>WBMV01008587.1:279678-290098 GCA_013396655.1 Campylorhamphus procurvoides
AAAGTGCGGAGGGGCGAGCAGGGCCGTGTCTCCCCTCACCAAGAGGGGAGCCTCCGCACCGTCCCGATCCCCCCTCCTCACCCTGTTCAGGAGGGGCTTTGGGGGACTTTGGGGCGACCGGGGCCATTTTAAGTGGAAAAGGGGGGAAATAAATATAACCCACGATCCCTGTAAAAAAAATAAAATAAAAAAAAAGTACAAGTCTGTCGCAGAGCTGGAGCATCTTCCCAGGAGCCGTCCGGAGGTCTAGGAGCTTCGCGTCTTCCGGGGGCTGCCCCCAGAGACGGGGTGCCGCTTCCCATGGGAAGGAGGAGAAAAAAAAAGAAATTCAGGCCGAAGAGGGAGGTGGTGAGTTAATAAACTTCAGCCCTGTGTTCGCGGAATGGTTTAGGGACCTCTCTCTTCCTTCCTCTCCCCATTCCCCATCCAGAGTTTAAGTTATTTAAGAATGAAATAAAATAACTCTTGATGTCGACCTCACAAGCTCTCAACGAAAAGCCTCCAAATCACACCGTTATTCTCAGGGTTTTTTTAAGACTATTATTTTAAAGCGAGAGGAACAGCTTCCTCCATATGGAAAACACTAACGGAGAATTAGCGTTACTTCTTTCGTATGCAAAGAAAAAAGTAATCACTAGCCCTTAAAATGCGAATTTTGCTCTAAATAGGAGAAACATCCCTGAGAAAGTGACACGGAGGATTGCTTGCTAATTAAGTCGCACCGTTATCAGTTTCAGGTGATCCATGCGACGATAGAAGAGTGGGGCCTTCTTTATGTGAGGGCTAGCAGGGGCAAAAACCAACCAAAACCCCACCGAAGAACCCAGACAAAACAAAACCCCCACAGACTTGGAGAGAAAAGCAATTACTGTGGTCTTAAAGAGAAAAGCTTCGAAAAATCCCATCGTTCCCTGTTCTGGCAGGATAAGCCACAATCAGGATTCGATTGGGATAGGAGTAGGGGAGCATTTCATTCTCCTGCAGAAATCCTCATGAGAAGGGTGCGTTGATGCAGAGTCTTCATGATCAAATCTCGCTTTTCGAGCAATTCACATCCTCCATTTCTTGAACTACGTTTTCGATACATTGTCCTAACCCAAAGTTACAAGCTACCCTGTCTCAAACCCATTTCCATGGATTTACAACATAATCCTTTCTACTATTTCCAAATAATCCTATTTACATTTCACTACTAAGACGACTACAGGAGAATACCACCAAATGTTATAAAACAGAAAAAAAAAAGTGAAAAGAAAAGAAAAGGGGGCCGGGGGATGGGGGGGGGGGCAGGAGGGAAAGAACCCACAGACCCGGTAATTAACTACTATTTTTTTATGTATAAAAATCGATGTCACTCAAGAATTACAGTTCGTACCATTCATAAAATACCTCTTCTAATTAGTGTTGAGGTCCTAAGGCACGCTATTAAAAGAAAGGCAGACAGATGATTTTTCCTCTTTAAGAGGTTACTCCCCTTTGCAGAGTTACTATTTTTCCTTTTTACTCTTTTCCCCTTCCCTTTTACTCATTTTCTCCCAGCCCGAACTTTTAAAATCATCTTAGAAACAAAAAACAGCCTCTGAAATACGAAGAACTGTGGCGTTTAAATATTGTATGGGGAATAACCAATGTAGCTACAAAACAAAAGAAGCGGCTCTGCCCTCGATCCCCTGCTAACACTCACGCAGGATGCACGAATGTTTCACTGAGCGAGTGTCATCGGCGACTTTTCGGTAGCACTGGGTCCCTGGGGCCCCGGCTGGGGTGCGGCCTCCCCTGAGCTTGGCCGACTGGGATGGCCTCGGAGGGTGACGGTGGGGACACTCCTGGAAGACTTGGGCAGCACTCTCAAGCCCTCGCCTGTTGCTGCGGGGTGTGTGCGGGGTGCTGCTGAGAGAATTCCTTTCGGGGGGTCAGTTGAGCCAGCCTCCAGTGCGGACAATTAAGACCTCGTGTTACTACAGCGCCTGGAGGTCGCGACTTGCCTTTGAGCATCTTCCGGTCACTCCCGGCCCAACTCGGCAGGTGTTGCCTCAAAACGGCAAGAAAGAAAAGAAAAAAGGCGAGCAGCGGCGACTGCGTTTCCCCTGGTAAGACCCCGCCGAACCGAGGGCGTGGGTTTTGCCCTGTCCCCCACGTCGCGACTGGTTCCGCTCCGCGTCCCACCGCTCCCGGTGCGGCTCTCCGCGGACTGGGGATGCCATCTACCGGCAAGGAGCGCCGTGTGCCGGGGCGGGGACGTATGCTCAAAGCAGCCCCCAGGGAGGGCAGTGTCGCGCAGAAGCCCCCATTCAGGGACTGAGCGGGACCCCGAGAACCCGAAAGAAAAGAACATCGCCCTCTGTGGAATGGATGGAACTTCTGCGACAACCTTCTCCACCTCCGACCCGGGGCTCTCCACCCACGCACAAAACCGCGAAACTACCATCCCGGACCCAGGATTCCGGGGGCTGTCTTCCGTGGTTTCCTGCTAGCTGTGAATGATATTACATAACACGCACCTAAAACCACAGTAGCACAGTAGCTAGACCAGGACCATTCCGGTTCACATGGTGCGTGCAGAGACATAGGGCAGAAAACAGACTGCGTGAACCTGCCATCACTTCTCCTTGATGTCTCCCTTATTCCCGGAGTATCCCTTGGGACTTCCACAGCACCCCAAGCCACACATCTTTCAGCTAAGGAGTCTGTGTCCAAGAAGGGCACCCAGGAGCCCATGCTGGGACAAGGGATTGATGACTCCATGTACCTTCCCCTGTCCTTTATTCAAAATCAAAGAGCACCCTAGGCACCATCTAGGGCATTTTCAAGCAGCCACACTTGCACACTGGCTGAGGTGCTTTAAGTTTTCTTCTTTCTAACCATGCAGCAGGATGCCCAAAACTTCTTCATCACCACATAGGTCAGGTGCCTGGTGGTGTTGGGCACCCCTGAGTAATTTGTTGGGTATTTGTCTAGGTACAGCCAGTGGAAATCAAGGCAGAGTCTGGCCACCAGCAACACATGCTGGAGCTGAAGAGCCTTCCTTGGACCTTCTCAGCTTTGAAATTCTCCAGCACCAAAGGCTGCAATTTTACACACCCAGATCCAAGTCTTGCCTGAACAACCAGACTTCCTGTTATTATATAAAACCATTTCTAGGATAATTTTTTTGTGTATGTAGTGCCTTGAATCAAAGATTGGACTCAGTTCTGAGCTGCTTGTTCCTTGAAAAGAATAAATCCTCCAGTGATGATCTTGCAACAGGATGGTTGTGTCCATAACAGTGACAATGGCAGTGACAGTTATGGTCTTCTTTATCCAGTATGATAACAGTGGCCTCCACTTTAGCTCCAATTTTTGGGGGAGTTATCCCCCTCTTCCCTTGCCATGTATCTTTGGGGAAGGTAACACTTTCTTCAAGTCTTCTGCAGGAGCTGGGATTACAATGTCTGTGCGACCACCATGCATTGGTAAGGGTTGGCAGCAGTCACCTGAAAAACTGAAGAAAAATCTGAGGCTTCCAGCCACGCCTACAGCCGAAAAACAGTTTGTCCTCCTTGGAGAAGAACCCACTTCCCCTCTTCAAACATATTTTTCTTCTTGATCAAGTTTGTTTGCTTGCTTGCTTGGTGGCTTTTTTTTGTTTGTTTGAGTTTTCATTTTTTTATTTTACTCAATTCTATAATTTTTGCAGGTGATGTACATTTGCTCTGACAAGTGAAAATCACTTCTTTTAAGACTCTTTTGGCATTTAATTTCTGTAAAATGGGATTTAATGTTCTCACAGCCTTTCTGAACTTAAGGAACGTTTTTACCAATTTAGACCAAGACCAGTCTAGAAGCGTAAGTTGACTTCAACATCAGCCAAGACTAGATGTTTAGGGAAGCATATAGGAACAGCAGGTTGTAAAATTGTTTCCTAGCTGTTAGAAATCTGTGTGTTAGGTTTGTTTTTGTTTGTTTCTTTGTTTGTTTTTTAAGTCAGTGATAATATCTGAATTTAATAGCCTGTGATGGATAGTCTTCTGTGAATTTGCCCAGTCATCTTTTGAAATCATGTATTTTTACACCACTAAACATATTCTGTGGTGAAATGTTCTCCAGCTCTAACCATGTCCAGTATGAAGTGACTCTTCATTTGCTTTAAACTAGTCACCTGCTCATTTAATCTGATGTGCTCTCATTTTTGTACTAGAAGAGAGAAGGAACAACTCTTGCTAAACAGCTACTCCCTGCTGTTCAGGAATTTGTGGATTTTGTCACAAATTTTTTCATTGGTTATCTTTTTTTCAGGCAGAGGTGTTCTGCTTCGGAATCAATGGATTAGCACAGAAGTAATTCTGTACTCCTGACAATTCTTGTATTTCTCTCCACCTTTCCTGGTTCAGCTCAGGCCTATTATTTTTGTAATCAACATTTCAAACAGCATGAGATGCCTACATTTGCTTTTTCAGTTTCAATTTTCAATTTATTATTTCCACTCTTTTAAGCCAGTGCCTATGCCTGATGCTAGCGGAAAGCTAACAGATTTTCAAAATGGAGCACTGGCTTCAGAGCTGATATAGCAGAGTACTTTTCATATGAACAAATCATGTTTGTTTAGATTATTTTTAATTTCATTGCTTCACTGACTACTGAAAATCTAATTTTTTCCGCATAAGCCCTGAACTCTTTGTTGTAGACAAGCTTTAGCAAACTAGGAGGGAGATCCTGCAATTAATATCTCAAATATTTGAGATTTCCATTTCATTATGTAGAGATGGAAATAAGCCCCTAAGGAGTATGGAGCCATTCATAAATACAGTGGATATTAGCAGGTATGCTTTTTTTTCATTTAGAAATCCTTGGAAATAAGCTATACTGTGAACAAAGATAGAAAAGATAATTTTTCCATCTAGAACTAAGTGGGTGGTGGGTTCTTGCAAGGACTTGAACAGAAATAATGGCTAGCTGCTGCAGAAGGAGGAAAGCCCTTATGTTGTCCAGCCTCCCCACCTCTGGCCACTTGCGCTCACCATTTACCTTCTGCTGAGCATCAGCTGGACCAGGATGCCTAGAAAGAAGTCAGCTTCAGAATGAATGACAACTTTGCACCTGCCATGGCATTAGTCAAAGGTAGCACACTGACACCTACACTTCTAGAGTGGACCAAATTCAATCCTTATTAATCCTGAGCTAAATGTGCTATCCTTGAGTGGAATTATGCTGACTTTGGGTTATGTCTCAACAGCATTTCTGATTTGTGTTAACTGTTTAAAGACAATCCAAAGACCTCTGTCTTAGTAGAGTTCAAAACATTTCTGTGATCATGGCATAAGGGATCAAGTCCTCATGAATTCTGTGTATAGGATACCTATAGGAATAAACTGTTAATTTGAATCTCTGACATCTGTGCATTACATTTAATGTACAACCTTTTTCACACATAGACAGTGAGGAATACGGTGGCTTCTGACTCTCACCTATTTTCTAGCAAGCTCTTTGTTATTGGCAAAGGCTAACAGGTAAGCTTTTCTTGGCAAGCTTTTATCAGTTCTATTGATGTGAACTCCTAAGCATTCTGCAAAGCCTGTTTGAACAATGTACGGGACGGCAGGGGATTCTTGATATAGCACTTCTCTGATTCCTTGGCCTCTGCAGGGTGTTACAGAGAAAGGCATCCCACAGGTCATGAAAGGCTTGTGATGTGGTTTGAAGCTGAGGTATTTTGGGTTGCTGAGTTTAAGAGCTAGAGGCACAGTGAGAAAAGGACACTGCTGAGGAACACGTTTCCTTCCTTGATACTGAATTCTATTACAGATCACTCCATACAACTGAGCAGCACATGGTACAGCATGTAAGATGAAAACAGCACTGGACTTGAGTTCAATCTTCCTGGGCTCCTAGTCAACATTTATGTATTTAGTATCCCTTAAAAAGTTATGAATTCTTCTGTGAGTCTTACGTCTAGATATCTTGAGGTGATTTCTTGTCCATTTGTCTCTCTCTCAACAGTTTTGCTCCTCTACCCCATAATGCAGCTATCTTCCTTCATTAAATTACTAACATATATGGATATTTTTCCAAATAACTTACTACTTTCCCCCTGTTGTATACAGATAACACACACAAAAGGTAATTAATATTCCAACATCTTATCAATGAAATAAACATCCAATGAGACATCCGTAAGCCTTACAGGAGACAGCCTGATTATGAAGACTCACACCAGCTCAACCCAGCAAACAAACCTCCTGTATATCTTATCACTTCGACAAGGCTACATACCAAAGGACCACCGCAATACTCTTTTGAATGCTATAAAAACTCGAGACAAATTTTGGGAAATTAGGAGCTAGGGGACGGAGACGACAGACCAACAAGCCAGTTGGGAATCACTCCCGAACCTCTCCTCATCTCTGCTCTTCAACACCGCCTGACTGACCAGTGGGGACCGAGATCGTGTCAGCCTGGAAAGAACTGAGACGTGAGTGTGCCATATCCCTCTAATTTTCCATATCCCTGAGGGCCACAAAAACCAGCAAGGCCCTNTTATGTCCTACTGTTAATCACAGCATTCTCCTGAACAAATGTTTCCAAATGAGATTCTGAGTAGCAGATACACCTGAAAACATATCTGAAAACACATTTTTTTTCCTTGTTATCATTGGCAATCAGGACAAATATTGTTTCACTATATCCTGACTGCTTATGTTTATGCTCTGTGATTAGTTCCCTGAATGTGATACTAACTTAACAACTCTCCTCAACATACCCTGTTGTTACTTATGAAGCACTAGCCATGACTTTCAGAAGAGCTTTACCACTGGCATTTTGACAGCAAATGTTGTCATTCTTCTGCCTTTAAACTGTCACATAATTTAGGAGATAATTTCTCCAAGTAACCAGTTTGTCTTTTTCCATTCTTAAGCTGCATTTCTGCAAGTAATGAGCTTTGCTTTAGCAATGTATATTCTTTGATGACTTTGAAATCATAACTTTCACTTTTTCAGAACTGAAAAGATGCTCCTTGAGCTCAGGCTTTATTTCAGTGCTATAGCCTTTAGGTTTGTTTCATTTCTCAAGAGAAGTTCTCCTGCTACAACTAAATCTAGGTTTAGGTTTTTCATTATGTAATTACACAAAAACAATGGAAGAAAACAAGACAATATTATTTTAGCATTCTAAAATACATCTTCTGTGATGCAGAGTTTGTTTCTTGAAGGTCTGCTGTTTGAGAACCATGAAATGTAACCAAATTTTAGAGCCCCTTAGAGTTTTGAACTGCTTTAGTTGATTTCTGATACAACTCAGTGATGTGGTTTTCAACACAGTTTATCTTGAAAATCTCACACAAGGGAATATGAGATCATACCTCTAGGTCAGTTAATTCTAAACTGACAGCTGGAACAGTGTTTTCAACAGCTTCTATCTTGGACTAATCTTTCTGTGACTCATTTTCACTTCAGTATTTCATCCTATTATAACATTTTGCATGTTTGTAATTATCATTTGGCCTAGTAATTCTAAAATCTTTCTGGTATATTGATGGCAGACTGTGATAAATCTGAAGCTGATTGATTTTTACTTTTAATAGCTTGCAGTGATTTGAGTTTTCTTTATTCTGTATGGCTTTTTTTTTCATCGTGGCTTTCTTCCCTTTTGCCACAGATACATTGCCAGTTTCATGCTGCTGTAGTTTTATAAGCTTTTTAATTCTTAACAAATTCTGTCTTTCCCAAACTAACCCCAAATACTCCCTTCTCTTGAATCTGTTTTATTTTTTCCTTTCTGAATTAAATATTGAGTCTGCAAGTTCAGATACAGTAATATGGGCTTCTCCTCCCATTCTTTCTGCTCAAACTCATTCACTGCTCCAATTTTGCAGATATGCCAGACCAAACTTTTGGACGTTCCCCACCACCCTTTACAGTTGCTTGATCATCCTCTAATTTTCATCTGTGATATGTCTGCTTGGAGGCACAGGTTGCTCTTCAGCAGCACCTTTTGAACCATCACTTTCCTGAGACCTTCTGTCACCACCAGGTGGAGTAATTTCGGGGTTAGCATTAATTTTCACTAATTACAAGTCTCAGTTTTAACAGAGATAAAAATCTTTTGTACAAATTATCACTTAGTTCTGGAGCAGTAAAGAGATACCATAAGAGTACATAAAATTTACAGACACATAAAAAGCACTGCCTTGGCAAAGCCTTGGCTCTGAGGGTTACTAACATGGAAGACTCAACATAAACCAATAAAGAAGAATAAATGAGTTATTAATATAGTCTTGCAGAAAGAAGAACAAAGAAATAGTTTATTGAGGATATTTCAGAGAAGAACCTCTATAAAAGGCATTGAAATACAGGATGAGATGGCAAGGTCCATAGTATTTATACTGATGCCAATAGGCTCATTGGTTTCAGCTGTGGTGGTGAATGGAGCAGGATCATGGAGCAACACGGCTTCTCCTCTCTTTCATCACTCTGTGAGCACATGTAGCACTGATGGGAATGCCAGGCTTCTTCCCCCATAAATCTGCTCCTGCGGTCTGCTATGCAGCACAGGTTCAGATCCTGCAGACTCCTTAGTTTTCTGTTGAAGCCAGACATGTGTGTTTCTGATGACTGTGAGATTAGTCCCACAAGACTCATGAGAGAGAACAAACTCAAACACTTTGGCAAACCTGCGAGGGACTGAAATTGTAGGCTGTGAATGATCTCTGCCCTGAAGAACAAAGGCTGGGAACAGAATTTACATATGTTCAAATGCAGCAATAACTGCTTGAGTTAAGGCCTGGGGGATGCATGTTTGGCTCTCAGGACAGGATTCGGATAACAGAAAGACAAACAGTCCTGGAAAAGGGCACATTAAGCCCTCAGTGATGGAAAATATGGCTACAGCAGAACAGCTCTGAGGGGTCCAGCAAGAGCATGCAGAAGCTGTCCAGTGATCAGCAGCAAGCAGGCATTCCTGGGTGCCTGGTAACATAACAGACAAGGCAAAACCAATGAAAACACCTGAGATGCAAAGAACATGAAAGAGGACAAGGACTGACACACTGGTGATGGTGGCAGAAAAAGCGGCAGCTTGGTTGCACAGGAGTGATCAGGAGCGTCAGGGGGGTGGTTCACCTAAGAGGTCCCACTGTGGATCTCCATGACAGCCCACCGTGAGGAAGGACCCAAATTGCTAGGGCAAGTGGGGAGAAGTACAGCCATGGGCTTGGGGGAGGGGCCTGCATTGTATAGGTTAGAAAAAACCACAGTGATTACATGGTTCCTAGAAAGAAAAAGATTAAATATGTAATTAGTGAAGCCACATATGGAGTACTGTGTCCAGTTCTGGGCTCTTCAGTACAACAAAACAAGGAACTACTGGAGAGAGTCTAGCTGCACAAAAATGATCAGTGAATCTCTTATGAGAGACTGAGGGAGCTGGGCCTGTTTAGTCTAGAGAAGGCTAAGATGGAATCTCATTAATGCATAAAAATGCACATAAATGTCTCAAAGGCAGGTTCCAAAAGGATGGTGCCAGACCCTTTTCAGTGGTATTCAGGCACAGGATAAGGAGCAATGGCCATAAATTAAAACACAAATTAAACCTGAACATGAGGAAGAACTTCTTTACATTGAGGATGGCAGATCATTGGGACAGGCTGCCCAGGGAGGTTGTAGAATCTCCTCTGGAGACATTCAAAATCCACCCAGACATGCTTCTATGTAACCTGCTCTAGGGTGACCCTGCCCTGGCAGGGGGATTGGACCAGATGATCTCCGCAGGTCCCTTCCAACCCTAATGATTCTATGATGGCAGACTGGGGATGGTCACACCGGTGTCAGAAAACTTCTCTGGTGAGGCTGCAGGTGGCAGGGCGGGTAAGAGAGTGCCGAAGTGAGTGAGGCAAGGCATGGCGAGTGCCGGGTCTTGCACTTTAGCTACAATAACCCCATGCAGGCTGGGGCAGAGTGGCTGGAAAGCAGCTGAGTGGAAAAGGATCCAGGGATGCTGGTTGACAGTCAACAGAACAAGAGCCAAGGCAGTATGCCCAGGTAGCCAAGAGGCCAATGAGGTCCTGGTCGGTGTCAGAAATAGTGTGGCCAGCAGCACCAGGGCAGTGACTGTCCTCCCTTATACTCCGCACTGGAGAGGCCACACCCTGAGTACTGTGCCCATTTCTGGGCCCCTCACTACAGGAGAGACATTGAGCTGCTGCAGGACATCCAGAGAAGGGCAATACAGCGGGTGAATGTCTAGAGCCAAAGTTGTATGAGGCGCAGCTGAGGGAGCTCCTCCTGAAGAGGAGGCTCAGGGGAGACCTTATGGCTCTCGACAACTACCTGAAAGGAGGTTGTAGCCAGGTGGCGGTCGGCTGACAGGACAGTCTTAACGGGCACTAGGACAGGTGGCCATTAGGAGGAGTTTCTTCACAGCCAGGGTGGTGAGACACTGGAACGGG
>WBMV01008587.1:290924-308347 GCA_013396655.1 Campylorhamphus procurvoides
GCTGGGCTGGGTTGGACTGGGCAGGGTTGGGCTGGGCCCGGCTGAGTTGGTTGGGCTGGGCTCGGCTCTGCGGCACCGATCTAAGCCCGTTCCCGGCCCTGTGGCTGCGGAGGAGGCGTGTGGGTGTGCGGGGAGGAGCCCTCCGGGCCCACCTCAGTTCCCACACTCGCCCGTGTCGGGCGCTCTTGTTGCCTCCGCAGATGAAGGAGACCATAATGAACCAGGAGAAGCTGGCCAAGCTGCAGGCCCAAGTGCGCATCGGTGGCAAGGTAGGAGCCGCCTCCCCGCCTTGCCCTCGGGACTGCGTATCCTTGCACGGACAGGGCCGGGCACGAGGGGTCCTGGAAACAGGGTGGGAGCAGCCTTGGCACGCCCAGCTTGGCTGAGCTGTCCTCAGAGGAAGCGGTGCTGCTGCAGGGTTTTCTGGAGCTGCATCCGTGGATGTAGTATGTAGTAGCTGAATGTCCGGCCGTTTCGCTTTGCTTTTGTTATGTTGTAGCAGATTTAACACCCGATATTAGGGCACGTGGGAACCTCATGCGGTGTAACAAGAGCAAGTCCAAGGTGCTGCAGCTGGAGTGGGGCAAGCCCCTCTATCAGTCCAGGCTAAATGATGAACAGTTGGAGATTAGACCTGCGGAGGAAGACGGGGGGGATGCTGGTGGATGAGAGGCTGGACATGACCCAGCAATATGCACTCACAGCTCAGAAAGTCAGTTGTATTCCGGGCTGTATCAAAAGCAGCCAACAGGGTGAGGCAGGGGACTGTTACTCTGCATTGGTGAGACCCTATATGAAGTGCTGCGGTCTGATCTGGGCTCCTCAGCACAGGAAGGACACTGAGCTGTTGGAGCAAGTCCAGAGGAGGCCACTGAGTTGAACCGAGGGATGGAGCACCTTTCCTGTGGGGAAAGGCTTAGAGAATTGGAATTGTTCAGCCTGAAAAAGACAGGTCTTCAGGGTGACCTAATTGTGGCCTTGCAGTGTCTGAAGGGAACTTATAGGAAAGATGGGGCAAGACTTTACAAGAGCATGTAGTGACAGGACAAGGGGGAATGGGTTTAAATTGAAAGAGGGTAGGTTTAAGTTATATATTAAAAAAAAACTTTACTGTAAGGGTGGTGAAGCACCAGAACAGGTTGCTGTGGGAAGTAGTGGATACCCCATCCCAGGGATGTTCAAGGCTAGGTTGACTAGGGCTCTGAAGAACCTGGTGTAGTTGAAGGTGTCCCTGCCCACAGTGGAAGTTGGAACAAGATGATCATTGTGGTCCAACCCAAACCATTCTATAATTATTGTATGGGCGATTTGAGAAGACGTGGGATTTGAAATGAATAGACCTTACAGCAGGTGAGGTTGGATATAGTTTTCATAACACATCATACATGATTTTCTTATGGACTCTTGTCAGAAATATTTATGTTGCCCAGAACTGGTTTTGTTTCACTTCAGCACAAGTTGGAAATTTTGTAGTTGTCATACTTATGTAGTTGTAAACTAACATGCTCAGAAGACTTTTTCATTTTCATTTTGTTAAGACATCTGAATATATTTAGCTGTGTGTTTACTTTAATCTGAAATGAAAAAAGAATGTTTAATATATTCATATGGCAGGATACATTTTAATTACAGTGGCAGTTCTAATTCAGGTATTTGTCAATAATTGTTTTATACCCATGGAGCATACACAATATTTTAGAATGCAAATTATTCAACAGAACTCTTGCTGTCAAGTTTCCAGGAGCTTTCATTCCTGTGGGTTGGGTATTTTTTTGACTGATTGTTGTTGATTTAGGCAGCCTTAAATCGGGATTAGTGTAGTAATTAATTGCCATGGTGATCTTTGCATATTCTTTGTATGAGTTACTTGTTAATTAGACAACTTCTGTGTTATATTGGTGATTGTGTGCATGTTAACCAATTGTGTTGACTATAGAGGCTTTTAGTGTTTGTCATGTAAGTGCATGCATTCAGATTACAGCTTTTGCAGCTCCATGGTCAGTGTCAAAAAAGCCTTTTAGAGCCATTAAGCAAAGCTTAGAATGGTCATGCTGTCCCTTAGTTTTAAAATTGGCCTATGAAATACTTGGAGTGCCTGAACTTGACTTTTTAAAATAGGAACTTATTCCTGGGATTCTTCATGGCATTGTTACCATGTAAGTTGAGGTGGGTGTGGAAGGAGGTACATGTTTCTGTGTAGCCCTTGATTCAAGGCATCATGTTTTGAAATTTACTAAGAGGTCTTTGGTCCAGAGTGATTTAGCAATTAGTTTGTCTGGTTCTGTTTGTGGGTAGGCAAGATACTAAAATGAAGCCATTTCTGTTATTTCTAGTAGTTTCCAAACCACTGTGTGCTAACCTGAGATCAGCAGGCTATGAAAATCAATCTTTCGAGACAAACCTAAATTTTTGAGGTGTAGTCTTCTAAGTGTTAGTTTCATATGAGTTTGTCATTAACATTTCTCATTGTTGTTAATGGAGTTATGTTAGCATTGTTGGTGACCAGCCAGTTTTCTAACTTCTGACAGTTGACTGAAAAGGTATTCCAGCTATGTATATGGCTGCGCAGCAAACACATTCTCTCATTGCCAGCATGCGGCAGATGAGCAGCTGAAGTAGAAGAACTCACATTAGCGGTTACAGCATGTTAAAAAGGAGCTTAGTTTCACTTATTCCTAGACATTTTGTTCATATTTTACTGAACTCTTATGACTGTGCAAGGAGTATAGAATGTAATTTTATGCTTGTTCATTGGTATAGTTGTCTTATAACTCTGGAGAGTTATTTCTCTGGAGAAATCTAGAGCTCTTGGTCTGTAGGGAACTTAACCTTTTCTTGTTTCTTTTCTGAACAGAGTTGGTCCTTAACACTATGTGGGAAGGATTTTTTTAAATGAATTTATGAAATATTTTTGAAAAATAGGTGTTCTTCAAATATGTAAGTCCATCAGATGAGAGATAACTGTTTGGAATAAAAATTGAGTATGCTCTTTTATTAACGATGTGTTCATAACTTTATAGCCTCTGACTATTACCAAAATTTGGCTACAATTTAAGAATGATGAGTTAAGTAAAAAGTAGTAAGCTTCAGAAATTACCTAAAACTGTTCATTCTTTATGCCTGTGATAACTTGCGTTAACAAGGATAAACTTGCAATTTCTCTTTTCTAAGATGCTACAAAATACCATAAGATTTATCGAATAAATATTCTTTGGTACATTGCTTCCTAAAACCTCACACTTCTCACAGACTGTGCAAATATTGCCTTATAGCAAGGGTAAGACTGCGGCAGTGCAGCTGGGAAGGCAGGGTCGCATACACAGTAACACAGAAACGCAGCACTAGAACTTTGTATGTTCACTTGATTTGTAGGTGTTGTATTGTATTTACGCAACCCTGAGAATTAGAGTTTGTGAAGAGCCACTTAAGTTTTGACTTTTTTTTTTTTTGCAAAGGGTACTGCCCGCAGAAAGAAGAAGGTTGTTCACAGAACAGCTACAGCAGATGACAAGAAACTTCAGTTTTCATTGAAGAAACTGGGAGTCAACAATATATCTGGAATTGAAGAGGTAATTGCTTCAAAGGAAAATAATTCCTATATATACAAATAGAAAATGGATTAAAAATCAATTTCCTGGTAAGTTACATAGCTTCTAAACTTGTCTGTAAATTATCAGTAGGTCTTCATGGATTTTTAAGAACTTCAGTTTTCTGTTGAACTGAAAAATACTGCTAAACTGCTTCAAATACTGGATTTTTTTTTTCTTGCAGGTAAACATGTTTACCAATCAAGGAACAGTCATTCACTTCAATAACCCAAAAGTTCAGGCATCTCTGGCTGCTAACACTTTCACTATTACTGGCCATGCTGAGACAAAGCAGCTGACAGAAATGCTTCCTAGCATCCTAAACCAGCTTGGAGCTGACAGTCTGACCAGCCTGAGGAGACTGGCAGAAGCCCTACCCAAGCAATGTAAGTTGAGACTTGAAAGTGTTTTGTGCTGGCAGCTGACATGAGGCAGTGCACTCTTGCTGTCTGCAAACATATTATAAAATGCTTATAGAGACATGGAACTCCTTAGATCTTATTTATAGCTCAAATCCAATGACTAGTATAATTCAGTAAAGCAGTCACCTGTTAGCATGTCTTGCAGCTGGTCTAGCACTGGAAAGCTGTAGCCAGACTTGATTTTGTGGTATTTTACTTCTTCCTGTAGCTACCATATTTTGACATACCTTATTCATTAAAGCTAGATGGACAAATTACTTTTGAAGAGTTGGATTTTAAAGTGAGATAAGTTTTGATTATGTCTCTTTTGACACTTTGAATGGAAATACAAGTAATGGGAAAAGGGATGTAACAGACCTCTTGCAATTACTTTTCTGCCTCAGGGGTGTCATGAAGATATTTCTTGAACGGGCTTCTTGATAGGTAGGAGGAAATTAACACAGTTATTTGTAGGGAAGTCCATGATAATTTCAGTATGCATAGAATAGTGTGGAGAACAGGACTGGCATGAGCATTAAGCAAGGTACACCAACTTCCCTCCTTAAATTAGTAAAATAACATTGACATTTGCTCTGTGTGGGAGTAGTAGAGGAGGGACTTAAGTATGGTCGTTTGGAAAAGATGCTGCCACTACAATATGGGAATTAGGAGTGAAAGACAGGCTTGTTGACATCAAAACATTCCTTGTGTCCTGCACATACAGTCTTCCTACTTTCTAAAATACCTTAAGCCCATTCCTTTCAAAGTATGGAACATCCTAAATACAGAAAAAATTGAAGAATATAATTGTGTCTAGTTTTTGGTAATTCTGACTTGATGGTTAGGGTTTTTTCTTCCTCTATTGCCAACAAACCGCCTCTATTTCCATTCCCAAAGTAGATGATAGTTCCCTCCTGTCAACTTCCCATTGAAAAAATCCTACTAGAAGTAGTCTTCAGGATGTGGGGTAAAATGCTTCTTTCCCCATGGTCCTCAGGTCTTTTCTTCCTAGTATCATTTGTGTAGCTTCCTTGTGATAGTAGGGCTTGAAAGAAAAAAAATACTTGAAAGATGTAAAATGATCCGTGAAGTTCAGTCTTCTCATAACAAGACAGTTATATTCTAAGCTGAGTTTTGTAGTTGTAATAGGAGGGAGTTTTGTTTAAAGTGGTTACTTTCCATGTCCTAGTAAATGGCTGTTCATTTGCACTTGGGGTGGATGCCAGAGTAGTTGCACAAAACTTTCCATTCAGTATTGTCAGCTAGATTTGAAAGCCTAACATCAGTGACTGAAGCATTTGTGATGATTGCAGCTGCTAAAGTAAATATAGCCTGGTCTTGGGGATGAGAGACAATAAAGGCAATTTAGGAGGAAATAACATGGTTTGTTTTAAAATGTCATATGTGACACTGAGATGCACTTAGGCTTTAAGAGCTTTCTGCTGTTAAAAAAGCTAATGAAGGTTAGTGGTGTCCTTGTGCCAAGCCCTTTCAAACCAAAGTTTATGCATTCATAAGTTCTGGTTCTCTAGAAATTATCGTACAGGTCTAGTATGAACCCATCTTGTTCCTCATGCTTTTGAAAACTGAGAAGAATGAATCAGAATTAAAACTGAAGTGACAGTATGAGACAGCTTACCCTGGGTAGTACAGCTAAGAATAGCTGTAAAAGTAGTGGTGCAGGCACACGGGCATCTGCGATACTTATTCTTACCATTATACTGCTGCAGTTCAGCAGATGCTTTTTGGTCAGCTCTAGTGGATATGGTTAACTCTCAGTACCTCTTGTCAAATACAAATAAAAAAATGGTTAAAGAAATTACTGAGTCAGCAAATGTGGACCAGAACACATGGTCACCTTAACCACCAGAAGTGTAAAACTATGCATCCAGTTCCATAATCCCCTGACTTTGCGAGAGAGCAGTAGTATCTTTTAAGTACCTCTAGTCACGTGTGTCTGCTTGCAATTTCCCAGTTGCACCTCAGTTTTCTTTGAATGTCAAGGATCATAAGATCCTTTCTTTTCCTTTAAACTTGAAGATGTAAGATAAGTAAATCTTACATACACTAGTCAATAAACCAACCTACTTTTAAGAGAAATCAGTAAAATCAGTGTCTGCACCTGTAGTTGAAAATTATTACCATGCAGAGCACTAAGTATAGTTAGATATAAGATGGTGACTAGTAAGCTGGTGTAGCATGCATCTTCTCATTTCCTTGCTGGACTGTTTGAGCATTTTTAGTAACAAAGGGAATGTGAACTTCCTAAGTTAACTGAAGACTCCTTTTTCAGCAGGTGAACTGGATAAAGTGGTGTAGTTTAGCTCAAAATCTTATGTAATGCTTTCAAAATACACAAATACAAAAAGTACGCTAAGCAGAACAGCTAATCAAGATGTCTATGGTGAACTTGAATGATGTGTTTGAACTACTTGCTCTTGCAGCTGTGGATGGAAAAGCGCCACTTGCTACTGGTGAAGATGACGATGATGAAGTTCCAGGTAAGAACAAGCATGCAGTGGAGGAAAAGGAGGCAAATTTTACTGAGAGATCTCAGCATAAACAGAATATAATATCAGGCTGTGGATGGTAAGGCTATTGACTAGTCAGTTGCTGTCAAAGAATTTCTGCAGGCAGATTGTTTCATTGATTTCAGATGTCATGAGAGACTAGTAAGTTGAGCTAGCATTTTAGTCCTGTGTAGAAGTAATGGCTATGGCTAAGATCATTATTTAATATTCCATAAGAAGGGTGTGAAGAAACTACCTTCTCAGTATCAGTTTGCCCAATTGTGGGTATAATGAAGTTAAATGCTTTAAAAATTGTGCTTTATAATGAATCATCCAAAACTTCCTTGGCTGAGCAAGGAGAATGAACGATGAAGCTCTCAGAAGTTATTTTGTCTATATTTTATAAGCTGAAAGTTCTTACGTTGTAACAACTTGGTATGAAGTAGAACTCTGGGAAAAAATCCAAACCCAAAATGTTTGGCAAAGGGAACGTGGGTCAAACTTTAATTCCGGCAATCTTCTTTTTCTAGATCTTGTTGAAAACTTCGATGAAGCTTCCAAGAATGAGGCAAACTGAACTGTCACTTTCTGAATAAAATGGAAACTTGAAAAAGCTACATGGAGCTGCTATTTTATATTGTGACTGCTTGATTTGATTTCCTGATGAGATCTCAAGACCTGTGATATTTGGAAACTCGTTGAATCTGCAGCTCCTTAGTTACTGCTTGTACACAATATTATTTTTGTGGCCCAAACAAAAGTATGCTTTGAAATAAGTCAGATTGCTAACAAATTTCTGCCTAGATAAATTTTTTGAGTAACTTGTATACAAGCAAAGCCCTATCTTTAATGGACTTTGACATACAATAAAAACATAAGAGAAAGTATCTGGTGTGGCTTCTTGTCAGAAAAAAAATGGCTCTAAATATTGATCTTAAAAGGTTTTGCTTTTCTGCAGAGCATCCTTTTGCTGTGTTAAAAAGCCGGCTTCTGAAAAAAAAAAGGTGTAGGGAAGCATTTTAGATTTAATCGATGAATTCCCAATGTTCGTAGGGACGCTGTAAGTCACCTTGTAACCTGTTGAATTTAAGAAATAAATGTGTAATCTAGACAGAATTACTGGTGGCTTACTATCAGATGAAATATGCAAGTTGAGAAAGAACTTTACTTGGCCATGAGGAACAGCAGCAAGCAATTGGCATCTTGGGGAACTATATGTGAGTGTTAAATCTTTATCTTCAGTAAGTGTTTCATAGGTATTTGCAGGGTGTAACTGTTAAATGGGTTAAACAATACTTTCCATTAATTTTACTTATCTGAAAATAATCAGTTATGTGGGGGAAAAAAATATAGGAAGGGGGAAAAACCTTAATAGAATTGATAATGGCTCTTTATTAAGTCTATATTTTTGAGCTCCAGATCTATTAAATAATAATTTTGTTTGAATGTTTCAGGAATATGTTTTTTTATTGCTTTTGTGTGTTCTAGAGAGAAAAAATGACTTAGTTTTAGGGCACAAGGAAGACTTTTTAAATTCTGTTCTGACCTTTGTATAGCAGGAGCTTCCAGGGGTGTGGGCTAAACTTCACGTTTGTGACTCACTGATGTTAGTGATAGATCAGATCACTTGCATAACAAGGTAAGCTAGGATAGAAGAGAGCTCAGGGCCTTCTAAACTTGTTTCTAGAGCAAGTGCTTCTGGAAGTGGAAATTCATCCTGACCTGTCCAGGATAAAATCCAGGGTAAGGCTTTGCTGCAGCCATAACAAAGTTCTTGTACCTGGGAAAAGGTGAGTCTGTGTCTAACTTGCCAAGCACATTTGTCGTGTAAGTCATTGCTGCTGGGAAACTAGAGGAACTTGTTCAGGCCATAAAACTCGGGGTTTGAGGTAAGACAGCAGTCTGATGTTGAGTATGAGACAGCTGAAGTCAAGTGCAAGAACTTAAGAGTAATGTGACTGCACTTGTCTCAATGTGCAAATACTTTATCATTAAATTATACTTCTAGCATTGAATGAGTTAAAGTGTGCTCACTGAGTTGTGGAACTAAGGTAGAAAAACTAGGCTGTGAATTTGAATTTTGAAAAGAGGATGGTGAATGTAATTGCCCTGTAAAAGGTAACCAAATTCTAGAGTAGTTTACCAGACTTCCTGTGACCTGCGGATTCAGAAAATGGCATGCTGGGTTTTTCTTGGAAATCAATAATAATTTACCTGATTCAGATGCAGAAGTCCTCATAAATACTTCCTTCAAGCCTCTGTAGCCTTTGTTTATGAAGTATGTCATATTGTGTTTCTATGAAGTAACTTGTCTTGCTTACATGTTCCAGACAGTTCCTTTTTCCCAGTAACAGGCATACTTGGTGCTTAAGAATTTAAGATCGTTACTAAATCAGTGTCTTTGAAATGCAAAGTAAGGCTAATCTCGTGATAAACAGCCATGTGACATGTGTGTGGAAATCTCTTTGCTTCCAGCACGCCAGTCAGGAAATACTGGCATATCTGCATCCCCAGACTCTTGACTGAGGATAAAGATGTGAGCAAAATGTGTTCTTGATTATTGCAGATTCTATATGGTAGTAAGTTTATAGTAGTCTTCATCACTAACTTAAATGTGTGATCCTGGACTCAGTGCTGTGGTTATTCTATGTTGCTAAGGAGTTTGCTTATGGTCTTCTTAGTCTATCATTAATTACTAGAAATTGAGAATAGTTGTCATGATGTTTAACTCTTAGTCTTATGCTTTAAGGCCTTTGCACTAGTTTAAAATTGGTATATTCTAGTATTAAAAAAAACCCTGGAAGATGGTGAAACTGTATTTTATTAAACTAGTGTGCATATATAAGAAATACAAAGCTTCCCACTGTTGTAACTTTAATTTTTTAAAGCTCTAGAAGGTACCTTGTGTTATTATAGGTTGGTTTGTTATTACTAAAGTCTTGTGAGTTTATGGTTGTGTCTCTTAGAAAATGTAACCGCTGAGAATTTCTCATAATTAGTAGTGCACATTTCACATATGTGACCAAGGAAGAACACTTGGTTTAAAATGTTCACAGCTCAATACTTCAAATGCCAGCCAAATCAGTACATGTGTATCTTATTATATTGATTTGCTGGGGGGGTGAGGGAAGTTCAATGCAATTGCCACCTTTGAGTACTGATACTGTTTTGTGGGTGAAACATCATATGGACACTGTAATTTTCCTCAAGTGTTTTGCTGTATCTGCTAAAAACCTAAATATGGTATGGTACAGATAGAGTAACAAGCTATTCTCTTCTTGAAATGAAGAGAGTAGATTGTTGTCAGAGCAGTGGAAGAATGTAAAGAGAAACGAGATGCAATCAGAACAGTGGCTAACGAAAAAGTTCTTGTGTGTGAATGTTATAGATGGTGAGTAGGAAAAGTATTTTTCAAGGAAGGTAGAGGAAGTGATGGAAGATGGAAACTATTTGATCTTCCTTTTTGTGAGAAAGGATTTGAACAAGTTAGGAAAGTAGAGTTAATATTCAGCACAGATAGGAAAGCCTATAGGAAAGGCCATATTGATGATTAGATTACAGCCTTAAGTGATGGGCAAGATGGTGGTGTATGTAAAGAGGAGAGATTTCTAAGCTAGGTATTTTAAAATATTAACTCACCATGTCTTACCCTTACCTAATACATGCAGTGGTGGCTTCTGAGTCTGCTAAGGTATTCTTTGTTCCATTTCAGATCTGTCGTTTTAGCTGCATCCACAAATCTATGAGAGCTTCTGAAAATATTTTCTATTGGATATGATAATTGAAAGATCCTGACCAATAAGTCCAGTGGACTCTGAGAGGAAGTCTGTTTTACAGAAAAGGAGCTGACAGTGCGGCTGAGCCAAGTTTACTTTGACAGGGCAAACAGACTATTGCATGAGGGAATAACACAATTAGTTTGACTGTGAGTTGAACTCAGTAACTTTAAAGATGCATAAAAAGTGGATGCACATAGAAGCTCTGAGAATCGGAAGTGTAACTCTGTATTCTCATTGACTTAAAGCTGTGGTTTCTTAGTAACATATGGTACCTGTAATCTCATAATGCAGGTTTTTTAATTATTCTGTTAATATTCTGCCTTCATGTGATGCATGGATTATCATTAGAAAATAATGTTACTGAATAGAAGGAAGACACGTTATTTGATACTGTTGCTGTACTGTCTTGCTGTAATTGGGGGGCTTTTTTGTAAGGAGATTTACCAGGTATTAACTTCTGTGGTCTTTACATTGGACTGTTACTATCCTGGCAATGAAAAACCCATTCTAACCATGTTTGTGTAGTGCAGGGATTAATACTCTTACAGATGAGTTCCAGCCCAGCATCTTGCCTTGCTAATGAATCTGGACAAATCAGAAAAATTGTTGAAGAATTAGTGTTGTAATGCTATAAGCACTGATCGTTATTTTTATAGTGTGTGTCTAGTTTCTTACATGGGCAGAAGGCAGAATTCTAGGACATCTTGCTGCTATTCAGATAGTGGATTGGTTGAAGGTGTGTTTGATGATGCAGCACAGCATCAATTTTGCATTTGATACCCAATAACCATGTGCAACATCTTTCACACAGTCAGAGATTTGATGTGCTCTGCAGGGTACTGACAGATAAACGTGGAAGTAAGTATCTGCTGCACTTGAAATCCTTATTCTGCATTTCTGTTGAGTAGGGTTTGTTTCTGAGTACTGGGAAAATGTAGTTGTGTATTGTATCCTACTCCTAATTTTTGGAACACACCTGAAGGTAGCAGGGCTTAACTTCTCTATGTAAGCTGTACTTGAGGTAATAATGTCTTTCAAGTTTATGCTGGAATCTCAAAAATTTCAGCCACGTACATCTGATCAGTATCTTGCTTCACAGCCAACATACAATTTGTGACAAGCTATCACTGAGTTTTAAATGATGCAGTAAGATTAAGCAAGGTTTAGAGTTCTTGGAAGTATCTACTGAAACAGGAGGATCTCTGGGTTTAGGCTGCAGCTCTGGGAACTGTGGCTAGTCCTGCTACTCTTTCCTGTTATTTCCAGCAATTAGTCAATTGCATAGGTAATTTGAGTACGACTTGATAATCAGATCTCTTAACAATAGGATTTTGTGGGCTACTGTTTTGATCAAGTCCTAGTAACTACAAGCAAGACTACTGCCACCTTTAAGGACCCAACAGAAATGCAGGAAGGCTTCTTGCACACTTAACTCGTGATTATGCGGGACAAAGATGATAAGATCGTTGTGGGGGCCAAAATCTATGCTAGATATATGACACTGGTGTTTGATATGACATTTCTGGTATTATATGCTGTGACTGGAGTCACAGTAGAATAGTGTTAAAATACATGTGGTGAAGATCTTCCTTGTCTCTTCAGTATTGTTGCCTATGCACGACCAGGAGGACTTACAGTAGTAATACCTCATTAGAGCCATGTAGATGACTAACATAACAGTGAGCAGACTTGAGAGGGTAGGAACTGTTTTTGCAGTATTTACTATGATGAACGACATCTCGAGGATTTCTACATTTGTGCTGATTTCTAACACTATTTGGCTTCACCTATACAGGTCAATCAAACGCATTTGGTTGTGTTAGAGTTGGGGAGGAAAGTTCATCTAACCCCACCAGGTGTGAGTCTTACCTAAACATGTGGTGAGAGACAGATACTGCCTCAAGGCTCCTGATCCTGTAAAGGTAATGTGAGCATAAGTGTTTGTAGGATTCAAACCTAAACAAAAAATAGGATAAAGTGAAAAAATTGGACAGCTGTGTCAGCAGAGTGGTAGACTTAGTGATTTGAGGTGTCCCTTACAAGTTTTTATCCCTGAGACAGTTGGTAGGAGGAGTTGGACCAGGGAGGAGTTAATTTCATAATTCATTTATTTTCCTTCTGGCCACTTGCACCAGTTAGTGTTAGGAATCAGGAGATGAAACAGTTCTTTTTGGTTTAGGAAAGTTCCTAAAGAGTGTGAAATCAGTATAGCCAGCTCATACAGCTGGGGTTTGCCTTTAGTGTGTGTTGGGGACAGGATTTGGATAAACAATCCCCATGTACATCTGCGACATTTCACGCTCCAGTAATTACTACCCAGCGGTGATGATCCTTAAGATTTGTGTGTGTGTGTGGTTTTTACTGTGTAGAAGCTGGAGTAGCCTATAGGTCTCAGAATTCAATGACTCATCATCTTCCACCAACATACAAAATTCAGACTTGCTTAGTGTGACCTTGTGCACGTACACACTGGTGTCTAGGCTGACCGCTCTCTGGAACTGTAGTCTAGGTGGATCATCATTTTGTTTTAGTGTGTCAGCTTTGCATTTGTAGAACAGACCCTTTACTCCCATTCTATTTCTTCCTCATTGTCCTTTTTTAATCATTGTACCTTGAAAATTAGGTGATTATTTCAAAACCTGGAGTTGTTTTTACCTTCAGTTTTTCAGTTATGTCCCACCTTGGTTAGGTCTCTGGTTTAGTCAGGAAATATAATATATTTGACAGATGAACTTTGTCAGGAGGCTGTAAATTAAATTTCAAGGGGAATGCAAGTCTTCAAGGATGCACCAGTATATTTTTCTGGGAGGCTGTGGACTTTCTTGATACCTTTGCATTTTATATGAACAGAAAACCGTAATGCTTCGAAACAAAAGCCTTTGTGGAGACAGTGGCAATGTGACAATGGCCTGTGATCTTACTCTATATTTGGGGTAGATGTGATACCACAGGTGCAGAGCAGATAAGCAAACTGTTTTTGTGATGGTATTTTTTAAGGAAACAACTGTGTGTTGAGTCCTATAGCTTATAACATTTAAGACAGTCTAGATGTAACCTACTGGCTATAAAACCAGAGTGTAGGGATTTACAGGGTTTAGGCAGAGCTTGCCCATCTTTCCATAGTGCTGGCAGCCGGAGTAAGTTCTGGCACATCAGGTTTGCCCACAGATTGCACGTCATTCGGTGTCCTCTAGCCAACAATAATGCAAAGGTTGAGTCAGCCATTAGATGGTATGATAGGTCCTGAAATGCTTGCAAGTGATACATACTAGAATTTGTGTGAAAGTGATGCTGTCCTGTAAGCTCTATCTTCTGTTTCCGAAATAGAAATGCTGATGTGCTAGAAAATTTTGTAGGCTGTGAAAAGCATGTGATATGGCTGTGTTTGCTGTGCTTTGATTTCAGTGCTAAAAAAAGCACCTAAATTGATTTATATAATGAATCAAAACAGTATCTCCCATAATGTAGGTCAGGATTTTTTTTTCAGAGGATTATTCAGGGATCACTTAGGTTTATTCTTGCAGGAAAAGGATGAGCTGTACAGTGAAGTCCCACAGCTGTAACCCACCTTGTTGCTCTGTCCAGTCTCCCTTTCTGACGGGCTCTGCAACCTTCCCTGCTGATTTCTGCGTATATGGTTGGTTTCATCACTGCTCATCTGCTGAAGATTGACTGACATGCTTTACAATCCTGTATGCCTAGAGAGTTGCTAGCTTAATTTGGTGACAAATAACACTCAACAGAAAGATCTATTCAGACGTCATTGCTAGGACTAACCCCTAACAATATCTTTGATCTTGAAAGTTCCAAGTGACTGGATTCCTAATTCACCCAGTTATACATTCATTGCCAGATGGAACAGTGTACTTCCTGAAAGCATTATGTGCTGCACAGCAGGAGGTGCATGCAAGCGGAACTGCTATAACAATACTAATGATGATCATTCTAGTGATGGGCAGTGTCTGCACTCCAGTGATTTATACTGTTGTTGTAAAGGAAAAAAGTCTGGTCCACAGTGTTCAGGAAAAACTCTGCTGGAACTTCCCTAACAATCAGCCTACTAGTGAAAAATGGAGAACATATTTGAGTGTATCAACCCAGTAAATACAGTCTTTTCTATCCATTATTCTTTCCAGTTTCATGAGAATATGGAGTTCCATCTGGTTGATGCTAGGGTTGGGCTAGACCTGTGAATATGAATTGCTTAGGCAAAACAACTTATCTAGAATTCGGATAAACTTTCATATTTCTGATGTTCTTTTTTCCAAGTACTGTTATAAAACAGTTGTGGAAAATAAGTAATAGTTCTGGCTTTAATTTACAGTTGTCTCTTCAGGCTGGGAGCTGTTGTATCATCAGGGTTTAAAGAAGCAAGCTTCAAGATTGCTTAAAGATAGATTTAGGAGCAAGGCACAGTGAAATTGCTTTGGCAGTGCAAAATTGGTGCATGCCATAAGTAGAAGTTTGTCTCGTTTCTCAGCTGAGTAAGAGTAAGGTTCAGTGGCTGGTTTTCATCTTGGAGTTGTGTAGCATTCTTTCTTTCTGCAGGAATACCATTGGGATACCAACTGCTGAATTCTCTTGGAAAGAAAAAAGGGCCATGGGGCACTTCCATCATGACCCTGGGACAGAGTTTGCCTCTGGTGCCACAGTGGGGAGCTGTAATCACCTCGCCTGGATCATGCAAAAGGTAAAGAGCAGAGGCCCCATCTTCCATCACTTGGCTCCCTGCTGTGGGCACCTGCTCCCTGTGTGGCATAAAGAGGTGTAGGATTTTGAATTTTTTTATTTTTTTTTTTACTAAGATAAAACCCACAGGAGGGCTGAAGGGAGATTAGGCTCTACCCTGGGAAGGTCTGGCAGGAGGTTGCTGCTTTCTGTAACTGTCTCAGAAATACAAGTGGGGAATTCAAAGTACAAGACAGATGAACAAAGAAGGCAACAGAGTGGAACTAGTAACAGCCTCAGGGAAAACCAGAGCAGACAGGGAAGAGTGTTACAAAGTGCTCATCAAATTTACATGCAAATAGTAATGCTAACATTGTACATGATTAACCAGAATCCCCCTGCAAAGTCAAACAGAAATGAATAAGACAAAGACTTTGTGCAGCTCTGAAGCATTTGGCTGTTACTACTACATGAAACTGCCGGCAATCTGCTTCGTGAGCAGAGTTCATGGCATTTGTGATTACATGTTGCACATTGAGTTTGGCAAAAATAATTCAGTTAGTCAGGAAATCCAACTTGTTTACTAACACTCTGAAAGACAGTATACTTTCATTCAAGTTCAAATGTAAAAGATTACCATAAGAAATTACGTTAGCAAGAGCTTTTGGTAAAATATTTGGAGAGAATCAGTTTGGAATTAAGAATTTGAGTGCCAAACTTTTAAACTCCTGGTCTTGTCAAGGAAACACTGCTACCTTTGGACCCATGGGTCTGTTTCAAAGGTAAATCCTAATGTCTTCTCACTGCCATCAGAGGCTATGGAAATCGTTCACTAAAACAAAATCAGCAGACTGACATTGCAAAACACACACCAATGCTGAATCAGGGGCTTTACAAATGTTACCACTATAAACAAAGAAAGCTGAATACTGAGAAGTATTTATGCTAAGAAAAACAAAAATTCATTGTTGTGCCTCAGAAACACAGAGTATGTAGAGTGAAGCATACTGTTAATACTGAATAATAAGCAGTTGTCTGCTCTTTTGACAGGGATTTTTTTTCCTGTGAGTAAAGCTTTTTGTTTGCATAGACTTTTTTTCTCCTTCCCAGTTGCTAACTCTTGACTAAGTTTTCCTCAGGGTGTCTCAATCATAGCTTATGAAATAGTGCTGGCTGATCCCTGCAAGGCCCTCCCAAGAAACAGAAATCTTCAATTCCATGTTCATTGCCATTAGCAGCATGTTAAACTATACGAAAAGGCTCATAAATGCAGGAAGCACCTGAAAGACTACCATTTTCACCTTTGGACACACCTTTGTGGAATGTGTGGTGATGACTATCTGACAACTGCTTGAAATTCTACAGGAAAAAGATGGAAGAAATTCTACATTGTAATCTCTTAATCTACATTCCTCTATTTCAATGTCTTTGCATATAATTAAAAAATGCATTTTCTAGGGTATGTTTTCAGGCAATAGTTAATAATTAGTCAGTTTTATTTCCTATGTATTAACTCATAGCTGACTGAAATACAAAATATAAAGCAGATATTGAATGTTTATTTAGAACACTTATTTTCCTGTAACACAAGTAATAAAGAAAAAGGAAATACTGGTCCTTATGCATTTTTATGTAGCTTGTCTCTGTATGAGATGTCTTTAGGAAGAAATGGCTCAGGTTCTGGTATTTGAAGAAAAGACAATTTACATTTTATTTGCATTGCTTTTCAACAAACATGGAAGTTCAGCATTTGCTTTTAAGAACATTAAATCTCAGTATTTTTAATATTCAGCTTTTCAGCAATTGCAACTTCATGTTATTTTATTTTAAAAATACTTACAAGAAGATGTGTTTTTCTAGACTTTGATTATGAAGCATTTTCCCTCTTGCTTCCAAGGCACGCCAGATTTGCTGTTTCTTTCAGCTGGTTTAATCATGCATGGTAGAGCAAAACTGGTGTAAATGCTACATAAGAATATAGGTGTCAAAACCTGGGAGACATAACACTCACGTAATGCATGTGATAGATGGATTTTAATTTGCCAAAATCAAACAACTCAAGTATTGTTTTATTTTTATTTTTGTATTTTGCTGAATGTAGGAATTATATTTGATAGAAACTTTAGAATAGTTTTTTTTACTGTTAAGCTTTAAAATGCACCCAGTCTGTGGCTGTGAGGAACTGATAATGATCCTTTCCTTTGAGATGTAAGTAGCTGGCGCCTCTTCTATCAGAAAAACTGGTATTCCCGGTTCCTTATCTTTTCCTGCAGTCGGTGTGGAGACAGAACCATCACTCCTCATTAATATGTAAGAACTGGCCTTTTGTTAGAAACTGGTTTTTCCAGACAAAGTCCACCCTTCTTCTATCTTCCAAACCGAGGATGGCCATTGATTCTCAATCCCCAATTCCTGACGAATGCCAGGGCAAAGTTATTTAGTTAAAAAGTTTTCTTTCTTTAAGAAAAAGAAAGAAAG
>WBMV01008589.1:0-54177 GCA_013396655.1 Campylorhamphus procurvoides
GGGTCTTTGATGGTTTATTACCCTTCTCGGCGGCCTCTCACATGAATGTCCCATGTATACGTGATCTTCCCAGAGCAGGGTTCTTACTCTTCCTGTTTGGTGTGGAGAGATTTCACCGTCACACACCCAAAACCCTTCTCCTCCACCATACCCTCAGCCTTGTTTACTCCTCTTCAGATGTGAGCTGATTAGACTATAGTTTTATCTCCAATTCCCATCAGAGTCCAAATTCCAGTCAGGAGGCCTATTAATGGAGGGTGGGGTGGAGGCAGCGAGGGTGTGCTTTGGTGACCACAGACAAGCAGTTGCTCCCTTGCAGTTTGGCAAAGTCTTCCTATGGTTTTGACAATGTTTAAAGACATTAACAATGTTTCATTCTATCACCTCTGTCTCTGAATTCATATTTATAATTGAATTATTTTAATAAGAATAAAACCTTACAGTAAGTCGATGTTGCCATGATCTTCAAAAGATTTTCATAAAAGCTGGGTTTACAGATATTCCTTAACAATAAATATGATTCTTCTAAGATAAATTTCCAAGAGAGTAATAATATTTAGAGCTGCCAGTTTGGATGTGTACTCCAAAAGCCTAAAGGCTCTTATTTACTCCATAGAAGAAACTGCAGACATTAACCAAGTTGCATAATGAAAAATGCTTAAATGATTTCAAATCCCTCATAATAAGAAATTGAAATATATAAGATGCTTGGAAAGAGAGGGGATAAGTGCATAATACCCATGTACAATATCTAGCACAAGGGATATTCAGTTCTGTATGGCCTGGTTTTTTCTTCCTGAATAAGCCATACATTAAAACAGACATTATTCTTGTTCTGTGAAGTATGGACAGAAATAAAAGTAAATACATTAGATCATTTTTATCTTCTTTTATCTGTTTTTCTGAGTTTTGTCTTTCACTTCTTCCACAAAATAAGCCTTTACCTCCTGACAAATAAAGTAAAAATATTTGAGTGAAACAAATTGGTTAACTTGCCAGGTATCAAGGTATTTTATATAAATTTTTTTTTTCTTAAGGTAAACTAGTATAGGTGTCCTATCAGTTGCCTTAGAAGCCTTGGTCTAAAAGGCACTTATTCACACAAGATCACAGAATGCTTTGGGTCGGAAGGGACCTTCAAGATTATCTAGTTCTAACCTGCATTTTACTTGATGAACAACTCTGCTGCCTAAAGCAACTTTTAAATGATATCAAATAAAAAACAAACAAGCAAACAAAACCCACAAAAAAAACCCAACAAAAATAACCAACATCCAAATAAACAAGCACTACTGCTTACTGTTGCTTGTTAGCTCTAAAAAGAGAGATCTCTAGAAGAATAATGGAGAAAATGTCTTTCAGTTGTTTCCCCTTAAGCAACTTATCAATCCCAAATGCAGCAGAAAGGGTCTGGATGAGCCAGCAGTCCCATTGTGGCCAGGAAGGCCAATGGGATCCTGGGGTGCATTAGGAAAAGCATTGCCAGCAGGTCAAGGGAGCTGATCCTGGCCCTCTACTCAGCCCTGGTGAGGCCTCACCTGGAGTGCTGTGTCCAGATTTGGGCTCCTCAGGAGAAGAAAGACGTGGAGCTCCTGGAGCGGGTCCATCAGAGGGCTACAAAGATAATGAGAGGACTGGAACATCTCTCTTATGAGGAGAGGGTGAGGGAGCTGAGCCTGTTCAGCCCCAAGGACAAACAACTGAGAAACAATTGTATCCTGGGCTGCATCAAAAGGAGCATGACCAACAGGCTGACGGAGATGATTCTGCCCCCCTAGTATGCTCTGGTGATGTTGGAGGCGGGCTTATGGAGCAGTGCAGACAATCCAATATGGATTAACTACAAAGCTCACTTTATTAATGGAGTTTCTACAATTATAGTNATGGAGTTTCTACAATTATAGTATTCTCTAAGTGTACGTGCATTAACATTACTGGTGCTTACATACATAAACAATCACTCATTGGCTATTATCTACAAAGCTACTGTCTCTGTACTTGTCTTCTGAGTTCTCACAGCCTCTGCAGGTGCTTCTTTACGAGCACACAGAATCTAGCCAAGGCCATACTCCCTTTGCTCTATCAAGAGACCCACAGGGCTAGCAGGTTCCCACATGGTGAGACCTCACTTGGAGTGGTACATCCAGCTCTGGGATGCTCAGCATAGGAAGGATATGGAGTAAGTCTGGAGGAGAGCCAGAAAAATGATCAGAGGCATGGAGCACTTCTCCTACAATGAAAGGCTGAGAGAACTGAGTTTGCTCAGAAAAGAGAAGGCTTTGCAGTGACCTAATTGCAACCTCCCAGTGCCTGAAGGGAGCATACAAGAAAGACAGAGAGGGACTTTTTACAAGAGCATGTAGTGAAAGGACAAGGAGGGATGGCTTCAAGCTGAAAGAGGACAGGTTTAGATTAGATACTAGGAAAAAATTCTTTACTGTGGGGGTGGTAAGACTCTGGAATGGGTTGCCCAGAGAAGCTGTGGATGCCCCCTCCCTGTTCAAGACCAGGTGGGATGGAACTTTGAGCACCCTGGTCTAGTGAAATGTGTCCCTGCACATGGCCAGGAATTGGAACTAGATGATCTTTCAACATGGTCACTTCCAACAAAAACCATTCTGTGATTTTATGATTTTGGTAATACAGTTATATATAAGTTGTTAAAATTTATTTTAAAAGAAGAAATCTGATCATAGTACAGTTTTACTCAGCTTTTTTGGTTCTGTTATTTCCTTCTTTTACTGTCTCATATGATTTTTGTTCTCCTTTCTGACACAGAACTTGTTCTGACATTCCTGTCTTATTAGTATGTTTCATCATCTTGTTAAAAGTAAGCTGTATTAAAATTTAAGAATATCACCTGCGTGTACCAGCTTCTTAAGCATTATTTAAAGTAACCTTTCTGCCAATTGGTTTATCAAAAATAGTTATGAGCTGAGCATGAAAAGATATTTTCTCTTTTTTCTTGCAGACTGCAAATGATAACTTGCATACAGATGATGAGCATGAAATCAGAAGAGATAAAGAAAGCTATCTCTGTGCAGTGTGCCTGGATGTTTATTTCAATCCTTACATGTGCTATCCATGTCACCACATCTTTTGTGAACCTTGCTTAAGGATGCTTGCCAAAGATAATCCAGCCAGCACTCCATGTCCGCTGTGTCGCACTACAATTGCCAGAGTCTTTTTGCAAACAGGTATAAAAATGAAAGATTTTACAACATAGCTTTCCCTCCTGTATGCATGCAGAGCAAATTTGCTGTTAATGCACCGTGAGATTTTCACTTCATTTAACTCCTTCCAGGTCCATTCTGTGCAGGCTCTCTTCAGTGTCAAGAAACTATACGGGATGTGTACTTTTAAACTTTTGATTTTAAAAGGGAGATTCCAATATTTTGTATTTCTTTGGTTCCCTCTTCCTAAACACACTCCAAACATAATAAACATTTCTCAAACCACCCTACCAGAAAAGTATTTTTTAAATTATTAACTTAATTGCACACCAAAAAATGCTCTCTTTTTTTGATTGTACAGCTTCAGTTTAGACACAAATGAAAATAAAGGCTGGCAGAACCTCAGAATCCTCTTGACTAATCTTAAATTCTCCCTTTCTGTCCTCTTACACCCTCATCTCTAGTGTTCATAGCTATTAGCAGTAGGAAAACAAGGTGGGTAGGGGGTGTTTGATGTCAGATGGAGTACAGGAATAGGAGGGAGTAAGTAGTGCTGCAGATGAAATATCTGGAATAGCATGAGTCAGTATGTCCAGAGCTTAAATGGCAGATTCAAGTACCACTGATAAAATTGCACTATGGTATCTGGAGCTTGGTCATTTACAGCACTTAAAACTGTGCATAGACAGGTCACAAAGTAATGGAAATGACTCAGCCATGCAGGAGTGTTTGTTTCAGTTTACATACTGCAGACATCTTATATCGGTCCTCTTTAAATTGTTGTGAGTGCTGTGGTGATGGCAAGTTAGGTATACAGACTGAAGTATGAGCTGCCTGCACAGACGTAACTTTGTATAGTTTGATGGCAAGCCAGTTTGAAGAAATTACTGGGATGTAATTCCCAAATAATACCTCATTTTTGTGGGAAGGAGGCATTTATCAGACAAACAAATTATCCCAAGGTGATTCACTGGGTGAGGTGGGAATAGTGACTTTCTGTCCCTGCACTGACTGCACTGCAGCAGAGCAAATAGTGGAAAGCTCTCAGTGCTCTGCCTGACTGGGGTATAGGGGTTTAAAGCTGTTCTCATTTCACTTCCTTAATGTTTGATACTCCCTTGGATTTCATGCACAGATGAAGTGTGTTTCCTCAATAGAGTTATTGGGTTTTTTTAGGGTTATTTAAATTTAAAGAAATATATTTAACAGATTTGCTGCAGAAAAATACTACAGGAGAGCACAAAGAGAATAAAGATGCTTCCTCAAATGTATTGGCAAAACTTTCCAACACAATTTAAGTGCAGACATTTAAGTGAAATATTACCAGGATTATTTGTGGCCTTTAAGCACTTAATATACAATGTGTAAAAATGCTTGGTGAAAGCAAATAAAGAAGAGGGAGCCAGACTCTTCTGAGTGGTGCTCACTGCAAGCACAAGAGGCAGTGCGCAAATTGAAACACATGAAATTCCATCTGAACACAAGAAAATACTTCTTGTTGATGTGAGGGTGGTCAAACAGGCTGGGCAGAGAGGCTGTGGAGTCTGCAACTGCATAGGTTCTCAAAAAAAAAAAACAGATGTGGTTCTGGGGAACTTGCTGCACTGACCCTGCTTGAGCAGGGCAGGTTGGACTAGTTGTTCTGAAGACATCCCTTCTAACCTGACCCATTCTGTTAAAATTTTAAATAGGTATGTAGGTTTTCTGAGGAAAGGGATTTGTGTGACTAAAGAGGAAATATGGTGTCATAAATATGTAAATAGAGTCTACTGTAAATAGAGAACCATAACAGTATATGATATGTTTAGTAGTAACAGCTTCAGGTGAGAGAAATCAGCAGATATTTGCATATTGTCATTCAGTATATAGGAATATATGCTTTAATTAACAATATATTTAAAAATAGATACACTAGCTTTACTTTGGTTTTTCATACATATACTAAGAAAAATATTTGGAAACTTCCCAGTGCATAACATACTGAACAGCTTTTAAATGAACCGAGGAATATTGGTGATGATATATCCTTAGAGAAATTAGTAAAATCAACACATTAAGAAGATGGATGGTCCCAGAGCAGTATAAAGGATATTATTTTTTTTCATGCAAAAGAATTGTTAAGGCTTTTAAAAGTTATACTAAAGTCACTGCCGCTATAGATTTGTGCAGGCAGTAAAGCAAAGTTGCTAGTACTCTTTACATATTTCTCTAATACTGCAGCTGGGATGTCTTATTTCCCTCACTAATTAATTTTGGATACTTTCTGCAACTTTCCATTTGTATATCTGCATTTCATTTTACAAGGATATGTCAAAAAGAAAATAAAAAGGATATATTCAGAAGTTCACTTTTTAGCTTGTACAGTTTTGCTAACTGAACATAAGGACAACAGAAGAATGCAGGTAACATTTCAAAAAAAGATGGAGGCTAACAAGTCAATTATCAACCAATTATGAAGAAAAAGAGTGTTTAACTGAGAGCTACAAAGCCAGATTTGACCCACAAGGATACTTCCTCTGGCATGTTGCCTTGATCAACTGAGCCTTTTTTACCATTTTCCTTGAGCAGAAGTTCCAGTCCAGAGAGGTTGTTCTGATGGTATCCACCACGCATATTTCTTAAAGGCTTTCTTAGGAGCCCTTCTCCCATCAGGATAAACTCACGTCTGCTAAGATGACAGGGTGCCCATAATACAACTAAGACAGCATCTTTTGAACTGATTGCACCAACTCACTTCAAATAACTGTCTTTTTTAAATGCTTCTCATATCAAAGGTGTGAGCTTCTACACTTCTATTCATATAAAGTTTCATTTATGTTGTTGTCAGCAAGGGCCAGATCTGGCACTCGTGCAATAAATCCACCGCTTTGGAGAAATGCAAATTCAAGGTAGTGGTTGCTCATGGGAGGTCCAGGCATGTGGGCAGAGAAAGGGGCACATATGTACAGAAAGACGGGTGACTTGGCCAGCCTGAGGGGATCTTTCATTAAAAGCCTAACCAAGCAACCTTCTAAAAGCTGGTAAGAGTTGTCTCCACTGCCTTTTCTGAATTAGATGCCTCACCAGAGGTTTCAGTGTTTAAATCCAGGCAATAAAGTTGAAAGAACTATGTTGATGTTTGTGATCTGAAGAAGGAAATTAAAATGTTCTGACAGTGCTGTAAGAGGCAGAGTCTCATCAGAAGCTTGAATCTGAATAGTACTTAATCCAAATGTGATCAGTAGCATATAAAGCTCTTACATAAAAACTTTTAAAATGCACAGTTTGTTCCTTTTACATTTAGAAGTTAAAAATAGTCTTTTCTCCTCTAGTTTATGTGTGCAGTAGTTCTGTTCTCACATAATGAGATTGAAGGATTTAGAGATCTCTGTGCTCTTCATGTATTGTGTAGCTTCATTCCACCTGCCTTTTGAAAATAAATGAAATAAAGTGTGATTTTAGAATAAGACCAGCATGGGGTTTTTTCTTTAAATGTGCTAATGTCTTCCTCTTACATAGAAAAAGCTATTGGAATCAAAGGATATTTGGAATTTTTTCTTCTTTTTCTGCTCAGAAAAAGCTTAGCTTTCTCAAATTGGCTGGAGAAAAAGGTTTTATCCTTTCATCAAATATTTATTATTTAAAAAGTATGTACTGTTGCAGTGGGCCACGTAAAGTAACCATGCATAAGCCTTCTCAAAAACCTTTGAATGCCTTTGCTTTTTTGAAGGTACAGAAAGAATTATGGTAGCAGCTGCCATTGGTATTTATCTAGAGCCATGTTGGTTTGGATGGCCAAACTGGGCAAGGGTTTGAAGTTTTTCCTGTTAATTACTAGCTTAGGAATCCTCTTTGTTATCAGCAGATCAATTCTATGGTAGGAAAATACTGTTATTTTTAAACTCGTTTCCATTGTATTTCAATGAATAGATTAGTTTGGCAGTATTAAGTTGTAATTGATGTGGATATTTCCCCAAATTATACTCTGAGAAGTGTTGATTTTGAAATTAGTGAATTATGTCAACTCTTGCAATGTGTCATGAATCATTCTACAAATTTGATTGTCATTTTAAAAAATCTTTTAAAAAAAATTCAGATTCTTCCCTTTTTTTTGCATTACTGACTGTTACTGAGTGGTGGTGTTAAACAAAAAGCAGTATGAACTGAGAATTAATACCACAATCAGTTTGATAGATGTGGTTTTTATTCAGAGAGGTCATCATATTTTTGTTAAGTTAAATAACCTGATTTATTATATGCATTGTTTTGCCAGAATTTGACATCATCTTTTCTAAATGTTTTTTTTTTCCAGAGTAACAGAATCAAAAAAGAATGTGTAAGACTTGCTCTTGCTATATCTGGAAATGCTTGGATTAATGTGATTTAAAAAAAAAAAAAGGGAATTTATAATCCGAAAAAAAAAAGATTCTCCAGTAGACAAGGCATTTTTATTTTGTAGTATAAATTTATGCAAACTCTTGCTCTGTTTTCAGCATTGATGTGTACGTTCTCTCCCTTTAATTTTTGTAGAACTGAATAACTCTACCAGATCTTTTTTCCCTACGGAATATTTGAAACTAAAAGAAAATTTTCAAAAATCAAATTCTGCAAAATGGCCTCTACCAAGCTGTAAGAAAGCCCTCAGGGTTTTTGAAGGTAAGTTTTTTTAATTTTTTGCCTAAACATTATTCAGTCTCACGTATAATATTTAAAACTAAGTCTCTAGCTAATACCTGCCATGGGAAAACAGATGGATGATTCTTAAAGTAGAGCTGAGTTTAATTCTCCTGGGTGATTCATACACAGTACTCTGAAACTAAAGGTAGACTGCAAATTGTAAAAAGGCAATTTGTTTATGTATCTTTTAATTTACTCTTAAATCTTTTATTTTGTGCACATTATCAGGATAATTGTATGTAGCTTCCTGTTTCAAAAAATTTCTGTCTGCAAAGTGGAATACAGAAAATTACTCTAGGAAAAAAGTTGCTAGTTCTGAGTGTGGTCAACAAAGACCTCTCAAAAAAAGTCAAACCAGTTTTTTATGAAACAAATAATTTTAAATGTTTGGAATAATATCTATTATTCCATATGGTTTATTTAATACATATGAAATGGAGTAAATGGTCTGGGTGGTTTTTTTTTTGTTTTCTCTTTATTGCATGAAGAAAGCTTAGTCCTCTTGTTGCAACTTTAACACTTTTAGGAACTGGTTGTTAATTGAAAAACATTTAGGTTAGACCACTGATATGTGGGATTCACTGTCTATCAGTATTTCCCTGTTTTCAGTCTAATGGCCTTTCTTCACCAAGCCTTGTCTACATTTACTTGTATACTTACTTTCTGTGGTGCTGAGTCTTCCTAACAGATATATTTTTCCTGTTTGTAAGAACAGTATAGATTTCTTCTAAAAGTATGTGGAAAAAATAAAACAGGACATCCATTCCTCTTATGAGTCTACCCAGGCCTTTGTAGAGGTAAAATTAAGTTCTGGTACCCTACTTATAAAACTATGCCACACAAGGTCATAGTTTGACACTGAAAACAACAAGAAATGCTCCTTTCTATCAAAAGGAGCAGATTTGAGAAGTTTGACGACTGGCAGATGATCTTTGGTATTACTCAGAGCGAAAGCTCTTGGCAGGACAAACTGAGTGTTTATTTTCTTTAACAGGAGTTAATGTAGTATGGATGTTAGTCCTGAGCTTATTGGTTTATTGTAATATATATCATGTGTTACATTTTGGAGTGTTATATGAATTATACCTTTCATAAATATGAAAAGCTACAATGCTGAGCATTGTACAAAGCATAAATAATTAAAAATAAAAGCAAGATTTGGAGAGCTCATACAGCTTCAGTACTGTGCAACCTGAAAATTGGTCATGTTGTTCCACAAAAGTAATCCTGAAAGATGGAACTATGTGTTTCCAAAGGGTAGCCTAAAAGTCTGACACTGAAGGGAAAATGATTAGATCTAGGTAATAGGGAACCCAAACCACACAGATGTTTGAAACTTTGTCTTTGCATTCTTAAAAAAGTCACATTGCCATGTCTCTCCTGTCTTTTTATTTGAAAAATAAAGCACAGGCTTGTGTCAGTTCAAAATGCAAAGATAGAATATTTTCTTCCTGGACTGCTTTTTTGGACTAAATTATGCCTGTATCTAAATTATGCTTGGCAACACCTGAAGTTCCATATTTGGTTTTCTTAACTTTGCTTGTGTTTCCTGCCTCAGGAGGCTCTTAAGGATATTACAACCATAAAAGACTGAGAATGGTGGCAGCTAAGGTCTTCTGACATCATATTAGATTCCATTGCAAATGCAAACTCTAATATCAGTGAGAAGCAGAAGGGATAAAGAGGTTGCTTAGATAAATGTCTTTTAATTGAGAAGGTAACAGCCTAATAAGATATCAGAATTGCAGAAGTTAAAATATAAAGAATGGGAGGAGGAATAGAGACAGCACATGAGTAGAGGGACTGGAGTAAAAAGAGGAAAGATTGCAGTCCTTAGAAAGCAATGAAAACATGTGGGTTTGAATGTGAAAATAACTGCCTATATATAAGACAATATTGCATTGTCAAGGAAGAAGTTCTGTAGTCCTGCTAGAAATGTAGAGGACCTTTTGCCTCCACATCCAGCAGGTTCACTGTTTCCTGGGAATCTAAGAGCAGGTCTTTTCAAATTTCATATGATCCCAGTTTCCCATGTGACAAAACCTCTTCCACAATATAATTTCAAGACTCCAGATATAAAAATGGTAAACTTTGAACAGTAAATCACTCATTAGAGATGCTAGAAAAAATCAGAGCTCAGAATTCAGTTGGGATGTGAGGACAGGATGGCTTTTGAGAAGTCTAGATTAAATACAAGATTTATGAGTTTACCTAATTTGGGCTTTCTGAACATCTCAGGACTGCTAGATAAAATCAAACATCTTTTCTTTTTCCTTTCTTTTCTGAACTGATTCACTAATCCAAATATATTTGGTAGTCTATGTGTGGGTCTCCTTTCATATGAGACTTTCCATGAGGAATGTAATATTATCTTTAAACTAATAAAAACCACAATGAACCATAGCTTTTGGGTTCTTATACCAACAGTAAGGAACCTCAGCACTGTAACACTTTTGGGCTTTCAAGCTGATGAAAATTGTTCTGGAATAGTTTGTTCTTGTACTGCACTGTATTTTTTTCCTATTAAAATCATTAATGGAATTCCCATCTTTTTTCCATTAACATTGCTTATGGTGTTGCTCTGTATATAGTATGCTCTATTTGGTCAAGGATAGGTTAATGATAAAATGAAAAGTCTATTCAAGAATGAAAGCAATTATCCTTTTACCACTGGGATTTTTAATGTATGTAAAAGTTAACAAACTAATTTTGGCTATTCTTATAAAATGTCTTGTATTTCATAAAAGATAAAGAGATAGTTATTCTTTAGATTACTGGTAATTAAAAAAACAAACAATGCAATTGCACAGTAGAAATAACATCTAAAGTAATGGTATCCTTAAATAGATTTTAAGACAGATAAATAGCATAGTTTGAATAGGTGAGTTAAACAGCAAATGCATTCAGTTGGATCCTGCTGTCATATATTCATAATATAATAACATTGTAAATGCCATTAAGTGGAATTGTAATCTATAAGCACTGTACAGTCACAGAAAGTTCACAAACTAAGGGTAAGTCTCCAAAAGTAATTCAATACTGGAAATGTAGGCTAAAAGAAATTATTAAGATAATTTAAATTGAAAAGACAATACAACTTGGCAGTGGCTTTCATGTAGTCAGGTACAGAAATTAAAAATTACAGAGGCAGTGCAGTGGGCCTAAAAGTGTTATTTTAAAAGCTTTTGCATAAATCTGATGTACAAATACATTGGAGAGGTACAGGATTCAGTATTCAAGGTAGTGATGGTAGTGTTCTAGAAGGGTGCTAACTGCCTGTATATAGAGAAAGATTGTAGACATGGGTCAAGATAAGTAAATAGCTAGGTGTTCAGTGCCAACTGGTGAGAAATGCAAGACCGATTTCTTGATTCCAAGGTTCCCTTGGGTCCCATGGAACAGCTGTACTCTAACTAGCATTTATGCCATTCCCTCTGCACCTCACCAAGCAGAAGTCAATCTGAAAGGAAAAGAAAATAAAATGGAAGGGGAACTTTAAGGTACAAATGTCAGTGCCACAGAGCTATGTTAAGCTTCAGCTTCAGGACTGCCACTTTCTGTCCCTGATATTTTCTAACAGTGCTAGTATAAATCATTGTGTAAGTACTTTTTTTATTTTTTAAGCTGTTTTGCAGAGGTTGTTCTTTAAAGATTTCTTCACACTCATATTGGAAAGGATGATCCATAACCTTTTTCCAGTCCTGAAGCACTAGCTTTATTACTACGAGAGTAATTTACTGCTCAGAAATTAAGGTTGCTCATTTGTCTCTGTTGGTTCATCAGTGCACTGAAGGGAATTAAATTCTAGCTAATGTGTGTCATCAAAATTGTTTCTGTCCATTAAGCTGATACTGTAAGACTGCAGTACCAGGGATATTGACACTGTAATTATGCAACACCAAGAATTGTGATAGAATGGCCATAGCAATAAAACATAGTGTAGCTTTTCCCTGTACATTTCTTGACATGCCCCTGAATTAATATTAGATTGGCATCTTTAGCTCTACTTTAAGAACTAACTGTTCATAATGGTCAGTAGGACAAATTAAGAACATCTTGAACCTCTTATGCAGGCATGGTCCAACAGCTATACCAGAGGGGTACTAATGAACTTGTAGGGGACTTAGAGGTATTGAGTTTTTGAACCTGCAGCTTACAAATTCCTGAAGTCTTTTAACAAGGTCTTGCTCTGAAGATTCTTGAGAAAACTTAGATGTGTTCTGGATAGGAGGGAATGTCCTCTCAAGCATTAATAGCCATTTAAAAGACAAAGAATGGAAATTAATGATTCATTCTTCTCAGTGGAGGGATATTTTGTGGTTCCTATATGGGCTTATATATGAGCCTTACAGTTTGTACTATCCAGCATATATATTTTACAAGATATGGAGGTGATAACATTTGCTTACAATACTGAAATACTTAGGATAATAAAAATAAAAACCAAGTGCAAGCAGTGGCAGAAGACTGTCTTGGTACTGAGTGATCTTCAGCAATGTTTGTACTGTTTTGCTTTCATCACAAGATGAGGTAGTTAACTGGAAGGGTATAGAGAAGATAAATGAGAAAGTCAGTTTTAAATTGTTTCCTGATGAGGAATATGTAAATAGACTAGAATGCTTCACACAAAGCAAGAGATTACTAAAGGGGGAGGATGATTGCAGTAATTAGAGTCATGAAAAGCATGACAAAAGTGTATGGGCTGCTGTTATTCACTGTCTCATAATAAAAGAACTAGAGAATATTAAATAAAATTATCATTATCCCAAATCAGAGGTTCAAATAATGACAGATTCTTGGAAGAAAAATGTAGTAAACTCAAAGATACCACATTTGTCTGCAGAGATCCTGGAACTGCAAGTGCCTGAGAGGGAAAAGTATTGCAATATGTTTGCCCTATTCTTACTTTTTTTTCATTGTTATTCACCGATTCATCTTAATTTGACTTGTCAGAGAAAGAATGATAGGGTAGGAAGACCTTCAGTCTACTCTGTGTGCCTCTTGTGAGATGTCCTACAATTTGATGACAATGTTGTCTTCCATTACAATTTTAATTTAGGCATCATGAAAGGATTTAATTTTATTTATGTATCAAATAAGATCACACAAATATTTATTATTTGCTCTTAAAGACAATTGAGAACAATACATAATCCTAGTTAAACCACCCTAGGAAAATTTTGAATTACTTGTTTTTTAAAGTAGTTTCATCACAGAATTTGTTTAGAGCATAAAATATCTCTTTGTCTTAATTTTTTATGCTTTGTGTAAAATACTCCTGTGGCTAGTTCAGTTTATGATTGGTCTCTGTGAACAAGTAGAAGTAAAGCTGCCTTCTGTCTTTGTCACTGGCAGGAATTAGCAAGTGTCTTTTTATGTATTTTAGTGGAAGTGGGGAATGATTCTTGCCAGCTGTACCAAATAGAATGGTGAAAAGATAGTTGGTCACTGAGCATCCAGCAGTAAAATCAGTTATGTTCTTAATTAGCTGTTGACTATTATGTTTAGTAATGTTTACATCAGACATTCTTCCCAAGCACATTCCCCAGATCCACTTAGCAATGAAATGCACTGCCTAGGAGAGCAGTTTGTACTGATGTAGCCCCTAAAGAGTCTCAACTCTGCTGGTGTAAATACATCTTAACTTGAAAAATAAGTTTGCCTATTGTTCAGTCTTTTGATTTGATGCCTCATAGAAATCCTGTTTACTATAGGAATAATATAGAATTTTTGACTGATAATAGATTGTAGAGGTATTGGTTGGCTTCAACACTATCAACAAGATAGTAGAGAAGACAGGAGGACACAAGCGTGGAGTGTTTCTGCTGCCTAACATGCTTATGATTTCGATTTCATACATCTGTACACATATAGCTCTGTGCCATTCCAAATTTGGACATGAACACAAGTTCATTTTGATCCTGTAGCATTTACTGCAGAAACCTGCCAGGATTTCTGGAGGAATATGATGCATGCATCACTTAATTATAAAAGGTTAGGCAACATTTTGTGGGGCAATGCAGAGTTGTGGAGACCCCTAAAAGTGAAAATAAAAGCTGAAATATTAATTGGATGAAGGACAGAAGAGGAACATGGAAGCACTCAAGGTGATTTGTGGGAATAAGCAAGAAAAGGTGATCATATTTTTCTTAGATCAGAGTCAAATTGAGCTCACCTTCTCAAAGAAGCAAGAGGTGAGCAAACAGCAGAGTAAATTCAGGAGACTTTTTGTGAATATCCTAGCTTAGTATATAAAAAAGAAGTATGTTTGAAATGGCAACAGAAAAATCAGAGATAGCAACCATTACACATTTAATGAAAGATTAAAGGAAGGATTTTTTTTAACTGTTCATAAACATTTTTTTTAAAATTTCAAATAGCTTCTTTCTTGTTAACTTTTTGAGTAACTCTGCTTTCTTAAAATTTATTTTTAATTTTCTCTTGAACATCTCTTAAGGCTTTTTAGACATCACTTTCTGTAACACCTTGGAAAACTTCCTAAAATCTGGTTAAGTAGTGTCAGCATCAGAAAACTTTCAGTTCAGAAGAACTGTGCAAACTTTCTCAAGATGCAGACTTGTGCTTTGTATTTTTCATTCTCTGAAGGAATTAATGTTTCTTTTGTTTGCTCAGATGGGAAATAGGAATTTTGGGCACAGACATTAACTAAAATTGAATATGACTTTGTTCAAAGACAGTGGTATGGCTCCAAGATTGGTCATTCACCAGTTTCTCTAGAGAAATTAAAGGAAGTGTGTTGCCAGATTTGCAAATAGACTAAATCTTTTGTGTACATATACACAGCCTTGTCTTACAGTGGGGTTTGGTGAGGCCTTGGCATGCCTGACTGTGTATTCTCTCTTGAACTTTGTTCTCACACTGTCCCTGTCTTAAAACAAGTAGGGGCAATTCATGGATATATTTTTAAGGAATTATTTGTGTTACTGCTATCTTATGATATTTCACTAGAATTGGCTAAAAACATTAAAGCCTTAAGCAGTGAAAGTGTTGTAATAGCAGTTTATAACAAAACTCTGCAAAGTTTTGGTTAAATCATCTTAGGTAGTAATTAATAAATTTGGCAAAATATAGCAATCATGCAGGTCAAGAAATAAGCATCTAGAGAGAATTAAGCATTATGCCAAGGAGCATTCACACTGAGACAAGAATCATTATGAGATTTCTTTTAATGCTATTTTATCCTTACTCAGTCATCTTGAGCTATTATATTGGGTCTATCTAAAACTATCAATAGCTTTTGTTTTTCTGTATATTGTAGAGTAGCAGTCTGTACTAATGGAGACTAAAGGAATGTAAGTAGTTAGGAGGAGTTTTAGGGGAGAATGAAACTAGAGGGAGGTCATGCCATTACAGAAATATGACAAAAACAGGTAAAGGCTTTTGTGATGATAACTTAGCAAGAGTTACTGGCAACTGAAATGTAGTATTTGGTCAACTAGGGAGACAAAAACCACAAAGGAAACGTAAACCTGCAACTTGATTCTTAGAAACATTCAGTGATAAAAGTAGGAACAGCAGAAGGATGAATAATGTTGATAATGACAAGTTCAAAAACATGAGTAAGGGATTAGATGAAGAGACAGTGGAAGAGAAATAGAAAATAGATTTGAAAAAAAAAGGATATTTATAGATTTAGAATGTTCTGAATACTTTTTAAAAATTAACTTCTCACATTCAACATAGATTATTGGTGCATATGCCACAGAAAGTAAAATACCTCAAGTTACTGGGTTTTAATATTCCCTGGTGTTCATTGTCTGTGCTTTCATGGCAAGGAGAGAAGTTGTCCACAAGTTAAATTCACCGTTAAGATGCAGTTTACGTACATGTAAATGTGAACAGAAGTGATTACAACTCCACATCTTAAAGGCAAATTATGAAAATTACCACAACTGTAATATGTATGTCATCAATGTACATATACAAAACTTAACTTTTAAATTAAAATAGACATTTTATATATAGAATGTGCATAAACTATGCATTTAGAACTATGATATAATCTCACACAGAGACCATACAGCTTCATTCCTTGATATCAGTCATCAAGACTGCGTGTATTGCAATCCGAACAGGGGAAGGCAGTTACAGAAGGCAGTGTTTCATTTGTTCTCAGAGCTAGTTTGCATCCTGAAAAGCAAGGATGTGCATTTCAATTACTGTTTATTATTTTTATTTCATCTGTATATTTTATTTCATCTTGCTTAACTGAAATTTGAAATAAAGTGTTTTTAAAATGGAAGAGTGGGGTTTTCTATAAATCATTTTAAAAAGCTGTTATATAATATCCTGCCTGTTTGGTACTTAGTGTGTTATGGTTAGGGGGAGAAAGAAGAAGCAAAGAGGTAATTCACCTAGTTACTCTAAAAAAAGATCTTCTTGCAGACTGGCTTTCAAAATTCCTTCAAGTCTTCCAAAGTCGAATGTCTTTTACATTGTGATATGTGGATTAATTACTGCTGGTTTAGTATGCATCCTAGAAGTCAAGCGAGTCAATTAGCTTGTATTTGTGGGTATTGATAATTATAGAATAATCACAGATGATTGTGTTTTCTGTCATAATAATGACAGACTGAGTATGTTTTCCAAGCTCATTCTGCCCTCCCACAGTCCTCTTGTTTCTTGATTCCTTTATTTCTAGGAAAATAAACAGCCCAAGAGAGAAATCATTAGTTGTTCTACTTTTTCTTTGATTTTGTGAGAGGGACTGGACACAGTAGTCACTGAATATTTCTCATACAATTGGTAAATATATTTCATATTGAACAAATGAGTGAAATTTTTAGTTATGCAAAATACTCAATGTAAAATGTGTAGCTTGCACGTAATGTAGTTTTATGGATTTTGTCATTAATGTGCACCTTAAGTACATTTTACATCCACGTTTTCTAAAGCTCGACTACTTGCAGAAAGCCGAACTTGGATTTTGGGGATGGAAAAGAAATGGAGAGATGTTTAGGCTATCATGTAAGTTTAGTCACACATGGATAAAAGAAGACTGGCAGCTAGTGAATGAATGAAATCAGAAGGGCAAGGGCAGAGAAATATTTAAAGAGAGCAGAGAGAAGGTGAAAGAAGGGGAAGTGTAGGATAGCAAGGGATGTTTGAAAGATGACTTTGCAATGGAAAAGGCCTTGAAAGGTGATGGTAGAAGTTTTAACATGAGAAATCTGGAGGTTCTGCTGTGCATCATGGGGCAGGAGGAGTTTGGAAATGGATCATCGCTCAAGGAAAATGAGATTTCTAAGACAGTAAGTGTGTGGAGCTGAAATACTGATGCAAGAGAGTGAGGAGGCTCAAGGTTTTCATGCAGAAGGCAGGGAAAACCTAAAACTCTGGATCTGAGAAGGACAGAGGTTGCCTTGAGTGGCCTTGGTCTGGGAAGGGAACTGGATGCTTTTGGAACCTGAGTTCACTGGAAAGCTTGAGACTGAGTAAGAGCTTGGAACATGAGATCAGGAGTCAGTGGGATACTGCATATTCACAAAGGATAAGTGCTATTGCCTCATAAACCTCTCTGGAAATACATGATTTTTCTTCATTGGAAATACAAATGTAATGGCTTATTTTAACTAGCTAATCTTCCAATTATGTTAGCATTACCAGAACATGATGCCGCTTGATTTCCCTATGGAAGAAGTCTGGCATTTGTGCAAGAGGTTTGGGATGACACCTTATTTATGAAAACCATGTAAAAGTACCTGTATCCTTGAAAAATTATAGACTGCTTGGAAATTTCATCCTTTTCCTCCATGCTGTCATCAGGTCTGCAGGTGACAATGGATAGATTCAGTGGTGGAGCTGCTCTACAGAGAGAACAAGACAGGTTGGAGAAATGTAGGTGCTTAAGCACACAAGCACCCAGAAAGAAAACCAGACCAAAGTAGAAGATGGAAAATATAATGTAAAGGAGCATGTAGCAAGCTAAATTGGGTTGTTGGAATGCCACAGCAGTCTGTGTAGTTCAGAACATTCATATGTGATTTGGGAAAGTGATACATATTTATATTCAACTGATAAAGTTTATTAGGTGATATTATATTACTTCACTGATTATAGTAAATATGAACTTGACAGCTAACAGTTCTCTTGATCAGTGACCTCAAGGAGGCAACAGAATACATTTTCATCAGGCCTGCAGAGGACAGATTGACAGACTCAGCACAGGGCTGCCATTCAGAGAGACCTAGACAAGCTGTAGAAATGTGCTGAAAGGAACTTGGTGAAATTCAACAAGGACGAATGCTGAGACCTGCACCTGGGATAGTAGAGCCTCCAGCAATGAGACAGTTTGGGCACTGACAGCCTGGGGAACAGCTCTCCAGAAAGGACCTGGGCCTCCTGATGGAGAGCAAGCTGCACATGAGCTGGAAGTTTGCCCTGGCAGCAAAGGGGGCCAGCAGCATCCTGGGCTTCATGAATAGGAGCATGGTGTATGAACAGCAATAGATGAAGCTTTTTTCCCCTACTACTCAGCACACCATAGCTAAAATACATCTTAAAAATTGCCTCCCACCTCCATACAGGTAAGATGGCAGTAGATTGGAGCAGGTTTAGCAGAGGGACATCAGAATACTTAGAGGCCTGATGAACCTGGCTTGTAAGGAGAGGCTGACAAAACTGGCTTGTTCAGGCTGGAGAAGAGTAGGCTTTGAGAAGGATCTCCAGTCAACCTTATCATACCTATAAGGAGACTACTAAGAGGATGAGCCAGCTGTTCACAGTGGTGCATGGCAGAATGATGAACATTAGTGGATATGAAAAATTCAGATTGCAAATAAGGAAAACACTTCCACTAGGAAGACAGTCAGATGGTGGAGCAGTTCCCCACAGAGGCTGTGCATCTCCACAATGCATCATATTCACTATGATGAGCTGTAAATTAGCTATTGCCATTTAAGAAAAGACATCTGGATAATTCTGTGATTAGTTTTCTGAGAACATTCCATGCACAGCCATAGTCAAAAGGTAAGCAGTAATTTTAAGAATAATAGCAAAATGGAAAGTTGTCTAGTTTTGTGGTGATCCTACATCTCCAATTTCGCATATAATTTTAGATTACATCATCTCAGAGAAGGATAAAGCAGTGTGAAGCATAATGTGGGTAGGATGATCTGAAGTATAGAAGTTATTCCATACAATGGAAATGTAAAAGTTCTTTTGTTTGGAAAGGCTATTACAGAAGACAGAAAAAAGGGATCTGTACAATTATGAATGACATAAATATGTTTTAGGAAAGATTGTCCACTATCTTTCAGAGGCATTCTTGCATTAGCATTTGTAACAGTCATAACAGATGGAGCACAACAATTGACACTGTGAGGTCAGATGTCTACATTTGCATGTGGGGCAACTTACTTGCAATCCCAAGGGCTAACTGCCCATTAGTGGTTGAAGCATATTACTGGAACACATCAGAGCTCTTTGAGCTCGTCTTCTGGCTTAGTTTCACCTGAAAGGAAATCAATTTATATGGTCCACCAAGGAACTGTAAGTGCAGTAAATGGAGGAGATATGAGATGTGTCTCTGGTACATGCAGAGACACATGTAGGGAAAGAAAATCCTATTGGTGCTGTTTTAACACATGGTTCTGAAAACAGCTTCCAAAGCATTAGGGTCCTAAGCTGCCAATTGCTGCAGGAGCACATATGGTAAGGTGTCAGTCTGTACTTGCATTTTTTCTCACCGTCTTTCAATAGCTCTATCTTATCTGCTGCAGCTTGTAATCAGAAAGAAGAGGCTGTGCCAAAATGATGCACCTTGGTACATCTGATTACCGAAGAACACTTGTTCATATGTAATTTAATTTTACATGAGTATTTATGATGTTAATGTTTATTGTAGCTTGCATATTATTCATTTAGGCACATTTTTAGAGTAAAATTTTCCATCTCATATCTGATACTCTTAAGTAATAGAAAAATTAGGTCAGTCAATTTCTAAAATTGGGAGGATGTTTTAAATTCTTTGTAGTCTTATTTTGTGTTTTGCTAGTACCTCAATAGGTGATTGCAAAAACTTTGGCAGGGACACGTGCAACAGATGTGCCTGCTGATCCTCTGGTGAAAATCCTTTTTTGATTTGCACACTCTGGTGCATATAAAAGTGTGATTTGCTCACAACGTTGTTTTTGTTATCTAGTAACAAGTTCCCACTAACAGTCTGCCAGACTTTGCTGGCACTGCACATGCATATTCATGTGATTTGAGTGGAAGTTCTTGTTCATAGTATAGCAACACAGGCATGCATAAGGAAGTTAAATAAAATACATTTTTTTCACAAATACATGTCTATGCAGAAATTATTTGGGGATTATATTATTTGGGGACTTAAATCCTGTATGATAGAATTTCTTTTTAAAAAAGGAGAAAATACATTAGAAGTGATTTGAAGCTTCCTCAGGTCTTTTGTTTCATAACTCAAACCCCTACTCCATGTTGCTGTACAGATTTTGAGGAACTCTACAGCTCTCAGTTTTTATCTGCAGATGGTTAAAATCAGACATGGAGACGTGGCTTATTTCCACTCTAGCTGGAGATACAGACATCTGAAGGCATTTTTCATGTCAGAATTTATCAAAGAATCACAGAATGCATCATAAAAATTGAGAGTTACATGGAAACAAAGCAAAAATCCAGAGTACAACTGTATTCCCTCCATGTCTTTCAGGAGAATGGGATAGATTTTCTGCCTTTGCAGCACAAGTCCCTGGCTCTTTCTGTGCCACAATGTGCTGTCTAACACAGCTACAGAGACACTTCTCTAAGCTCACGTCTGACACATGCTCCTATAGCACTTTTCTGGCTACACTTCTAGGGAAGCAGGAGAAGTCAGAGGAATAATGAAGAGAAAGGTCCTTTTGGCAGGATCCCACACTCTGGCCATTCTCAGAGTCACAAGATTTTTGCTTCCACTTGGCTGTGTTTGCATCTGCCTGTATGTTTTTAAGGTGTTATCAACATAAAAATAGTGATTTTAAAACTGAATTTTAACCTGGTATGTATCATACAGGCACATAACATTAAAGCAAACAGAATTTATTTTGAAGACAAAGAATTTGTTTTGAAAACAAACTAAAATTCTAGAAATAGGAATACAAATGAAAAAAAAAATTTAAAAAGCTGTTGAACTATGTACATACAAATCTGGATGTATCTCAATAACTGAAGAATTCAGATGAGTAGACTTAGGGAATCCAGAGATTATTCGTTAGTTAAGAGATTGATTACCGTGTATGGAGCATTTCATTTCTAGATCACTGAGTAAAATTCAATGGAAGAAGACACCAAAAGAGAGGTGTTCATAGATCTGGGTAACATTAGCAGATAAGTATTACTTTAGGATAGCAGAGAATGCCCAATCCAAACAAACAAACATATTCTTTTCTACACATGGAATGCAGAGGTACTGTTCAAGGAACACAGAGTTACTTTTTAAATCTTACAAAATCAATTCCACAGAATGCTTCTCTGAGTCCAACAAAGTAAGGACCTTTAGCAGTGAGGTGTGAGATTTCCTGCTTCTATTTGTCCCTTAAATAACCAGGGAAAAAAGTGTTAACTTTTTTTCTAGTCAATCTGTTTGCTTTTAGAAAGATTTTTTACCTCCTAGTCTGTTTTTCAGCAGATTTTCAAAGACGCTCAGATACTGTTACAAGGAGGCATTTCCCCCATGCTGCTCATAGGATGGACTATATGGACTTCGAGGATGATAGCCGTGGATGGAGATTTGATATGGACATGGTGATAGTCTACATTTATTCAGTCAACTGGATAATAGGATTTATTGTTTTCTGTTTTCTTTGTTATTTCTTTTTCCCTTTCTAGGCTGTAAATGTCATTGTTAGGGAAAATGGCAGCCATGTGAACAACAATAATGTGAATAGAAAAAAAATTAAAAAGGCAAAATATTTGATATTGAGTTTTTATCATTTGTAATTGTAATAGACTGTATCAAGCATGCTGTGAGGCTATTTGATACTTCTGCTATGTGTGACAAATTATTTGAGTTTGGTTACAAATATGTGAAATCCAGATCACACTTCATTCAGTTGGATTTTTGCCTTGACTTTGGTGGAAAAGAATTTATCCCTAATTTATAAAATAATTACTCTGTAGAAATAGTACTATTTGTTTCTAGGGGAGTTCTGTGTACTGCAATAGAATATGGTCCATAGAGTCATTTTGGGGTCTGACTCTATGCTGACTCTTCGCTCACTCTTTGGTGCTTCAATTCCTTGTACATAAAAGCAATAAAGATGCTTCCCAATTAGATCTTATGGGAACAGGAGATTATAAACACAGCAGTGCTGCACTGTGCATTATAAAGACATTAATCAGAGCTATTTTAATGCTATAATCCAAATTCTGGAAAATTTTGACAACTGGTAGACCTGTCAGCATTCCACTGTGGATATTTTGAGCCTTTTAACCAAAAAGAAAAATGATACTGCACAGTGTGCTGATGGTTCGTCTTTTCAGCAAAGAGCAATCAAAAGGAATCAACTAGCAACCATGAGTTCTGCACAATAAGAGGACCATTTTTGTGCAAATTCCCAGCATGGCACTGTACCTATTTTTTCCATGCAGATGAATGTGTTTGGATCCAGCAGGACAGATAAAGGAGAGCAAGCAGCAGGTCTGCTGGCTATGATGCAGTGAAATACCAACACAAATAAATACTGGAGAAGGAAGCATTCTCCAGTATAAGAAATCAGTAGAATTATTAAATTGCTGTAACAATTTGAGGGATATGTCTCCAGGGAGAGTATATAAGAGAACACAGTGTTTATTTGCATGTTTCATGCGAAACAATTCTAAAGCACTTTATAGTTATTCTATGTATAGATTGCCGAGTGACAGTAGCAAACTGCAGCCAGTTCAGCCGTCATTCCAGACTTACTGCTTTACACAGTATTTTCAAGTTAAAGAGCATTTATTAAATTATAAAAAAGGGTACTAGAAACTAATGTGAGTGTCAGATGCGGAAGAATGTCACAAGATAGTTCAGGGTCTTACTTTTCAGGAAGGTACAAGGAAGTTTTTATTTCTCATGACATGGCCCTGCAAAGCACACCATGATTTCATCTATAAAAGTATGTGAGTGTAGGTATGTAGTCCCTCTAGTATCAGGGTTTGTGTGGGAGACCTGTGGTTTTTCAGTAGGTGGTGTGCTCCCTTATTCTAGCAGAGAACAAGGAGAAATGTGCTGTGGAAGGTGCCATCTGCCAAATATGATAGAATGAAATCAGCGGTTTTATTAAGCATATTCTTATATTTCTTTATGGGAACAGCTACAGCATGGTCAGTCTCTTACAGGTTATAAAGTGATTAGGACCAGAAACTTTCACTTAATCTGAAAAACAGTAGTAAATCAGCTACTAATATTTAGTTTTCTTACAGGCTGCATAAAACAGTCTCTTTGAAAAAGTATGTGTAGAAATAAAAATTACAAGTCTAACTACACTGATTAGACTAAATAAGTTTTGCCATCTTTTTTAATATATACAGATTTAAAGAGATGTAATAATTGAAATTCACCATCACCACGTAGCCATGGTTGTGACAGAAATGCATTATTGTATTAACAGTCCATCTGTTAGTTTGTCTCTACCTAAAGGTAATTGGCTCTATTGCTAGTGGCATTAGGCATAATGTTTTAAAAGCTTTAAGGTTGTAGTAAAGCACTTGGTGAAAGTCTTTTGAAAGGTTAAGTGTTTAAGACATAGGCTCGTGTTTTGCTACATGCAGATGTGTAGGTCTGTATACTCAAATATTGTCAAGAATTTTAAACATTTCTCTCATCCATACCAGGACTGGGATTCTAACTGCAATTTTTGTTTGCCTCGCTAAACTTATGAAATTACTGCTCGTGTCTCAGCAGAGAGGGGATGATTCACCTGTAAGGACAAAATTGCTTCTACCTTTTGATCTCAGAAGAAAACTAAAATGAGAAAATGTCATGAAATACCACTTTAACTTAGCTCACATAGTCTGAAATTCCTGTAATAATGTAATTTAATATTATTTAACCAGGATGTCTGATAAAGCAATATCCCTCAATAGATATTCCAAAATATATTGAGACATAAGAAATTTAATATAGATGATACTAATTATATAAGACAGAGTTACATCATTTTTAATAACATGTTATCATGCTTTCATTTCAAAAAGGCAACAAAGAAGAGTAAAAATCCAATCTAATATTGGCCCCTTTTGTACATTTTCAGGAAAAAATGATGGCTGATAGTGGCTGCATTTTCTAAAGTTAGTAGGAATTTTCTGTGGCATTTATAGCTGTTTAACTCTACCTTTCTTCAAGGCCTAAACAATAATCTGTTTTCTGAGCTATATTGTTTTACTTTATATGAGTTGTTATTAACTCCAGGGGATATTTAGTTTTAAAAGATTACAAATGTACATAATGAAGACTAGTCCAGCTCTTGAGAGACATTCTTCATAGGAAAACACCTAAAAGGTATAGAGTGGAGGTGCTTTCTTTGTCCTTCATTGTTTTTTGAGATACATACTTCTGTAAAAATGTAATAACAATTCAAATGTTCAAATTTTGTTTTCCTTGAAATATTCTATAAAATGCTGTTGATACCTTTGGGAGCAAGAGCAAGTCCTTTGTAGGCAATTTTCTGGTTAAATTGATCCTGATCCTGATCTAAATACCATCTTATCTACCATGGTATTAAAATGTTTGCAATAAACATTGGATTGTTTGTAATATTTTGTGGTCATTTCACTAGATTTTACTTGGTGGAATTAAATTTTAATTTTTTTTTTTTTAATCATTGTCTTGTTTGGTATCTTGTCTACTCTATTTCTGCTTGGGATGCAGCTAAGGTTTGTTGACTCTTGCTACTCTTTTCATACAACAGCCTCTTATTTGTTTCAGTACTTTCCAGGAAGCCATTTCTGTCAGAAAACATCTTGGGGCAAGGTCTGGATCTTAACACATTCTGATAATGAAGAATACTCAGTACTGGTGTTGTTGGTCAAGACCAATTAACTGTTAAAGACAGCAGAAATCCAAGACAAGACTTAAGTTTAGCTTGTATAGGCAAAGAAACTTTGTGCATACTCAGAAGTGTATTGACTTTCTTGCCTAGCAGTGAGTATGTTTGTAGCTCTCCTACCTGCCAAAGGTCCAGTCATCTTACTTCTCTCACAAGACCATTTAAAAAAATTCCCAAACAATAGTTGCACAGGGAAGAGCTGCCATGAAGCACAACAGATTCTTTTCACAGCTATGTACCTGCCTATGGAAGCCCAGATTCAAGTTAAGCCTTTGCAAGCCTTCTACATACACACTTCACTTTTTTGTCACATCAACAGTAGCATTACCACAGTTACTGATACTGAGATGAAAAAGAATGAAGAACCAGAGTTTTGGTTTGTTTTGTCATTTTTAAAGTAATGCTGATAACATGAACCTCTGTGAGTAAAAATAGCTATTATGTGACAAGTAACTGCCTTCGTGATGTGTAGTGGTGCTTTTGTGGATGTTTTCAGCATTTTTTGTCCTTGGCAATCCTGACAACATCATAACTCTGCATTGCACAGTCTCCTCTAGGGAATTCCAGATTTGTAGAAGGGAAGTCACAGGTGGACAGAAAAGAAAGGTAGGACATCAAGAGAAACTGCTGGTGTTCAGCCCCACACCCAGGCAGATGCTGAGAGGAAGGAGGTAAGATATGCCATGGATTGGTCTGGATGTGGAGCAAGACACCAAACCCTCCTTAGAGATGTTCTTTATTTAGCAGAAAGTGCTAAAACAGACAGTGATAGTGAGATGGTTTTAAAATTGGCTGAACAAGCTCAGAGTGCTTTGGTCAGTGGCACAATGGTCTACCTGGAGGGAGGTAACTAGTGGTGTATCCCAGAGATCAAAACTGGGTTCTGTCCTGTTCATTATCTTCACCTGAATTTTGGGACACAGTATGCCCTCAGAAAGTTGCAGAGGACAAAAATAGGAGTGGTTAATACACCAGAGGGTTGTGCTGCTGTCCAGTGGAACCTTGACTGGCTGGAGAAGTGGACTAAAAGGAACCTCATGCTGTTCAACATGGAGAAGTGCAAAGTCTTGCACCTGGGAACAGTCCCATGCTCTGATACATGCTGGAGATCATCCAGCTGCAAAGTAACTGTACAGAAAAGAACCAGGGTTCCTGGTAGACTTCAAATTGAGTATGGGTGAGCAATGCACCCTGCAGTCCAGAAGGTAATGGTGTCCTGTGCTGTATTAGGCAGAGTGTGGCCAACAAGTTCCAAGAGGTGATCCTCCACTCTGCTCAGCACTGAGGAGGCCACACCTGCAGTGCTGCATCCAGTTCGGGGCTGCCCTGTACAACACAGATACAGATTCACTATTGAGAACCCAGCAAAGGACCACTGAGATGATTAAGGGAATGAAAAAAAATAAAAAATTAGTAATTCTGTGAAGCCATCACACAAGAATTGCTAGGTTGAGGACAAGTAGAAGTGAATCCTTCAATAATGGGTAAATAAACCAGAAATATCTGAGTAGAACATCATGTTTTCCCTTAATAACAAAAGGCAATACAATGCTGGAAGAACTTGGCCCTCACATATGTCCATTTCTTTTCTTTTCTATACATATCTCAAATTCTCTGACCGGAACAATTCACTATAATTTTCTTTTCTCTCACTGTTATCCTGAGTCAATACAACCAATCTCTCTTTGGAAAACCATTTCAAACTTTAAGGGGTTATCTTTCTTCCTATTTACTCAAATCTGTGGTTTGTTGCAGTTCTCTGATAGTAAAGTTTAGAGGAGTACCATGAAAAGAATCACAGCAAGTCTAGTAATATTCTGGTATGAATCATGTTACTGTCAGAAGTAGATAATTTATTAACTAAAGTTTTTATTATTATTTAAATTTTAAAGTCTAAAGTATGATTTTTACAGGTAAGGGTTTGAATTGAAATTTTGAACAGTACCTCCTAATTTTTGCTGTCTCAGTTTGTCATTCCCAACATGATACCTTCTTTTTAAAGTGACCTCATACAAAACTGAAGGTCACCTTTCTCCAAAATTCGTTCTTTAGGATTGATTATGTTGGGATCCAAAGCCTTCAATATACCTATTTATGATGGACTTCAGCGGTGATCTAGATCCCAGAAGAATCAATGAGAGTAATCATCATAAAATCTAGTTTCTCATATATATCTGCAAATGGATTTTTATCTTACAAGTATTTTCTATTACCGTAAAACATATTCTGATGGAATTTCTGGAGTTTTCAGAGTTTCATGTGAAATAGGCAAGATCAAATTTTATATTTACTCACATTTGATTACCTTATGACTGAAAGTAAAGCTCAATCAGAATCTTAAATATGTTAGAATTTCATTGTTCTGGTTGTGATATAATCCTGGAAAATATATACCATCAAAATTTATAAAATTATGTGGTTAAAAATAAGTTAAAAATAACTTAATAAGTATCTATTTCGTTTTCCACCAAACGTTTTCTTTGGTTGAAATATTTCTACATTTCTGACAGGGCATTAAAATGTAATCCTATTTGCAAGTACTTTCTACTGTGATACTGTGGAAGTTTAATAGAATTCAGGACATTTCACTTTTCACTTGATGATATATTTACAGATTATTTTTATTTTTTTTAAAAAAGGTTCCTAAAAGAAGACTGAAGGCACTAAAATTATTTTATTAAAGACAAATCCTACATGAAAAACTTCATCTCTGATGAACACTGCAGAAAATTTACAGAATAAGCTGACAAATTAGATCAGAGAAGTGCTTCTGAACAAGTCAGCAGATTGACACTGTAAAAAAACTCAGTGTTTGGTTCTTAAGGAAAGGCTCTCATCCTGACAGAGTTATAGGGGAGACCAAACAGCTTTTCTTGTCCTTTCAGAGCTGTGCAGGGCACTCTCTATGGATACAGTCTCCCCTGGCATTTTGGGGTCCACTTCTGTCCTCTATTGCACAGGTGTCTTATACAAGCTTCATTAAAAGCTTCTTCATTAAAAGATGTCCAAATATTCCCTGTTTTGTTAAGGTATTTTGCCTCAGTTCTCTGGACTCTACCCAAAGAAGGCAAGGTGATATCCTTTTATTTTTCATTGTTTTTTGCCCTTTTGGGTCTGCCCTTCCATTTCAATCTGTTGTTTTTGTAAGGTATAATGACATGACATGACATGACATGACATACCCCGCTTCTGAAACTCTGAACTTATACCCAGATAAGAACCTGTGACCTATTTTATTCTATAGCCTTTGATGAAAATTGTGGCATATATAAACAGAAGGAAAATATATACCCAGGACAAAGAAACGAACAAAACACTTTTTTGTACTAGATACAACAGACCTGGAGGTCTTTTCAAAGGGATTTCTGGGTCCCTGTATAAATGATGTCAGGAGCCAGAGTATGGTTGGTTCTTGCAAGAGAGTGTAAAGTAGCAGATAAGCAAAGGGCAGCAAAGCAGCTGCTTCCAGAGAGGTAGTGGGTAGGCTGTACCGGGTAGCAGTAGCAGGTACTGGATGGATGCCCTTCAGATGGCATAGTGAAAGCAAGAGCGTTAACAGCACAAGGCTGTTTTACTGACCACTGCCTGGAAAACAGCAGACTGTTCCCCCAGCTCTGCTCAAGACTGGTAGGACAGGGAACAGGAACAGAAGAGTGGCTTATGAATCTGTTTGTTTGTCGTATCTGTGAAGATGAAAGCCCTTAAAGTCCTGGCTCAGCTTGCCTGGACCTGGTCTTCTAAGCGCTCTTTACATATTGGTCCTTGGTCAGGAAAACATGCTGTTTCCTTCAGAATTCTTCATGATACATGGAAATGTTACTACTGAAAAAGCCCCACAGGATTGTTTGAAATTTAAAATATATATGTTAGCACTTCCTTTAATATCAAAGCAGCAATCAGTGTCCTGTGTGCATTTATCTAAGTAGTTTTTAAGTTTAAAAAATATGCTACATCTTAACAATACAGATACTTCTCTGGTACTTAGGAGCAATGCTGCCTTCCCTCAGCCACACTTTTTACTGTTCATTCTGCTTTACAAAAGCTGGAAAGACTCCTCCATCTTCATCCCCTTGACACCTCAATACTAATTTACAAGTGAAATAGAATTGTTCCCATGATTTCTAGATTGATGTTATAAAAGCAATACATATCATTATGCTATTGTATTACTTATGGCTTATTTAAATTTGCACTTTGGTTTTAGGATGAGAAAACTCCAGTAATTATATTCTGACTTTTCAGTAGATACCATTTTAACTTATTAATAATCTATTTTATTTTCCATCACACATTTTCAACATTCAGTGGAAGTATTTCTACATTTCCATTGAAGCATTAAAATGTAATCAGGCAATCACTTGAAAATACTCCATATGTAATATTTTATCCTTAAACAAGACAATGAAGCAGATAATGTAAATTCCACCAATAAAAGGATTGTGGTAAGTAATTTGATGCTGCTGCAAGCATTAAAAATTACTTATTTTAAATCCTTTTTATTCTGTCATTTAAAAAATCAGTATTAAAATGCTAACCATGTAACGTACTCCACTATTTCTGAGCTGGAGAATGAAATTCAGACTGAGCAGATGGGAAATCTCATGCAACCTTACTGTGTTACCTGTATAAAATAAAGGATATTAGATATTGACATACAAATCTAGTTGACCATCCAGTTGATCAATTAAAATTGAAAAGTAATACTTTAAGAAATCCTTTGTAATACCAATCTACCTAAAATAATTCCTGGTTTGGGAGTATTAACTCTTCTATTTAGACAATTGTTTAAAGTGTGAAAATAACTGAAATTCACAAAAGCATGCCCGTAATCCATGCATTATAAATCCTTGTGGAGGTACATGATTCCAGAATTCCTTCCCAGTCATAGCTTGGCATCTGACAGTGCCTGGACGGCAACACATTCCAATCAGAAACATGTGAGTTAAGACTGTGTTTGCCTTGCAGATGGCTCTAGATAGCCAATGTCTGCATTGCAGCTGTAAGAAGTTAAACTAGTTGTAGAATAATTAGACTTCAGGGGAGGAAGAATATACTAATTTTCTTTTACATCTTATCAAGCAGAGAACTTGTGCAAGAATTTAATGTTACATTAAATTTATATTTATATCCAGTTCCATATTATTGAATTGGACTCCATTTTCATGTTTTTCAAGACATGAGAATTAAATGAACGTAGAAGTTACTAATTATGTTCACAGATTTTTCCAGTGCACCAGCTGCAATTTTACATGAACTGCAATTGCTAGACCTGCAAAATTGTCTGGTGGTTTTCTATTATACTCACCTAGCTATTAAGGGTCACAAACTCATTTTTACTTGTCATGTAGATTCTAAACTACAAAAATTACATACTGGTATTAAATTAACAAGCTGTACTGGTACTTTATGTTTAATTCTGCTTAAAACAGGAATATAATGTAGTGATAACAGTAGCATAAATCAAGACACCCTCCTCGTTCCTTAACGATTATTCCTGAAGTATTTTATTTTCAGAGTGCTCACAGGTTAAATTCTGTTTGTTTTTTTTTAATCTCTAAAAATCAGTTGTTCAGAACTTCCATTTTTCATGCAGTCTAATAACAGCAATGCTCAGTGTGTAGAGAACTTGGAGCTTCTCAAGTGAACAGCACTTTTACAATTACAAGGTGATATCCAAATGTAAGTATTACAGCATTAATTTAACAGGTTAACACTTTTTTTGGCAGCAGTAACTAAATTATCATATTGCCATAATTTAAAGGACAGCCAAATTATATATGCATGACTTTTGTAGATACTAACTAAATTCTGTATTGACTCAAAAAAATGGTTTAGCATTTACTGCTTTACAGGAAGTTTAACATTAAAAGGTTTTCAAGATTGCCTGTGACCCACTGTTTGAAAGGGCATTTATGGAACGGAATGGAATGGAATGGAATGGAATGGAATGGAATGGAATGGAATGGAATGGAATGGAATAGAAACCAGCCAGCCTCCACATACTGCTTAGCTGAGTGCCTTCAGCAGGAAAAGGAGAAATTGTCTAAATCTTTAAATAGTGCAGATAGCAAATTGCTTCAGGCAGCAAAATATAAATCACAATGTGATTTAGTAAACATTTTTTCTGTTTTTTTTTGCTTGCAAAAAGATGAGTTTATTTTGCATCTAAGCTTTTTAACAAACACAAGCAAAACAATCCAGTAATTACTTCACAAATCTAAGAGTGAAAATGTTTGCACTGTTAGCATCTTCAGGGATCAACAATGTGATCATAGCAGTCATAAAGCTTTTGTTCAAAAGGCCATTTTTAAAGACTGTTGAGCCATCTCTTTGGAAAACACTAGAAAATTAATTCAGCATTATATTAGAAAAACCTTGCAATTGTTACATATGGCAAATATAAAAATAATGTTTTCAAATACATTGAAATTACTTTTTAGATAAATAATGGGTAAGTTTCAAAAATCAGATGACATTATTTCAAACATAATGAATGGTGTTATATTATTAAAAATCATTAAAATGCAACAGTAACTATGATTAATTTATGTTTCCTCCTGAAATTTAAAGCAATAAGTTGAGCCACTGCACAGTAACCAAGTCAGAGTACAAGGACAGAATCAAGGACTTGAAGGAGAAAGTGTAAAGTCCTAAAAAAGAGAGTCTTCCAAACAGATAGGGATGAAGTCCCTGTTCAGCAGTGAATGCTGTCCACTACCCCATGTTTTTAACCTACTGTTATGGAAAAATCCAGTATCTCACTAGTCCATTTTCTGTTCTCCTGCAACAGCCATACTACACCTGAAATTGCTGTGCACTTACTCACTTTTGGTGCAGGAATCTTCACATGGACTAGAGCCAGCATAGCGGGCTGTGTGCAGTACCACTTGGCATTAGGAAATCATACAGATGGCAGGCAGCCTGGTCAGCTGACAATGCAAACTGCCCATGCACTGCCAGAACAGGCTCTATGTCGCTTCTAAAATTGTGGATATTGAGTGTCTGCATCTCTCCAAATATTTGTTTACTCCCAGGAAAGAACTGTAACATGGTTTGTACTTTCCAAAGATCCTTCACACCTAACTGCCCTTAGAATAGCACTATCTGTGATGAATAATGAGGTATGTGCTAATCACTGGTAATTTTTTCTCACATTTAGTGGGCAGAGTGCTTTCAGGAAAAGGGTTTAAATATATCCTCCTACAATCAAAACTTCCCTTGTCCGCAGCAAGTGCTCTAAGCACTAGATAAATATGTAGGCATGTCAGGGAACAACAACATTGTCTTTCACTGTCAAGCGAAAGAATGATTTTGTATTATGGTCAGGCTTCCTGACCTCAAGTGTCATTTCCAATCTCAGTGATTCTATCTGAATTTAAATACATTATTAAGTGAAGAAGATGGAGTTTCTAAGTTCCAGTTTCCCAGCAATTTAATCTGTAAGTTACATGCTTTAGCCAGGGTCATATTAGGGAGGGGGGAAAGAGGCAAATGTTACTCTTTTACATTCCAGAAGCTGTCTTCCCAAGTCACCATTTGACTATTGTGAATTCCATTCTTGTCCATTTCATTTTCTTTCTTCGAGGTAGAGTGGATTCTAACTAAGCCCTATTTTGAATTTCAGTTCCCTTGAAAAACCTGGAGATCTGAGCATGTTGATACCTTAAACTGTTTTAATCATGATCAGTATGAATCCAGCTGCTAGAAAACAACTATTGTTTGTACTCCTTAGGAAAAACTTTTCAATGTTCAGAAAGCAGTAGCAACTTGATGAGATTACTTTCAGTACAGTCTCTGAGGTGCTTTAAAAATTACATAAATGCAGCTAATCCCACTGCCTATTTAAAACCTCTTAATATTTAATTATTGCACTATTATATAGAGAGATGCTTACTAGGTCTATTTATATGTTGCTGCACATAGCAGGAAGGTATAATTATAGTACTAAGCATATCAAAACCAGAGTGTATCAAATAAAACACCTGATTAAAACCCTGGAGACACTTTTATATTGTCATAAGGAAAAATATTGATGAGATAAATGGATTGAGAGCAACCCTGTGGAGAATCACTTCGGGGTGCTGGTGGATGAGAGGCTGGGCATGACCCAGCAATGTGCACTCACAGCCCAGCAAGCCAGTTGTGTCCTGGGCTGCATCCAAAGCAGCGTGGCCAGCAGGGCGAGGGAGGGGATTCTGCCCCTCTGCTCTAGTGAGAGCCCAGTCGGAGTGTTGCATCCAGGTCTTGAGTTCCCAGGACAGGAAAGATGTTGACCTGTTAGAGCAAGTCCAGAGGTGGGACACAAAAATGATCAGAGGGATAGAATAACTCTCCCACAAGGCAAGGCTGAGAGAGCTGGGCTATTCAGCCTGGAGGAGGGAAGGCTCCAGGGAGACCTTATTGTGGCCTTTCAGTAGGAGCATATAAGATGGTGACAAAGTGTTTAGCAGGCCTGTTGTAGTAGGACAAGGGCTAATGGTTTTAAATAAGGAAAAAAAAAAGGTGGTGAGACACAGAGAAGTTGCAGATGCCCCATCCCTGAAAGTGTTCAAGGCCAGGTTGGATGGAGCTCTGAGCAACCTGATCAAGTGAAAAGTGTCCCTGGCCATGAAAGGGGAGGTTGGAACTAGATCATCTTTTTTTTAGGTCCATTCCTATCCAAACCATTCTATGAGTCTGTCATTCTATGAGTTTTAGCTAAAAGTTAATCTTAACTACTACTGCTTTTTGCTAGGGATTTCTTACAAGGCAGTTACACACAGAGCTGTTTTAAAACTTTGGATCTCAAATGCACAACTTGAAAGAAGATACTTCAGAAATACCATTAAGAGACCATGCAGTGAGTACACTAGAGAGCACTGTATGCCCTAAGTCTAATGCCTAGGGTGGGCATGAGCATGTTTTTAAAATTTTCAAAGTTTAAAACCTACTGATCCACAGACTGAACGCAGTACACATATTGTGCAAAGTCAGTATGGTGATCAATTGTTTTCACAGAGGAAAGTCAACAGTGAGTTTAAACAGTATGACAAGAAGAGAGAGAGAATTGTGAAAAAGTAATTTAATTTTCTGTGTCAGAAAAAAGAGTTTAAATATTATGGGATGGTAAGGGGGGAACCAATATGAGATTCTGAGGGGGAAATTAACCTCGCTTGTTCTATATTCATGTGTCAGGATATCCATAAGAGAGACCCAGCCCACTGTTCTCATAAGCCATTTAAAGTAATGTCTGGGCTGTGTTAGCTTTGGACAGGCTGTGAATAGGATGACTCCAGCACAAAACATGCCTGCTGCAACAGGATCAGTAAGGAAAAGTAAGGCCACTTTGATTATCCATCAAAAGATTCTTGTGCTAGGAGTAGGCACAACAGAAAAAGTTATAACATTTCTTTCATTAGCTTTTCAAAGTGAAAAAACCCCATGAGAATGAAGAAATTCATAGAACTGTACAGAGATAAAGAGTCCCAGCCAATGAACCTAAGGGAAAACAGAAAAAAAAAGTTTAGGAGGAAAATGAGAAAGTTCAGTTTCTCACTGAGCTTTGAGACAAGTATTTTAATCAGAAATTAATTTATAATTACATTATCTACAGCTCTCAATTCTGAAATGCTAATAGTGTCTCTAGATTTTGTTCCATGGCTTTGACTTGATTTCCTTCATACTTTCTCAAATCAAGGCTATCTACTCCCAGAAGGAGTTTTGAAACATTTAAAGATCCAAGGTTATATATTATTTGGGCAAAATAACAAATAGAAATTTTTAGCCAATTTGAATGCTTTGAGATGGACTTTGTGGTGTTTTCCAGCTGTCTTCACTTTTCACACCTTTCTTTGAATCAAAACCATGTATGTGACAGGTTCTTACCACAGAATGCCATGTAGACTTCCCCATCCTCTTCTGGAAGAGATCAAAACATATTTTGTATTGCTTATACTACTAAGTCATTTCTCTGTTCCTCTGTACTATGGACACTAGGTTTTAAAACGACCATATTCTGCATTTCATCTCTATGGAGCAAAAAATATTTCAAATAAGAGCCATCACTGCAAATTTGCTAGGGGAGACACAGCATTTTAGACAGTCTTTTGTGTGCAGGGAAAATTGATCAAGATGCAAGATAGCCAGTATTAGAACATGCCATAAACTCTTCCCTTAAGTGCAAAAATGTAGATAGCAAGGAATAATGCCTCACTTCTTGAAAATTTTGTCTGTCTGACTAAACAAGAACTGCTATATGGAAAATTGAAGGGATTTTAGTCATTGCTTTAAACTGCCTGTAAGTAAATTGAATTTTTTAATCTTTTTTTCTGCAAGTCAAATTTGAGACAAAGACATAGTTTATTGGTATGATAATAAGAAGAAAGTGTTTCTGTCTGTAAGGTTTATGAATAGATGGCAAAAGCCTCTTACAGAGAAGAGCTGTTGGGTAGTATGGCAGTCATCTACAGAATTCCTTAGATCAATATTAATCTTTTCTTGTAATCAAACTGTATATGGAAAGAAGCAACTTCATTCAAGCATCACTAAGAAGAACCCAAAAAAATCCTTTTGAACCATATTTTGGCTGTAAAGGATAAAATTTTAGGTGGGATTTTTTCGACCTGCCCAAATAAGTCAGGCCTTAAAATCCACATATCCCAGTTTAAACTCATGCCTATCAAAGGTGAAGGAGTTCTTTCAATAACAATAAGGTCCTAGTTCCCTTTGAAATCTTCTTTTTGGCATTGAAGTTATTTTAAATTAATTCCAACTTTTGTAACCATGGAAAGCCCATACATTAAAACTTTTGCCACTGGTGTCTGCAGGAGATAGAGCAATAAATCTTTGCTCTCTGCAGATGTTTATGGATGTTTATGACATATTTTTGAGAGGCTAAGAAAGAAAAGGAGATAGATAGTGACAGTGCTAGGCTGTATCTGTAGACCTATGTCCATAATAAAATTTGTCACTGCCTTTTTGTGAGGGTAAAGAGGCAACTTTGTCAGAAAGTTTGTGTCCCTTGAAAGCTTTATGTGCTGAATCCAAAGCCTGCTTGCATGTCTAACCCACCTCCCTACAAGGGAACTGGAATTTTTGAAACCAGGTTTGACCTCCTTAAGAGCCTTTTTGACCTCTTCAATTTTCATACCCCTTCAGAAACTCATCCCTACATGCCAGCAGGAGTGATCATCCCAAAAGGATCCACTGTGAACAGCCTGTGAAGCAGATTTTTTCTGAGGAATTTTTAACATATTCATAAAGTAGCAGCTCTGTGGATTAGCAAGTCGAGTACTCAAAAGCTGTCATAGATCTATTCTGCCTTTTCTCAACTATACTCCAAAGAACTGTGACAAGTTCCCATAGACTGATACCCAAATATTTTCTGCTTTCTGTATTTACTTTATTCAAATTTCCAGTGCACTGGATGATTAAAAGATGACTATAAGAACCAAGTCTTTTCAAAGATGACATTGAACCAAGTCATTTTCTTTGAAAGAAATATAATAGTCACATTCTCATATATGACAGTTTTGTAAATGTACTCATTTAAATGCCCATTTCAAAATTATTTTGAATTATAAAATTCCAGAAGCATTAGGAATAAAACTATTCCATTTCTGTTGGGTATGGGTATTTTTATTCACTTGAAAAGTGAGTTGAAATTGCTTGGAGCTACCTTCTTAAATAACTTCCAGACTGAACATGCACATTTTGCATGCAAATAAGATAGACTGTGAATACAAATAGCTATACTTAATTTGAATATGCAAAAATAGTATTTGCATGTGTGAACTTTACTAGAAGACAAGAGAGTTTTAAAAACAGGCTTGTATTTTCTGATCATCTGCAGGATGACAGGAATATTTAACAAACTAAGGGCACATAGGAGTATCAGGAAATCAACAAACTTAGAAACTGATGGAGGAAAAATAAAAAAAAATAATCTAATGCATTGTCATAATTCAGCATTCAATCAGATTGTACTTGCTTCACAAGTAATAACAATAAACATGTCACTACTTACATTAGCCAAATATTTCATAATGACAAGTTGGTAGACCTTACTTTCCTTCAGATACAGTCCTTGATTTTTTACTGAGTCTCCTACAGTTCTGTGCCCTGGTTCAGTGTCTGGATGGAGTCCAAATTCTATTCCTACTACCTGAGGAACTATGGAAGTTAAGAAGACAAATACTGTATAGGAAAAGGGAATAAATCAAGTCAGTGAACCATTCAGAACAATGCAGTAAGAGGCAGACACAGAGCAAAAAAAGACATTGCTCTTAAAATAAGATTAATGGTCATACTTGCACCAAATATCTCACAATTATAAGGATATTTGAGGCAGTAGGTGTTACTTTTTTTGACAACAGTGCAGAATGGATCATGTTATGTTAAGGCACTACTAAATGAAAGACGTCTACATTTTTATCATAGTTTTTATATCTGCATTATATAGTAATAGTAGTAGAAACATTTATTATAGAGAAGTAGAAGTGTATCACAAGTTTTGTGATAACGTTATGAGCATTAAGTGAAACTGTATAAAAGATTTTTAAGTATCTAAGACAGCTAATATTTTTTATACACAGGTAGAGCAGTCTGATGATCACTCTACAGACTTTTCATCAAAAGCTGGGTGTCTGTATAATTCCTTTTAAAAAGCTTGCAATAATTCTCTCACTGGATTTTCAACTCCTAGCAGTGAATCTAGAATAGGGAAGATATGAAGAAGAACATGCATAGTAAAATCTTCTGCTTGGGATGCTCAGTTTAAACAAAGGGTATATACAAAATCAAAACAGAAAATAATGAAATTGCTAGTAGGATTTTTCTTCCATAAACATTTGGCTAAATAATACATTATCATGTTGAAACACACTAATTTACTGACTTCTACATTTAAAGGTTTTTTGCTTTCCTGAAATGTTGCACACGTAGGTAGATGGAGAAGCCAAAACTCAATCATACTCCTTTCCACAATAAAAACAGTATAAAAAGAGTAATTAGCTAAGAAAACGAGGAAAGTGGAGATAGCGATACCATCAAAATTGATTGTATATCAATTTGTTGATGCTTGTTGAATCTTTCACTTTTTAAATAGTTTGGTAGCATAGTTGGCAAAACTGATTTCTCTGCAGATTCAGTTCAAGATTTTATATGTGAGAAAATATTCTCAAAATGCTTCTTTGACTGAGGAATTGAACTAATTGTGAAAATCTTGCTTTCAAGACTAGAACCAGGATTTCACCCAAGCTATTTTGTCTTATTACAGTACTGCTGTACTTTAACACATCACCATTATTCAATTTGACTATATTTGCTCTACAAGGATAATATGCAAGCAGTTAGCTTATGTGTTTAGTTCATGTGTTAACATGTGTATATGTTCGGTATGTGTATTGAAACATGAAGCACTAATATTTTTTTCTGCTAATTTTAAGTTCCTAATTTCTTCAGAGATTTCTTTCCTTTAAGTATAACTATATTTGAATGCTTCCTTTTGTGTTACAAATCCCTGACTTCTGAATGTATTCTTACTCAGATATTTTGAAAGGACTACATTAAGACACATTTCTAAGTTTAAATATTAATATATTCAGAAAATTCTGAGTTTCTGAAAATGTTTAAATGATGACTTGAAGCATCTACTGCTACATCACCATAAGCAGCTTCTAATATAGCAATGGCTGTAGAATTTCCTAGACTGATTTCTGCTCCCACACCATTTATATAACCATCTAGTTCTCTGTCAGCTAGGTAACTATTTCCAAAAGATGCCTAATAATGAGTTCCAATATACTTATTTAGAACAAACATTCCTTAATTCTAAAAATCTGTTTCAAAACCTAGACTTGTTTTATAAGTCTCAGCAGAAAAATAGGAAAAATGTGTATTATCCCTTCAGTCCTGTAAATCTAAACTAACATATAAAGCATAACTAGTTTTGTCCTTAAGTAATACCAGCACTTCTGAAGCCATCTAGCTTACACTCTATGCGCAAGCTTATAAGAAGTTTATCAATACCAGCAAAACTACAAAATGCATCACTCGAGTTTTTCTAAGCAAGAGTAATTCCTGCCTAGTGTTTCTTCTTACTCTATATGATATAAATGATTTGCACATAAAAATAGTAGACAGCAGAAGTGATCGAGACCTGCTGTAAGATGCTAAACCGAAGATATTTCCACAGGAGTAATAAATACAGTTCTGTCCATCATTGTACTTAGGAAAGAACTTGTTTGGACAGCAAGAGTTGACTGCAGGTGAGTGAACTAGGAGAGTTTGGTCTCATGCAGAGAATCAGTTCTGCAATACAAAGTATATCAGGAATTTTACTTGTGAGCTTTGAAAAGTCAAAATTACCCATTTTTTTTATTTGATGTTGCCCCTTTAAAAGGAAAGTAAAAGAATTCAAATTACAGTAATAAATCCTAGAAGACTGAGAAGAATTTAGACAGAACTTGAGAATACATGAAAACAGCTGATAACCATGTGCATCAAATCAACAGGCTGTACCTTGATGCTTAAATTTCTTCTTAGAATCATCATTACCCATGAGCATTTCCTGAGCAATTTTCTTAATTATTCTCCCAGTGAAGTGTTCGAAACAAGTTCACCTGTGGTCACCAACAAAAACACTTCTGTGGGTTTAAGATCAGGGACTGCAAACAATTTCACAGTCAATCTAAGAGTCTCAAAGTTTTACTACAATGCTTGCTGGGTTTTAGCATCTCTTGTGAATAACAATGATGTGATTAAAATTGTCTGGTGTTCTCCAGAGTTGCTTCAGGATCAGAGACTCTAGCAGAAGCCATGCTACTGCAGTATGTTAAAGACTGCTTTATAGGAATGTGCCTGTGGTCGAGTGCTGCATATCAGAGAATATAGCTTATTTAAATTTAATACTATGTAAGAAATATTTTACTCACAGTAAGAATGCACAATGCAACTCAAGAGCAATAGTCACATAGGAAATCTATATATAAAGGTCTAGGGTTTGGAGTAAGTGTTACTGATATATAACTATAGTACAGGAAATCCTTATAAATGGTGATCTTTCAATTAGAATGTAACAATGTCCATGAAACAGAACATTACTAAATGCTGCAATCTTTCACTCTGCCATTGTTTCTAATGGTTGAATGAGTAGCTATATCAAGAATAAATTAATTCATATTAATCCTTATACCATTCACACAAATCCTATGCCACATAATTCATATACTCCTACCCACAAATTCTCTGAAGAATTCAGTAACACTCAGAGATGATGAGGGTACTGTTTTTTCACCATGAGCAGATAAAGTAGTATTTTAGAATTGAACTGCATAAATTATAAGATTTCTATGCCCCATTTTCATAGTTGAGCTTAAAACTAAGTTTTATGATGTGATGCTGGCTATCATGAACAATATAAAGTTTACCAGTGACAAGTGCCAGATTTTGCACCTGTCATGGCAACCCTGGCTGTATGTATAGACTGGGAAATGAGAGGCTGGTGAGCAGACCCACAGTAAAGGATCTGGGGGTCCTGGTCGATGGCAAGTTGAGTGTGAGTCAGCAGTGTCCTGGCAGCCAGGAGGGCCAACCCTGTCCTGGGGGGCATCAGGCAAAACATCGCCAGCCAGGCAAGGAAGGGGATTGTCCCACTCTGCTCTGCACTGGGACAGCTTCACCTTGAATGTTGTGGGCAGTTTTGGGCACCACAGTATAAGAAAGACATTAAGCTGTTAGAGAGTGTCCGAAGGGGGGCAACAAAGATAGTGAAGAGCCTTGAGGGGAAACTGTATGAGGAGCAGCTGAGGGCACTTGGTGCGTTCAGCCTGGAGAAGAGGAGACTGAGGGGAGACCTCATTGCAGTTACAACTTCCCCGTGAGGGGAAGAGCAGGGGCAGGCACTGATCTCTTCTCTCTGGTCAACAGTGACAGGACCCGAGGGAGTGGCCTGAAGTTGTGTCAGGGGAGGTTTAGGTTGAGTTGGATATTAGAAAAAGACTCTTCACCCCGAGGGTGGTTGGGCACTGAACAGCTCCCCAAGGAAGTGATCACAGCACCAAGCCTGACAGAGTTCAAGAAACATTTGGACAACATCCTCAGGTGTGATCACACATGTTGTGATTCTTGGAATGTCCTGTGCAGGGTGAGGATCTGGACTCAATGATCCTTGAGGGACCTTGTGGACCCCTTGCAACTCAAGATATTCTGTGTTTTTTAATAGCAATCAATTCTTGGATGCACTACAGTAATCTTCCATTAAAAATTAAACCTAAACAAATACATAACAAATAGTCCACATTCCTCTGTGGTCTAAGTTTACTGAAATCAAGTTGCATCAAGAAAAATATGGATGTCATTTCAGATAGAAAAGCAAACTAATTCAAAAACTCTTACTTAAAATTAAACTGCATTTATAAAAGCAGGAAAATCCCATTATTACAATGTAAACACAGTACAGTCAATCAAGTCTAGAATAATACCAAATAGAGGACACAGAGGGCTTACGGTTTCCCACCACCTAAATTCATACTCAGATATGAAGTCAGGATGCAGTCATAGTAAACCTTTACATCCAGGAATATGGATCTGCTTCCTGGCCCAGTATTCACAGAATCAAAGAATATGCTGAATTGGAAGAGACTCACAAGATCATAGAGTCCAACTCCTGGCCCTGCACAGGACACCCCAAGAATCACACCATGTGCCTGAGAGCATTATCTAACCCATGGTATCTAACCCATTAAGCCAGTTTTTATACTATTCTATTTAAGTCTGGGGTTCGGTTTGTGGGGTTTTTTCAACTGCACTGTGACCTAGTAATTTCAAAGTTAATCTGTTGCATGCATTGCAGAGGTAACCCGGAAAGTGCATTTGTTGTACATATTCTTCCAGAATATTGTACCCTGAAACCGAATTAATGGCTTCCTAAACTTATGTTCAGAAAGTAATTTTTTTTTATGTAATACAAATAACTGTACATTTTAGCCAAATATTGTATTTACGTGTCATTTACCATGAGACAGACATTGAGGAAACATAGACTTTACCTTGCCCTTAAAATAAACTCAATAGGGATATTTATTCAATCTATCCATTACAACAAGAAAAGCTGGATCAATTTAATATATTTTTGCAGTTATTTTACATGCACAACTGCATCTATTTCAATGCACCAGTTATCTAAGTTAAAACATTCATAAATCATCCTTCTGGGAGCATTTTTTTATTAAGACTGAACAAAAAAACTTTACATTTAATGTTCAGGCAGATAACTGAGGTAAAAAAAATCTTAGCATAGTATGATATTATTTTCTGCACTGAGCATTAAATAATATGGAGAAAAACAATCATTCCCAGTAGCCTACAAAGAAAAACATATAAGAGGACATCAACAGGCATAAGAAATACTGACCACAGTATTGTCACATCTGTGCATGAAGTACATTAAGGGCAGCACTGAGGGGCCTGTCAACTCAAATACTGGAGTACTGGTGTAGTACTTGCAAAGGCCCCTCTGGTGTATCAGCCTAGAGGGTTCTAGAGGCTAAGCTGCTTCTGCAGGGGATATAATTGCTAAGGGCAAAAATCCAACATATTTATCAAACTCAAAACAATATCAGTATTAGCAGAAAGACTATTTAATATTAAAGTGATAGTAAGTATACAGGCGGATTTTTATGGATACAACTATCTGAGGTACTTTTCTTTGAAAAAATATGTTTTCATGGGTCATGCATATACATCATTGTTTTGAAGTATTTGTAAAACAAGAACAGAAAATCAAATGTATTATAAGGAATTAAATGTACTTCCTAAAAATTAACTAGCCTCTAAGCTTTGCAAAATGTAACCAAAAATAGTAGGAACTTAAAAAAGACTAGCTGATGTCATCCTTTCACCCAGCTAAATCTGAAAGGACTGATATGTTTGGAAACGCAAAGAAAAGCAAACATAAAACCCCAGTAAGATAACTACTTGACATATTTCTGCTTTCCCTTTTTGGCTCCTAAGAAGTTTTATGCTGGTTTAGCAAACCTAAAGGACTTTTGCTTTACTTATAAGAGTAGTTGCCAAATGAACTAACTTGTGCTTTATAAGTCCCTGGGTTACTGCACTGCTGTTCTCAATAACCAGTTTTGTTGTCTAGTAGTTCTGAAACTATCTGTCACATTCTCATTTGAGATTCTGAACACTTGCTGCCCACAACAAAAACAAAGCCTGTTTCAACATAGATTCAGTTACTCTGTTTATTAAAAAACCAATTATTTATAAAAATGTAATATGGTTTGCCTGTTAATATCAAAGTAGATTGTAGGCCAACCAAAAATATTACATAGACTTAAATGGTCTTGAATTTACTTCTCCCCTGAAGCGATGGTTACTGGGGACTGGAAGAGCCACAAACACGCTGCCACTGTACAAACTGTGTGCCTATCCTGCTATGACAAGGGCTATTCTGAGGCTTGTAAAGCACTGCTTCAGGCACTGGACCAAAATGCTGTATTTCTACCCATCACATGCAGAATTTAGGCAGCATTGACAAAGCAAATATTACAGGCTGCATTAAAGGTAAGAACACAAAGTCCTGACTGAGACAACTTGCAAGCAGAAAGCCACAGAAGAACACACGTAGCTGAATTAAACCAGCAAACCACAGGTATTATGAAATTCAACTTACCCTAGATTTCATTGTCAAAGACTTCAAATGGGCAGCATATCTGTAGGAATCATGTGCTATTGCTACATATAAAGCTGATGGATTTAAGAAATCTCCCCTGAAAACAGTAAGTGGATTCAGGGAATCAAACTTTGCAACTCTACAAGAAAAAAAAAAAAGGAAAAAAAAAGAAAAAGCCACAGGCCCAGCTGTCATACTTACCATGCTGTTCATCCATATTTGTAGCCTCCTTTGCACTGATGTTTTGGAAGAGGTATTTTCTCAGAATAACTGAAAATATTTACAATAAAACAGATGAACAATATTTAGAACACTACATTTTTTTTCCAATGTGAATAGCAGGTGTTCTCTGAATAGAAAGGGAAGAGGAAATAGAAAATGACTACAGGCAAAATGTAGATTTGCTCTTCTTCTGTGTCCCACTGACTAGTGTTTTCTCACTCAACCTTCACTCCTAAATAATTGCTTCCTTACCCCTTTCCGTTTTGTTTTATTTCAACATTTGTAAGCATTTGCTGTTGCTGTTGAGCTTTTTTTACGCTGTTTCTTCATGTATGTTTCTCCTTTTCTGCCCCTTCTTTCTTCCACTCTTGTTTTTTACCCTAGTCTTTAAAAGCTGTACCGATTTATGGAATATTAAATAGCACTGATATTGTTGTCATTAAATCACCTCCTTAGTGATTATTGGGAAGAGCATTTCCAATAACTGAATGTTAAGAAATTTTGCTTCCAGCTGTACTGAATTTCAAAAGTGGAAGTAGTGACAAACACAGTGGAATGAAGTCTCTGTCTCATGAACTGACAAATAAACTTCCATGAATTGACAAAACCTTTCATGACACCAGGGAAGGCTGGGGAAGCAGGAGTTTTTACCTCCTATAGAATATTTATAAGTTTACATTTCCTACAAAACTGTGATATTTTTGTAATTCTAAAACACTAGAACACCGAAGTTGAAAAGGACCTTGAGGAGGTCTCTCCCAGGGTCCTTCTAGTATAAAATTGTTCATACTTTTCTTAAAAGCCTTCAATTAAAATCTCCTTGGAAAACTAATTCATCTATTTCCTCACCGTAACAATAAAAAAAAATTTCAATCTCACTCAAATACCCTTCCTGAAATTTATTATATACTTCTATGATGCCAGGAAAATAAAGAAAAAATATTATTCCTTTTTTTATCCTGTAGTAGTTTGTGCACTTGGGAAGTGCCTATTTCATTTCAGATCTTTCAGTCTGTGTACATACAGAGTTCATAACTTTAATCACACCTTATAGTTTTTTTCTCCATTCCCCTCCTCTCCCTGTAGCCCACATCTTGCTTAAAGTGCAAGGTGCCAGACTGGATAGGTCATTACTAACTGGTAACCCAAGAATGAATAACTAATTATTATTTCAGGTTTCTTGCTAGTGGTCACACTAATTCTGCCTCCTGAAATAATAGGGCTTGATGTTTGGTTGTTTTTGTTTATTTGGTTTCTGTTTTTTTCATTGGTTGGTTGGGGTTTTTTTTGTTATTAATGGCTTCATCTTCATGTCAACAACAAAAATGCCTAACTCCTGTTCTGCTCCTGTTCCATGCTCATATCATGGATAACTTCTACCAAAGTGCAGTATCTTGCACATTTTCTTAAATGATTGCACAACATTTTTTAAAATGGTGTCTACAATTTGTCAGGATCACAACGAATTCTGAACTGAGTCCCAGCAGCTGTGCCTTTCATATTTGTGCCATCTAAATTAATAACCATATTCCCAATACTGCCTTCTGAGGAATATGGAAAACACTGAACAGAACTGGACTCTGTGGAGGCATTTGCTGAGCCCCATTCACATCAGCCTGATGTTCAGAGTAACCCATTGATTACATATGGAGCTATTGTTCAAACTTCTAAGTGCTCCCTTAACTTTGGCACTTCCCAGAGAGGAGGAGAAGAAACAATTTATCAGCAAATACTAATCCACAGTATACATATCCTATATATACATGGCATGTATTCCATAGGATTTCTCCAGTCCCGTGTGGTTACTTGTGATGAACAAAGAACAGGACTAGGGCTCTGGCCCAATAAGTCTGTCATGTAGTGTCATTTATGTCTATATATGAATTTTATGTAATTTTTAAAGCCCATATGTATAATAAATCTCCCTTTCTCATGAGTTTTAGCCCATGGAGAGTAAGCTTTGATTTTTGCTCATATTTGGAGGTTTGACATGCTAAGCCTCAAAACTGTAATTTCACTTGTCATTTAGGGGAACAAAATACAAAACTGTTCTTTGATCACACAGGAAAAACAGATGGGAGTGTGGACAACAGAGAAATGAGTGAGAAACATAACAGGAAAAAATAAGGACAAAATATTGAGTAGAAGGATAATATGAGACTGGAAGAACAAGCAAAAGATGAAAACAGGCCAATTAAAAACATATGGCATAAACTGTGAAGAATGTAAAGCAAAGAAACAATAGGGCAAAGGTAAAACGAAAAATAAAATAGGACAAGAACAAAAATGCAAATCCCTAAAACTATGTTGAAACCAAAAACTTATTTCTTTTCCTCTATACAATAATTCAGTTCTATATTTTTAGAAGAATAGTTATGCATTCTCAGATCTTTAGCTCTTTACTGGCAGCACAATAGCATCATTTAGGATTTTAAAAACATATCTCAAGACAAGCATGTGCTATGTCTTTCTGGATCTCTGCAGGTCCTCCCACATGCTGTCTCCTTTCCTCAGTCTAAGTCAGATTTATTAAAACTTGAGATGTTTTTCTTTTTTTTTTTTTTGAATATGTTTGTTGTCAGAAACATTGGTGTTAGTAGGTATGTCTCCCTAAACCCTCCCTCTTCAGAATTCATGTTTGTGTTTAATCATTTTTTTAGTCTTACAGAGTTATTTATTTCATCATCATACAAAGCTCAAGGAAGAAATACTAGAAAGGGTTCTTCTTGTTTCTGTCACCTACAAACAAAAAACAAGGAGGAAGAACTGGACAAGAGAAAAGTTGCCAGACAGAGCCTTCATCTGGATGATTTCGGGTTCCAAGCAATGCAGTTGCCACCACAAGCAGAATGGCCCTTCTTTTATTATGAATTTCTCCATCACCTCAATAACCAATCAACAAGGTAAAAATGGAAGCCTAAAGCAGCAAACCAGCAAACTCACAGAACAATAATGATTACCAAACCTTCTGCACAGGTAAAGTGATAAAATTAGGGCAATCTTCAACTCATTACAGTTTTCAGAACTGTGCATATAACAAAACAACAAACCTAGAAATCCTGGAGCATATCTTCTGAGAAGCCACCATTCTACCATTCTAAAATAACAGAGAGGAGGAGGGATGGAGGGGATCTTTCATTTGCTTTCACCTAAATAATGAGCATGTTTTGTTTAGAGTTTTTGGTTTGGGTTTTTTTGTTTTGTTTGGGGGTTTTTTGCCTTGGGTTTGTGTTTTGGGTTTGGGGTGTTTTTCTTTTCTTGATCTTCATATTCTGAAATGCTCTAGTTTACTCAGTTTCTAGTTTTCCTTAAAATTCTCCCTGTTTTCAGTGAATAACACTTGGAATAACACCAATCAGCACCATCATTCTCTCTCATTTTTTTTCTAGATTTTTAAAAAGATAATGCAATATTTAAAATTAAGGGGGAAAAAGAGGAAGGTCTTCATTACTGTCCTTGGATCTCATACATGCACAGTCAGATTCTCAGAAGTACACAGTGTTCATCAAGAACAATTACAGGTTTTGTCTACCTGTTTTGAGCTGAAAATTGTAACAACAAAATTTAAAATAAAAAAAAAGTAATGAGTAAGTTGATGAGCTTAATGAAAGCAGGTTGGTAACTGATTAAGGAGAAATAAAACAAAGGCACTTGGCAGATGTTTCTACCAAAAATGTCTTGATTTCAGTGCAGTTACTCAGAGCAACACAATTAAAAACCATGTATGGCAAAATAAGAGCTCATGTTTCCCCCTGAAATCCCCACTGATCATTTGATTCAGCTCAAACAGCTATTTCATGTTAAAATGAATTATGCTGCACTTACTGTGTACCAAAAGTAGATTAAGTCACTGTGGTGTGATGTAATGACACTTACATGAAAATCACATCATTTCCCATGAGATTTAAGCTTTCATTTAAAGAAAATCTGAAAATGTGGTTATTAAAATAATCTTTCAAAAGTGAAACTGTATTTACCCTGCAAGGCAACAGTCCAGATGATAGTTCTTAAAAGGCTGTGATCCTTTCCTGTTCATTTCAATAGAATATTTAAAGTGGAGAGATTTCAAAAATCTCTTCCAACCAGTTAAGAGTTACAACAGAATAACTGAAATTTATGTAAAAAGTCACTTTGTAGGGCTACAGTATCTCCCTCAAATATGTAGCTAGTGAATAGTTACCAGGAGGAGCAGAGGAATGAAGATAGGAAATAGCCAAAAAAGGCTTATTCACAAAGGCCAAATTCAGAGCATAAATAGAAGAGGTTTCACAGCACTGATGCTTCTGATGAGTGTACTAATTTTGAGTTGTATTCTCATCTTCTTATAACATAACAGAAATTTGTCAAAATTACTAATCCCGAGAGTCCAGTCTGATTTAGTTTTCAGACTTTCATTAGGTCACTTGCTCTGAAACGTAAATTGGATTATTCCTTGTAACAGCATAATTCTTGTACTATATTTACATTAGATACAGCACTGAAGGTTTCACATCCTTCACTTGTCTTTGTCATCTGAAAATATTTGTCCTTTAAATTTTGACTTCTGCTTTTTAAAATCTTGAAACTGAACAATCAAAATGTTATAAAAATACTATTAATTTTAAAAATGGAAAAATGTAGCCTACCAGCAAGATTCCTCTTATCAGTATAATTTATAGTGCTTGCTATTCCATTTCTGAGCACTGGGACTGAGTGACCAGGAGACAACATAGACAGTGGAAAATCATACTGAATAAACCAGAGATTTTATATAGGCCCTTTATTTCTAGAAACCACTACAGAACAGCCATTGATGTGACAATGACTGCAAATTTTGTCATCTCTTCCACTTCTCTAAAGGACACAGCTTTCTGAAATGTCTCCAAAGATGAAGTGGAAGGCATCTGTATTGGTCCAGGCTTTTATCCTGTAGAAATAAACAGACTGAAGCATACGTGGGTTTGGCATTTATGCATCACTCTCAGGTTCTCAAAAGACAATACTTGTTTTCTTTGAATTAAATATGTGTTCCTTGAATACATAAATTGCTGCAATTTATGCATTTTATATAAAAAAACAAACCCCACACATTTCCCATATACATTCATCAAAAAGTTTCTAAACCACTATATGCCAAACATTGCATTTTCTGAATAGCAAAACACTAATGTATCTACATACTTTAATTACTTAAACGTCCATTTGGCTAGAGCTCTATTCTCTCAGTTCTCAGTCTAACAGCTTTTCATAAATCTACGGTGTTTTCTTTTTCATAGCTATTCCTATTCTACTTTAATAATGGCAATCTTTTACTTTGAGAGTTTAATCTTCACCAGTGCATCAATAATGTACAGATTTATTTTAAGACTTTATGCTAATATTTTGCTACACAGTCATTTATTAAATTTGTCATGGGAATCATGATTCAATTGTTATTATTTTCATAAGAAAAGAATATCATAAAATTTAGCTTTTAATTGTTAGTTATTATAAGGGGGTTTTAATAATTTTGGGCTTTGTATTTTATGACCTTAAAGGTAATTTTTTGGCTTTTTTACAGACATTTACAGGAAGACTTATCAGTGATCTTTTTAGCTTCCATTTCTCAGGTTACTTTGTTTAATGCCAGATTTTCTATGATAATAAAAAAAATATATAACATTAAGGCAAATTTGTATTAATTTATTACAATCATTCTCTGTTCTATCGACTATACTATAGCTAAAAGTAAATTATTCTATTGATACTTTCATAATGAGAAAATCATAGTAACCGTGTTCATTTCAGAAATAATTCTTAATTTCAGCAGTTTGAAGATTTGTTATGCTAATGTTTGGTTTTTTAAAGTAGGCCCTTTTTTCCTCTTAATAATGGAAGTGCTGATGGCATTAAAATTATGTTAGTAATGATATTATATTTTTTAAAAAATTATAGAGGGGAAAGCAAAATATATCTGGGGCCATTTTCTTGGAGTTTCTTGTCATTAAATCTTAGATTATGTTAGGAAAATCCAGCTAAATTTGAAACAGTCAGTTGGTTAGCTACCAGAGTACTCCCATAGGTGTTTCCATATAAATTCATGTTGGACTTACCTATATAAATATATTTGGTAAAAGAAATACAGAAGTGGGGAACATATCCCAACTATCGCATTTAGAATTTCTTTCATTCTCTAACGAACACAATAGTTCCTAAGTGCCAAAAATGTTACCACAATAACTTCTAGAATCCTCAAGACACAACTTAGATGTCACAAACAATTTTTTACAATACTTACACAGAAGGCAAGTAAAGCAGACTTGGAAGTTTTTACATTTCTGCTAGCTTAAGCATGTTGTTTCATGCATTCATAACCAAGAGGTATATGCCTGTACTGGGCTGACAGCCACAGACAGACTCCCTAACAACTATATTTTCAAAAAACTTCCAATGATGACAAGTAAAATAGGCCTCTTCCTCAGCATCTCCTCTGCTAATACACTGCATGGACATTAGTTTCCCAAGTGTACTTGCAAATTACTGTCAGAGTTTCAAAACCTAAGGGGGAATTCCTTCCAAAAAGCTTGGAGCCAACGCCTTAGTGTGGTGAAGGTGTTTAACAAATGATACAATGGATTGGCATATCCAATGCTATCTGCCCCANTGAGACTTCCAAGGCAACAGAACTTAGGAAAGGGTTTCTGCTTTCTTTACAATCTCAGCTAGTGCAGTGCCTGTGTTTATTAAACCATTACTACAAATCTCACAGAGCAGATATGTCTTTCTTTGATTTGAAGGGTATCTATATGTTTTTCAGTCATTTGAAATGTACTTGAGGTCAAAAGCCTGTATTGAATTCTAAAGAAACCGAATATGGTATTTTTCTATACCTTGGTATTAGACTGGTAGACACTTAAAATACATTAATGTGCTATCTTTGCTACAAAGTAATTTGACTTGGTAAGCCCTGCATAAAACAGGCTGAAGAGAAAAGGTGCAGGGAGTTGTCACCACTGGAAGATCTCTGAAGTCAGGAAAGATAACACTTTGGGTACATGAAAGATTTATTTATGGAATCAGTACAGAATAGTCCCTCCTATGGCACTCCTTTCCCTGACTTCCCAGCCTACAAGAAATCATTAGTAAAGAAGAAATGGCCATTGAATCTGTGATTCTCAAATGCACTGTGCATTGTTATTTGTGATAGTTAAACAGTTTTACTCCACAGGAAACCTGGTACAAAAGTCAAGTACTTTATCTTCAGGTACTAATCTGACCCTGCATTTCCAGGGCTTAAACCTGTGCTCAATTTAAAATGTACCCTACTTACTTAGAAAGACAGTCAGTTCACTTCCTTTAAATAAATAAATAAATTTAAAGAAATGTGGAAAAGTCTGTGCTATTATTGTTTTCATTTTAAATTTAACTTTTAAACTTACATTTTATTGTAAGTCATAAGGAGATCATGCAGAAATACTTCCCTTTATTTTCTTCAGCATCTGTTTCTTAGTTTCCTCTTCTCTTTGTGAATCTCTTTGTACAGAAATGGCCTTTTTTCCTCCTATATTCCATGCCTCTTTTTCTTTTTTTTTTTCCCCACAGAAGCACCTCTTCACATTTCTCAAATAATCAGTGCCTCTTTAATAACTTATTTAGTCTGTTACATTCTACTCACCCTTGGGAAATATTTAACAAACAGAGCAATAAATGGATTAGACAAAGTTTACAACAAAATGGAAGAAGACAAACTCACAAGTAATAAAAATGAGTTTGTGGTTTTTTGAATCACCATGTGGGCTAGGCAGAGGAAAGGCTACATACAAGGTTTTAGTTGATTTTGAATTGTAGAGTTGCAAAGAATCTGACTATGTAATGGGCCATGTACTCTGAAGTTATGTCAAGGTTACCTACCTGTTGTCTCAAGAGGATGTTACGGGAGGGAGCAACAAGCCCCCACTTTCTGCAACCCATTAAACACCAGGAGATGAAGCTAGAATACAGAAAAGTGGACAGAAACTCTAGTTTATTCAAGAGGGAAGAAATGTCTCTCTGTTTCCAGGCAAGTGTTGCAACCTACATAACTTTTTTCTCAAGAGAGCGTTTTGTTTTCTGCTGATACATACTTTCAAGCCAAGTCTTATTACTTCCACTGCCCACCCTGCAACAGCATTTGGTGGCTTAACTTGGAGCTCTTTCCCCTATCCCAAGAATGGAGATGCCTACAAAAATCATTGCTTCTTATGCATCCCAGACTGAGCTGATCCTTATCACTCCCACTTTTCCAATATAACTGTGGGGTGCAATCAGATTAATTGCATTCCGTAATGACTGCGGACTGAAAACATGCAGTCTTACAAATTACAGAAAGAATCACCCGATCCACTTCCAAATGTGGACATACTGCATATACAAACAATAAATATACAAACAATGGGGAGTGAACTGGGACTTCAAAACTGTTTCAGATGTGGCAGCAGGGCAAAACTGAACTGTGACTCAGCTTTTTACAGGGCAGATATATCACCAGAAACTAATTTCTAATCTTTTTTAAAAGACAGCAGGACATTGGCATTCACTTCAAGGGACAAGAATTTCAGCCAAGGCAGGTAATGTAAAAGGAAATGTGTTGCACTCTTTGGTAGATTTATTGTTATTGTTGTTGTTCTAGCATTATTTCCTTACTGCTATTGCAGTAGTTCTTAATAAGACTATAAATAGAATAAAATAAGAATGGAACATATGACTAAAATGGCACATGAGCAACAATTAAAACACTAACATTGATTTGGCATAGTACTACATTTTAATTTCCATTTACAAATATATATATTGTTATAAATATAGATGTTAGGAGAGGATGTGTTCATTTTGCTTTTTGTCCTTATTAAAAATAGTTTTCTTGTCACAGGGAACAAGTTTTTCTGTATATTGTAGCAATATGATGCCTTGGCTCAAGGCTTGTGCTCATGCATTTATTTCCTGTGAGTAATAGAATCAAGTTAAGTATGAAAAAAAAAGTGATGTCCTTGAAATAGTACTTGCTATCTATATTACCATAATTCTCAGCACAGCCTGAAAAGAGTCCCTCAACCTGCCAGAGTGCCAGCACTGGTATATTCAAGCTTCTTGGCAGGACTAGGCTACTCTGTGTGATGCATTTGATGTTTTGGATTCAAGAACATTACTAAAACACAAAACCCCTTTTATTCAACGGCCTGGAGAAACAGTTTTATCAGAAATTAACTAAGCAGCTGTAGCTACTTGGCTGCAGGGAGGGACAGAACCAACTCTGGAGTCAAAGTTGATGTAGTTTTCAGGCCATAGCTTGCCCCTGGACAGTGCAGTCCCCAAGCAACCCCAGGCAAGGGCGCTGTAGACACAGTACAGGCACAGCCCCACGGCCCTCTGCATCAGAAGGGCTGGTACCCAAGATCTGGGCAGACTGAGCCCATCAGCCTGGTGAGCTGCAACCACCTCGTGGTGCAGGGGCACAGAGGAAACAATTTATCCACTTTATTATTTAATCTTTTCTGCAGTGAACAAATATAATCTAGTTGCATCACAAACACACCAAAAGTATATCACAAAGTGTATCACAAAATATGATGGGTTTTAATGACAGAAAGTACATCATGGTATCACAGAATATGCTGACTTAGAAGAGACTCATCAGGATCATCGATTCCAACTCCTAGCCCTGTGCAGGACACCCCAATAATCACAACAGTTGCCTGAGAGCCTTGTCCAAATGCTTCTTGAACCCAGACTGGCTCAGTGCTGTGACCACTTCCCTGAGGAGCCTGTTCCAGTGCTCAACCAACCTCTGCGTGAAAAACTTTTTCCTGACACCCAATCTAAACTTCCCCCCAAGCAACTCCATGCCATCTCCTCTGGTCCTGTCACTGGTCACCACAGAGAAGAGATCAGTGCATGCCCTTCCCCTCACAAGGAAGGTGTAACTGCAGTCCCCCTCAGTCTCCTCCAGGCTGGACAGACCAAGTGTCCTCAGATGCTCTTCATACGACTTCCACTCCAGATTCACCATCCCCGTGGCCCTCCTTTGGACACTCGTAATATTGAATTAAATTTGATAAAATTTGATCATCGAACCAAGCCTGTGTTAACAGAAACGTGATTTCTAAGCACGCCTCTTGAAGATCGGTATCAGCTTCGGGAAAAGCTGGGCCAGCCGTGCCCTACCGTGCCCGGGCACCCCGGAGCAGCTCCAGGCGGTGCAGCGGCCCCCCTAGCTCAGCATGCTCCGAGCTCAGCACCCCGAGGTCAGCATCCCCCGAACTCAGAATCCTTCTAGCTCAGCATTCCCCGAGGTCAGCATTCCCCAAGCTCAGCAACCTGCGGGCTCAGCATCCCCCGAGAGCAGCGCCCCCCCAGTCCAGCATCCCCCAGCTCAGCATCCCCCAGTCCAGCATCCCCCCAGCCCAGCATCCCCCCAGCCCAGAAT
>WBMV01008589.1:55378-107154 GCA_013396655.1 Campylorhamphus procurvoides
CAGGGAGGGATGTAGGGACGGCGGGGCTGCTGTGGGCACCCCGAGCCGCGGCGCGCACACCGCGGAGCGGCTGGACATGCTTTGTGCTAGAACCGTCTCCAAACCTGCCCCCAGACCTGCGCTCACCGGAGCCGAAATGGGTAAATAGTTACTTACCTCCAGCGAATGGCTGCGCTCTGTGCGTGCTGTCGTATCGAGTGACTACACGCTCCCCCTAAAATCCTTCTAAAACAGGACTCCGAATTCAGGCCTTGGAATTCTGTCCCTGACATACGTGGTATCTGTTACTGATCCTCCCGGAGGAGCTGGTTGCAGTTGTAAAGCGTCAGGTCAAACACCTGCATCCGTGTTATTTTGGACGGTCACCTTACAATATGAGATTTTTCGCCATTCGTGTTAAAATTGTTGGATCCTGACACTTTCCTCCAAACCAGCACCTTTAGGGCTCCTTGACCGACAGTCAGCCTGCCTGGGGACCCCAAAACTGCTCCTCTCACCAGTGACAGAAGTAGAAAACAAATGAGATTGCTGTTGCTTTATTTGAAAAATCTGGACCTTGCTAAAGGTCTGTCCAGTAGCACTGGAAATGGAGCTGCTACTTCTGTTCTGCTGGATTCTGTCAATTTTTTTTTTCCTCTAGTACTGAAAAATGTGCTGGCAGATTATCCACTCTGTTACTTCAAAATTGGGAGCAATTCCCAGTGCATGGAGGAAAAAAAGCTGCCACAGTAGCTCTATAAATACACCCAACAAGTGGATCTTTCTGGGTTCTGCCTTTTTCTGATTCCCGACAGCATAATTTGGCTAGTTACAGAGAAGTGCTACCTTTGTAGAATGTACAGTAAAATACTATTTACGAATGGGTTGGCAAGTTGCAGTAAGATTCAGGAGGTAAAATCAGTGTGTTCCTTTCTTGTTCTCTGTCTTGGTTCAGCAACATCTGTGTGGTTTTGTTTTCCTGGGCAATATTGAATGAGCTGGCTGAATGAGTCTGTGTAGACAAGGGATGTCAGGTGAGAACTGGCAAAATGTGTCTGGTGCAGCCCGTTACCAGTTGCAGAAGGTGACGCTTTTCTGTTTTCCTCATGCAGAATAATCACGCTATGACACAACATAGCACAGTTTTTTTCCTCTCCATTGCCTTTATGCATTCTCTTAAGATGCATAAGGAGAGAGCTGAAGACCTGTTTAGCAAATATTTTGTCTAGGGATTTGTTTGCTGTGTGCTTTTGGGCTTGTTTAGGGTCTGGGGGCAGGGGGGTGCAGATACACTGAAATGAACCTGAATTTATTTGCTGCTTCAGAAGCAGAGAAACCTATTTGCTATTCTTACATCAAAATTTAAGAAAGTGTGGCCAAAACCATGTCTTGATACCAGTACCCGCCTATGTAGGGTAATTGCAGTGGGATACATGAAGAGTCAGAATGTAGTACTGCAGGAGAAGCGACTCGTTTATTTCCTGAGCATAAGAATTTGAATGTTTGACTGTAAATACTGGCAGTTCTCAGAGACAAAATGATCTTAGCATGCTTGTATATTGGGGTAAGCTGAACTTATGATAGCAATGCTGACTGCAGAATTATGAGCAATTACTCTTGTCTGTTTTTATAGAGTTTGGAAATTGAGGTCAAAACACAGATAAATAAATATTCTGTTCTATTACTCCATGCCTTCCTCCCCCGCCACCATGTGAAGCAAATGGTCTTATGTGCTTTCCTTCAGAAGGCAGCAAATGCTTCATTTCCATAAAATGTAATCCTGTGTACGTGATCAATGGAGCTAAACAATAATGATCTTTCCATCACTGTGAAATTATCCATTTATCCAATAGCATGCATATGTATCTGCTGGATATTAGGTTTCTGTAAAGGCTGAAGGGCTTATTTACTTCTTTGTTTCTTTTTCCCACACACGTTATAAAGAGTGCTTTCTGGAATTTTAACAGGAAAGCACCTATATGGTACACCTTCGCAGTCAATAACTGCAGGTCAGTTTTAAGTCTGAAATCTGGATTGGAGGCAAGTGGCAGAATAGAAATAATTACAAAATGAATTAGCAGAATTGCCAGTGTAAAAGCAAATGCTACATTCCAGTCCTTAAATGTGCTGTTAATCAGGAAGCACAAGGAGCAAAGGCAATAATTTCTGGAGATATTTTTGTCTTTTATGGTAGCAAAAAATAACCTCATGCTACGAGTAAAACAGATGTTTTTTTGTCTGCTTAATAGTTAATACTAATAGCATAAACACTTTAAGATATTAAAAGCAGAAATGCTACTTTCCTACAGATGAACATTTATAGCTCACAGAAGAAACAGCTGTCGTGGAGGCTCTAGTTATTTCCTAAATCTTGGGCTCTTGATCCTGTGTGCCATGAAATTGTGAGCAGCAAGAACAAGCCCTAGATTGCGCATGTTTTTAAAACGTTTGGTTATTTTTATCAGCATAGTTAAAAATTCTCATGTATGTAAATCCTCTTTTTTTTCAGCTTGTCCAGGAGTTCAATACCCAGGTGGCTCTCTATCGGGAGCTGGTCATTTCTATTGGGGATGTCTCAGTCACCTGTCCGTCTCTGCATGCGGAATTGCACAAAACTCGAACCCGGGGATGTGAGATGGCCTATCAGGCTCATCAAAAACTAGCAGCAATTTCTGGGTAGGAGTCAATTTATGTTTAAGTAAAGCTGTATTCATGTACAAATCTTTCTTAGATACTGCATTATGGAAACTATCAGCAAACCATTAACTTGTGTTTCTGTTTTAGGCAGAGAAGTGTATGACCACAAATTCTACAGAATGCTTATATCCTTGTGATAGCACAATTTTGGATCAAATCCTGGTCCCCTTACCAAGATGGTATCCCACTGATTTCACTGGATGCTTTTATGTAAGACGAACAGGATTTGACTGTGTGTTACTGCACAGTTTTTTAAAAAGATCAGGGCAGAAGCCGTGCCTTACAAGGTGAAATAGCAATAGCTTTCTGCCCAGTCTTGCATTGAGTATACCTGATTGAATAGTTAGAGACAGCTAGTTCAGTTCAACAAGAGACTGAACAAAATGAGACCAAAATAATTAGTTGAAAATTGGGTGAGGGGAGTACAAATATTAGTCTGAAAACTTGTGTTTATGTTCTACATGTACATTTTTAAATCCCTACTGGTTTTGAAATAAGAATGGAAGCTTTGCTAGCATATAATGTTTTAATTTATTCTTTGATATTACATTATATACATGCCTTTCCATGGTGACAGAATATATTATCACATACTTAAGACTATGCCTCAGTACAAGATAAACCAGCATAAATAGCTGTGTCTTATAAAATGGGAATTCGTGCTTCTAATTGCATGTGGGTTCTTCACAGTATGGTGACTGGGGCATTTGTATTTACACATATATCTCCTGAGTCGTGTTTCCCTGATTACACTTCTTCAGAACTTCGTGCATCTGCCTTATCTACCGTAAGCCACTGTGTACTAATGGAAAAAAACACCTTCCTTTTTTTGCACCTCTGCCTAATCTGCTGTTGAATTTCTTTCATCACTTTAATATATATGAGAAATCTGAGATAGGTTTTATATGTAAGGGAAGACCACACTGACAAATGAAACAGTAGAAGGTACTAGTTGATTGTTTTAGTAGAACTGTCAACATTTTCAAGTAAGACTTTGTGCAAAGACTCTGAAGTTGTTTTTGTGACCTCTGATTTCTTTCTCAAACTAAATGTATGCTTTTAAAATACTAAGGTTAGTAAGAATTTTTTAAAAAACACCAACCAATAGATATGGTTCTTTTTAACCCATGCACTGAAAATATGAAAGCAGACAGAACTGAAATTAATCTTGTGTGCTCTTAGACTTAAAAGAGAAACTAATATAAACCAAATTAATACATCTGAGTAATTGAACCTATTTTGTAATTTTTTAATCTTTTTTTTTACCTCATAAATAAAACCATTGCTTATTTAGAAGTACAGAGTTTTTTAAAGAAATCTTTGCAGTTGGGAGTCTGCCATATACACAAAGATGTCCTAAAGGTTGTGCAGTTGCTGTGAGATTGACATTTAGCTAATCTAAAACTGTTCTAAATAACTGTGATAAAAATGTGATATCCATAACAACTAGTAGGTGTTAGAAACTCCCTGGAAATTACATGTGTGGCATGACAGACATTTTACAAGGTGTGCTTCACTTCCCCACCCTTCTACATCTGAGAAAAGCCATATAAGACAACTTTTTTTGGTGTGTTTGTGAGGAAAGGTGGGAGATGAAGGTACAGCAAGGATCCACTGTAGAAAAGAAATAGGAGAGGAGTAATAAATAGTCTCAGAGATTCAGTCTTTAATTCAGCAGGAAGAGTGATGTAGTGCATATGGCACAGGATCTGAAATGGGAACCTAATTGGATAGGAAGAAAAAGTATCAGGAAGAAAAATGCTTAGGGACAGGAATGTATTAAATCATCCTCAGTATTAAATAGTCAGGAGGGTAGTGTATTTCTCAGAAACCACTGGTAGTCAGCAGATGAGGCAAAGGCTCATTTAGTTCACCGCTTTAGTTCAAAATGCACAGCACTGCACTGTGCAAACTTCTGGGTAACACAACCAATTCTGTCTTCCAAAACTTTTTAAAGAAGCCTATTGCTTTCCCACTGAGAGAGAATAATAGCAAAAAGCTCCTTATGCTACTAGACCATAACATTTCATGCCATAACAGCATTCTATTAGTTAAGGTAATCAGTAATGTTCAGTTAGTCTCCAAGTGACCTACCTGAGCTGTTGGAAAGGACTTTTGAGAAGTAGGCATTATTGTCTAAGACAACACTAAGTTCATTTATCTTGTTTGTACTGATTTATTCCTTTGGAAAATTAGCAGACAGCTGAATTTCTGTTTGAATATATCAGGACTTCACAGAATCACAGAATTCTTAGGCTTGGAGGGGACCTCTGGCAATCAGGTGATCACCTAGTCAAACCTCTGTAGGCCCTAGTGCATTTGAGACCCTTGCAGTTTGAAGAAGCAGCTGTTTCACCTGCTACAAGACTAAGGAAGGTAATAAAGGGGAAAGGTGCAAAGAGTTGGAAGGAAAGAAAAAAGAACAGATCTACTAGTGCTGAGAAAGACAGCTCCGAGAAAAAAATCTGGGAGTTGTGGGAAGGGAGAGAAATGCTGAGGCAGAGATAATGCATTAGGAACAGAACAGTATGGAATTCATGAGGACAGAAAAAAAATTTGGAATATTAGGTGGACATCAGAGTAGGACAGTGAACATGAAGAGAAAGCTGCAGATATACCGGTAGAAAATGTATACGCAGATAGGCCAACAGAAGGAGATTCAGCTACAGAAGTGGACAATGTGAAAGTCACACTTATAATTTAAAAACTGAGAGAAATTAAAGCAAATGAGATTATGAAAAAGATCAAGGAAACATAAAACCTTAGAAAGTCCACACTGGATTAGACCATATCACCCCCATCTAGCTCAAATCTGACAATTGATCATAGCAGAGATTCCATTCTAAAATGAACAAACATACAAAAACCAGACTACATAGAACAATGCCTTCTCTTGTGTATTAGCCACTACTTAGAAATAAATATGCAAAGGCTGCATCTAAACAGTATGACTAATGTGAGTTCGCACAGAAGATTTCAGGATTTGTCCAACTATGAAGGTCTTTTACTCAAAAATTGGTAAGGATGAATGAGGACATCTTTACACTGTGATGTGTTTAAGAATTAATTTATTAAGAAAATACTGTTGGAAAAGGAAATTAAGTCTCCAAGTCAATAGGGTCCCATAGTTACTATGTCCTCTTCTTAATTTGCTCTCTTATATATTTTTCTGGTAGAAATAGTGAAATTTCATCAAAGGGGAATAAAGATTAGAAATAAAAATAATCTAAATTGAAATACTCTATTTTAGTTGATGTTCTTTGAGAAGGACGAATCAAAGTAAACCTTTCTTTCAGTGTTGGTTTTCTCAGGACTTCAGGTTCATTCCTGTTCTCATAGTAAAAATTCTTAGTGATTTTTAATGAATTGTCTTGTGAAGAAGGTAAGGTTTGGCCCTTTTGTCATATTTTCTGCTGTATCAATGTATCCGAAATTAAATATCTCAAATTATTTACATTATGCACTGTTGCAGTATTAGTTCTTATAGTCAAAACTGGAGAAAGTATAGCAGCAAGAAAATTAATCAGCATGATTTTTTCCAAGGGAAAATACTTGTGCCAACATGAACATGGGGGGACAAGGTGCAAAGCTGTGTTTTGAGAGGGGGTCTGCTTTATGGAATGATAAAGAGTGGTAATATTTTAGAATTCATCAAATAGAGAACTAGCTTTATAGGTGAAGTCCACTAAGTCTGGGATGTCAACGAAAAGATAACTGAGAACTGTATTTTAGGACACAAGTCTGCACAACTGTGCACACACTTTTGGAAATGTCCTTTCAAATTCTCAAGCACTTGATATGCTTACATAATGTGTGCACTTGGCACAGTGAAACCAGAACTGGCAGTATCTCTGTGACAGTCTGATATATATGTTGGCAGTGGCTTTTTTGCATGAAACAAAACCATGTGAGGAGCTCAAGGGTACAGGCAACGTACATCTGTGTGAGCATAACTTTGAAAGTGATTTTTCTCTGTGGTTCAGAGTGACGTTTCAATGTCCAGAATCTAAGGAGGAATAAACCCCTACACCAATGCAGGCTAGGAGCCGACACTTGGAAAGTGTCTTTGCAGGAAAGGACCTGGCAGGTTGTGGTGAGCATCAAGCTGAACATGAGCCAGCACTGTGCCCTTGTACAAAGAGGGCCAACAGCCTCCTATGCTACATTAGGAAATGTTGCCAGCAGGTCAGTGGGGCTCATCCTTCCCTTCTCAGGGTTGTTTGGGTCATATCTGGAGCACTCTGTCCAGTTCTTCGCTCCCTGGTAGAAAAGAGAAAGGGACATACCAGAGCAGGTCTCGTCAATGGCCTTAAAGATGGCTGGTTAGGAGCAAACAGCATCTGACGTACAAGTAGAGGCTGACAGACCTGGGATTGTTGTGCTTGGAGAAGAAAAGACTTGGATGGGGATCCTACCAATGTGTATAAAAAAATACCTGAGGGGATAGTGTAAAGAAGACACAGTCAGACTATTCTCAGTGGTATCCAGTGATAGAACAGCAGGTACAAACTGAAACACAAGAAACTAATGTGATTTAAATGGTTTTTAAACCGCTTTTTTACTGTGAGGCTGATAGAATATTGGAACAGGTGCACTGAGAGATTATGGAGTGTCCATCCTTGGAGATACTCAGAACTCAACTGGCCAAGGTCCTCAGTAGCCTATTCTAGTTGATGCTGCTTTGAGCAGGTAGGTTGGACTAGATTAGTTCTAGATGTCCCTTCCAGCTTGTGACAAAATTCACTCTAAATCTTCTCCTTGGGAAAATTCAGAGTTGAAGTTTCCTTTCCACTGATGTGCATCTGTTACTTTTATAAAATAGTTCATTTAAGTTCCCCTGAGTTCAAGAAAAGTTGAAGATGTAGACCTAAGAATCACATGCTGATTGCATTCCTGTGCACAAAAGTGTTACCATAGTGTTGCTTTAAGTTTTAAATTTTATATAATTTCTACTTTTGTTTTCCTTTGCAATCTACAGTAGGATTTCTGATGTTTTTAATAAGCACTAAGAACTAATTAACATTAGATATTTTCCTAAGGTTGTGTTAAAACATTCCATTGACCATCAATTGTGGCCAACTTTTTATTGAACTGTCTGAATTTTCCCTGAATTAGGATCCTTCAAAATTATTACCTGCTTTCAGAAGCACACAAGCAACCAAAAGACGAGTCCTTCAAGATATTTTACAAATTAAACGAAAAGGAGACTCCAAGCTTATAAGCTAATGAAAGCTGCATTAAGACAGGCATAACAGAAACCATTTTAACTATTTAACTTCAAATGTTAAATAAAGCACTGCTGGCAGTCAGTATAGCTGAGCAGAGACAAAACACAGCAACGCTTAGCTCAACAGGGAAGAATTTTTATAACCATGATTCAAAACCAGTGTTATGCCAGCAGATAGAGAGGCAAACTGGAGCTGTGCCCCAGCTAGATACCAATCAAACAGCATTTATAGAGATCTCTGTCCTCCCTAGATGCCATTGCAGCCACTGCCATGGTGCTCCTCTAAGTGTCTGTGTCAGAAGTGGGGAGAGTGATATTAATGTCAGTCCTGGAGTTCTGAATTGCAGGCTGGATCCCATCTCTGTTGGAGTTAGCATTGTTCCCACTGCTAGATGAAAGTTAAGAATTAAAGTAAGCGCTTCACAGAGATTGCATTGTGATAACAAGAATGGCTGTACAATTAAATATCAAAGATCTTATGACATGAGAGAACAGAAAGCAGTCAATATTCGCTGCAAGAATCAATATTATTACACATGATAACATCAATAACATAATGCCCTCTGAAGGTTTTGTGGGTTTTTTTGCTAAAATGTTACAGATATTTTAAATAGTAACACTGTAAAAATTTGACCTTAAAAATTCTATAAGGTAGAAAATGTTGAAATTCTCCATTTCTGAAAACTGTTGGAAATATAAAACTATCCTTTTGCACACTCAGGCTATACTAAAAGCATCTCAATAAGTTATTTCAGTGTGGCAGACTCGATCCCACAACTCTTACAATCATTTAATAGTACCTAACTCAGCAAGTTGTCCTAATGATTTAACTGTGACAGTACAAAATGAGTAGAGTGAGGGAGATCTTTGTCTTCTTCCAAAGAAGAGCTTTCAGGATGTGGAACAAGTTCATTATTAAGTATTCTTATCATATTTCATTTTCCCTCAATCTTTACATTCAGTTTCTGTAAACATATACCATAACTTTCTTAAATGCTTAGAATTTTCATGTGATTTTGAGCATATCACATTCTGGGGACAAATTCTGACACTGTGTGTTCTATTTCGTTTGGATTATCTTCACTGATTTCAAAGTCATGAAGTGACTCCAGACTTATTAAGACCAATTAATGCATGATAATGCAGTAAATATACGATAGCTTACTCCTTTCACAAGAGGCTAAGATGCACATGTGTTTTCTGAGTAGATTTCTTCGAAAAAAAAATTATCTATTTATACAAGCCACATGCATCCAAAATGATGGAAAGGGACATTGAAAAGATACGACTGTTTTCCATGGAAATGAGTTAAAGTGTTAAGAATAAAATCAGTTTACTCAATTTAAGTTGCAAGTTGAAAAAGAAATTGTTTAAATCAGAATCCTCAAGTTTTGATACATGGATTCAGAAAGCAAATGAGGAGAAAACAAAGTTATTTACTAAGGCTAGGATTTCATGATAGCTGACCTCTACAAACCAACTTTTTCTTTATACCGTTGTGTTTGAAACTGTTCTTTAATAGGTGTTTGGGACTTGAAGACTCAAGGCATTAATATCTCCATTTATAGATCTGTCTTTCATAACTGCAGTCCAGAGTCAGTGAAGGGCAAACATACGTGACACTCTATTTCTCTATGTTCAGAACAGCCATTCTGAAAATCCTGAAAGTTCGACATCTGCAGTAACACAGCGTAACTTAGTTTTGACAAAGTGGAAGAGCTTGGCACCTTGCTGAATGGTAAACCTCATCAGCAGGCAGAGGGACAAGCATTCTTGCTTCTCTGTGCTCTGACAAGCTTGATCACAGAGATGCTGTCAGAGAACCCTCAGAGCCTGACACACACTGACAGTTTAGTTTGGACTCCTCACAAAACACAGTGGCACCTGCCACTTTATTTTAGCCAAAGCTGAAGGCGAGTCAACTTAATTTCTAGACCACTTGCACCTACCTCCCAGAAAGGGTAGGAAAGGGAGAAAAGGGGAGAGTGAGTGCCAAAGTAGAATGGACATCATGTTTGTCAGTCACTTATTTGCTCCTTTCTTCCATCTCACACTCAACTAGCACATTCACAGCCCCTTCCAGTGCAGTGCTGGTACTGAGACACTGAAGGACTGCACATGGTGGGTAAGCCAGACAGGTAAGCCTACTACTTACATGGAAGGTCCTCTAATAGAAAAGCAGCTGTGTGGCAGCCCAGCAGCCAGGAACACTGCCCACGCTCGATAATCACCACAAACAGTGATATTCTCCCTGGCAGGCATACAGTGCAGCTTTTCCTCTGAAGCTGTGAGGTGACTGTGAGGAAGTAGGGGCCACATTCTCATCATCTGACCCACTGGAAAGACTCTTGTGCACAGGGGAGCAAAATGGTGTCAAGGTCTACACTGTACTTGGGTTTCAAGCAGTGCCATTGCAGGTAAACATTAAAAACTGTTAAGGAAGTTCCTTTATCAGTACACAAAGGAAGTTCCTTTGTGGTATTGTAATCCTTGGTCTCATAATTTTTTCTGTGTCTTAGGCAGATAAAACATAAAGACCTACAGGAACAGAGATTCAGAACGCGCATAAATGCTGAGTATTCTCCAGCATTCTGCATTTTCAGCCTGGTGAACTGTGAATCTACACAGTACCTTGGTGTAGTGTTGGAGTAGCCTGCAGGTTTAGGGTGGACTGGCTTTCCATTTGACATGTGTTCTGCATTCATCACTCCAGTATAGATCCCAAAGTGCAGCCTGGGAGAGGATACCAAAAAAAGTAAGGTGTTGCTATATATCAGATCCTTCAGTGGAATTCTCTTCTCTGCTGTGCACAAGCAGCATTCCACTACCATTAAATTTTAGAGCGGTTGTTTCACTAAATCTGTCTCATGAGTAATGGAGTATTCCAGCCATGGGTGAGCCTGTTTGTCTGCAGCAATGGTTGAAATAATCACTGCTTTACTCTCCTATTTTGAGGTATACAAATCTTTACATGAGGAGGTGAAGGAAGACAACATATGTAGCCAGAGAGATCTGGGGACTGAATTACACTGGCAGGGCCCCTTTAGAAATGCTGGAGAATTAGAGCTGATCTTGTTCAGAAACTTCAGTGTTTGTGCGGGTGTTCTTGTAATTTCATGCCCTTCTCTTGCCCCATTTTGTCTTAGTTTCAAAAGACGTGCTCACACTTTTGGATAGAAAAATCTATTCACACTTTTTCTATGACAGAATTTTCTCAGGGAGTAACCAGCCAGATGATCCAGCAGTTAGGTACTTCTTTACAAACAGGAACTCTAGGGATTTTGAAAAGCCCCCAGAACTCAAGTGTGGACTCTTGTTTTGATGGTTGCTGTTACCTTTGCTTAGCTCCAGATTTTCTTGTACTCTTTTCTCCTTTGTAATTTTTTTTAAAGTGTTTCTGGCTTTTCTTTCCTGATAGACCATCTCCAAACAATAATGAAATTAACATTTGCTGCTGTCACATTAACTCTCTGGGATCAATTCAGGGCAGAGTCCTGAATGTAAGCCCGCTGGAATCCACTTACCTTTAATTCTGCAGCATTATTGTAGTAAACATGATTAACAAAAGTATTTCTGAGAGGAAAAAAAATTACTGGCATGATTTTTAGAAAAATACATTTGTGGAAAAAAGTGTACTGAAACTTCATGCTTAGCTTCATAGATATAATTGAAAGCTGCAGTTGTGCTACCTATAATCAAGATGGCCAAGAAGAGCATCTTTATGTCCCCAGTAGATCCACTGCTTTGAGATCTAGCTCAAGCTGAGAATTTAGTAATGAGTTTTAAGTGCTTCTTTCCTGATCATTTTCCTAAATACTGTTTGATTAAGAAATCTCAAATGGCTGCAATTTTTCATGCTAGACATTCTGTCTATCTTGCTTCCATTTAGCTTTGCTTATATTGTTCTCAGAAAATTTATTTCTGACTCTCACAGAATCTTTCAAATCCAGGCTGTGTTAGCAATATGTTCGTATTTCTTAAGATAGGTGAAAACGTGGTATAATGAAGTTTTGCATTTAGAAAAGGATTTCAACATAGACTCTTAGAATTCCACATATACTGGGATTTTGCTTCTGATTTCTTAACTCCTTTTTTAAGTTTTGGACTGAAAATTAGTTACTAATGGAATTGTTTTTACTAATTCTCAGTATTTCTGAACATTCTGAAACACTCCAGTCAGACAGGAACCATTTTGACTCTGTGCCCCTCACTGAAATCAACCAGTGTGCCAACTTAACTGTGCAGGGCCATGTCCTTCTCACGGCTCATGTTTTGTTATGCCTTCAAGGCACTAAGACTTCCTGCATAGTCATCAAAGAAAAGACTTAGCATTTATCATGAGCTATGGTACACAGAGTTTTGCTCTAGTAAGATATTAAGAATCAAATGGTAACTCCTCTCAGCAGCAGCATCAATAACTTGCAAGATCAGTCCCCAGCCAAGGGAGGTATCAGTTCTGTCAGGCTTACAAAGGAAAAATTCCAATCAAATCAGATAAGGTGTACAAAATCTCTCGCAATGTTTCTACTTGGTTTATAATTCTGTTTCAGAACAACTAATTAAATATTTGTAGCCATTATCTGTGCCTTAAGGTCTCATCTGGACTCATCAAGCATTCCTTAATCCAGAATCCTTACAGTATTATAGGTTAAATTATGTTTAAAATAATGTTTGAAAATTAAACATATAATAAAATACTGTTACTGAATAGCATTTTCTCCTGCTGGATACCTTTGCAGATCTACATTTAGATTTTCTACATAATTTTTAACTATCACATAAATAATACACTGAATTATTTGTATATACACAATTATTCATGGAAGGTATTCCTTTTGTCTCCATTTTTTATCTTGCTGTTCTTATCTTTCATGTGAATACTTTCTGCATGAACATTTCCTTGTAGTAGATTTGGTGTAAGAATTCTAATACTGCTGTTTTATATTAAATTATGTGCTCAAAATTGTTGCAAAGACTGCTTTCCCATTGCAGAGGAAAACAAGTTTGCATTTATTGTGTGAGTAAAGAGAAGCTGGCACTTCATATCTCTGTCTGTCACAGCAGGAAAGATCATTGCAAATGTGCTGTTGTTAGCCTTGGCAGCACAGCAAATGGTTAAGTGGCAAAGTATTGAAAAGTGCCGTGTTTATACAGCAGCCTCTAATTATTTCCAACAGTTCTGGAGCTGGTGAAACAGCACTATCCACCTATTTGCATTTACAGCCCCCCTCCCCCACCCCCGGCAAAAAAAACCAAACCCCACGAACAAAGCAGGGATTGGTATTTTGTAATAGGATGACAACTGAACCACCGAGCATGAAGGCTGAGTGATGTGAGGCTCTGTGCTGAGGAAGCAGTCTCTTCATGCAAAGTGAAGAGTACCCGTGCCCCAGAGTCAAAGTGGACATTTCAATGTCTGGGCATTTAATTTAGCTGCAGACCTACCCAAAGGCAGGCTTTGGACAGGCTTGCTATTCATTTGGCAGCATTGAAGACTTGGAAATGAGTAGTCTGTCTGTACAGCTGCTAATACAGGATACTGGACGCCCAAGGAAGACTTTGTGGAGGAATCCTTGTTTCCCAAGCAGAAAAAGAGCATTTGAAAGAGGGAGAAACCAAAGGCAATACCAGTTCACAAAGTCAAGTGAAGACTAAAGCAGGCTTCAAAAACTTAAGTGAAAAAATGTAAAGTTCTTTATGCTAGAATACTGCTTCCTGAACACATTTTATCAACAGATGGTTTAAAAAATTTCCTTCTCCATATATGAATTTAAATTCAGGAAGCTAATCTTTTTTTTTTTTTTTTTTTTTTTATTTTTTTTTTGACACATTCACGTTTTCTCACAGTCTCGCAGCTGTGATTTTTAACTGAACTACTCATACAGATTGGATCTGTGAAATTTCTGGTGGAGCTTCTACTGACTGTCCCACAATTTCTTTCTCGCTTGCAATACTTTTAGATGGAGATCATTGGATATTTGGGGTTTTTTAAGAAGATAAAAAGTGCTCTTGGGCGTAAGAATTATATACTCAAAGCACTTCTAGAAGCATTTGATACATCCAGAATCCCAAACACTACCTTATTGTGCGCAACCTTGTAATGATCTGCTTGGTGGATTGTTTTCCTTCCAGTTTAGAATTGCAGCAGTTACAGTGTTTGACTAACAGAAAAAAAAAGTTTATGAAAATGTATAGATCTTTTCGGTAATTGTTAGTGCAATAAAGCTCTCGTAATGTTCATGCAATAAAGCTCTCATCCAAATCACAGTAAAACTTAGAGAACATTTTAGTTCAAATATTTCCTATGCCAACATGGTAAATAATATTTTTGAGGAATAGCAAATACAATGTTTCTTACTATTTCTATTTCTACCGTCTCTCCACATCTGCTCTGGTTTTCTCATTTTGATATATAGAAAACTAGAAATCTAAGTTGCAAACAGATAATTGGTATCTAGATCACAGAAATGCTTTATGGAATACCTTTTAGGAAAAAAAATAAATATATTGAAATTTATATTCAAAGAAGGCACTAGAGACAGGGGAAAAAAGGGAAAAAAGAACTGTCATAAATATAAGGGAACATCTGTTTTAGTGTCCTGTGAATGGTCAACAGCAGATGGCATCACTTGCCTGCAGCAGAGTTCCTTCTAAATTCAGTATATTAATAGTTTATTCTGACCTAGATCCTGCGGCGTCAAGTACCTGAAGCATTTCATTCTTTTTCAGGCCTTTCTGGAAAGTTTGACCCTGTTTGTCCATACAGATCAGAACCAATTTAATAAAGTACCCTGCATCAGATACTTGTTTTGATAGTTTTCAAAAAATGTCTGTATAACTATTAACCAAAGCAACTACATGGGAGTGTAGGTATGAATCCTTAACATTTATGTTTCACAGACTTTTGAAAGAGAGAGTTTGTAAATTAGTTATTAATGAATAGTAGGTGATGAAGGGACATTTTAAAGAATGTAGAAGCTTAGCAAAAGTCAGAGGGAAAACCCACAGGCATGACTATCAGCTGCCTGAAGACTAGCTAAAAGAAGCTGGGCTTGAGCCTGTTGAGTGGCACAAACTTATCTGTGCTGTCACTAGTTTTTTATCAGGGAAATTCATTTGAGAACAACTTGGATGCTGACATGGCAGGATACTGAATAGGAATTTCTCTGATAAGCTTAAGAATTACTGCATATACACCTAATCTGACTGCCTCCTAAGCTTGGTTGTCTCAGATTGTTTCTGGAAGGTCTGTGTCATGGTTTGGGTTTGTTATTTAGTGTCATATAATTTGAGTCTGTGAAATTTTTGTTCAGCTTAGGCTAGTAAGGCTGACTTGAGAGCTCACCCAAAGATTTCTTTCATCTAACCAGACACCACCTTCTCATCAGGGAGTCTGATAACATGCAGAGAGAAAGGCCCTGTTCAGCTCATGTTTGATTAGTGCAGAAGTCTTACAGATTTTTCTAAAATAAAGGCAAGGGACAGATAGCTAAATGAAAGAATGATGGAAAATGGGCTTAGAGTTAGTTTCTGCAAAGGCGTTCTGGTCAAGCCCTGCACCTTTTTTTTTTTTAAATGTTATAACTCAGAAGCAGAATTGAAGACGACTATGCAATTTCATTTGGAGTTCTGAGTGCTTAGAAGTACCCTGCTGGGGATTTTAAGCTTAGCTAGCGTGGTGGTTTAGCCTTAGGCAACAGCCAAACTCCCACCCAGCTGCTTACTCAGTCTCTCCTCATCAGGATGTGGGGTTGTAACAGGAAGAACAGGAATAAGAAAGATTGAGTGGAAATAAGGACAGTGCTTACCAACTATTGTTATGGGTAGAGTAGGCTTGACTTGGGAAAGATTAAACTACTTTTTTGCCAATTAAAAATAATTACTAATGTAGGTAATAGAAACCACAAAGGGAAATATTACGCTGGCATCTTTTCTGCCTTGTTTCCCATGCTCATATTCACTCCAGGCCCCTCTGCCTACCTCCATACCCCGCCCGAGCACTGCAGGAGGAATGGGAATGGGGAGGGTACATAATGGACCTGCTTTGCATCTCCTTCCTCCTCACAGTTTTCCTCGGTTCTACTGTGGGCTCCTCCACAGACAGCGATCCTGTCAGGAAAATCTGCTTCAGCATAGGCTCTCCACAGGTGGCAGTTCCTTCAGGAACATCCATCTGCTCTGGTGTGTTCCTCTCCGCAGGCTGCAGGGAGGATCTGCTCTGCTGTGGGGAACCTCGTCCTCCTTTCTCTGACCCTAATGTTCCCTCTCATTTCTCACTCCTGTTGTATCCTCTTTCTTTCTCCCTGAGGCTATTTCTGCCCTTCATAAAAATAAGTTTTTCCTTAGTGGATAGGCTCAGCTGTGGGCTGCCATGGGTCTATTGCAGAGCCTCAGAAACTACCTGAAGGTGGCTGTGTCCAGCACAGGGAAGTCCCTCACCTCATCCCACAGAGGGCACTCTGTTGCCAGCATCACTACCAAACCCTTGCCAGCTACACCCAACACACCTAGTGTTACCTAAAATGAAGCGAGTTTCAATGAAATCTCTTATTTTAGTGCTGTTTTACTCAAGCACAAGATTTACCAAGGGTTTGTAATTGGTTTTATCCTCTGGTGGAATAGTTTGAATAGTGATTGCATAATTGACTTCTTGCCCATGAGTTAATTCAGCCAGTAAAACTCATTTCTGAAGGAAGAAGTCTAGAAAATTGTGAGCTGTGATTCTGATTTTTTCAGAATGTTTTATGAATAGCATGTGCACATGGCAGTTATGCTACAAAGTACATGCATAGTTCCTAAAAACAATGTGCGATGCTTGTTTTCCTGGTAACATAAAGTGAGGGGTGTGGAAGAATCATAGTATTAATTAATTATTCATTAATCAGTCAATCCATTTTAAAGGTAAATCTACTGCATCTGTAGTAATTATATAGTGAGTTTCAAAAAGAATTTTAGAATATGGAAAAACAAACAAAAAAACCCCAAAACAAAAAAAAAAAAACCAAACACAACCTAGGAGGTTTCAGATACATATGTGATGTGATATTTTTTCCTTTGGGCTTGTTTCTGAAAGAAGGGAGCCCACCATGAAAAGGAAACAACAGCATATTCAAAATTAGTGTAATTTGCAGACTGTGAATGGTCCTTGGCTTATGAGATAACTTTTATGGAAGTCAGTGAAATTTTCTTGAATGGATAAAAAAATGTAGATTTCTGGTGTTACAGTTGTATCTAAATGGTTCTAGCATGGAAATATCTCAGTTGTCATCAACCCGGGAGTTAGGAATGTCTGCAATATGAGTCACTGCATTGTAGGTTTATTCTACTTCTTGTATCATATACTCAGATTGACTCCATCAGTTTTATCAGAGTTATTTGAGATTTACACTTGTCTAACTAAAGAAAATCTGATCACGTCTTCTTTTATTGAATCATGTTGTAATTGCTTCAAAACAACAACCTGAGTTAATGAAAACAACGTTTCTATCATTTATGGGTATACTAGAAAGAACAAGCCCTGCTTTTCCCCTGGCTGGACTGGGGTGTGGCATAGTGGTTGTATGACAGCATTGCATTGGTAGAGAACAAAAAAACAACACGACACTGAAACTGACAGCAGTTTCTCTACATTAAAAAAAATAACCCCAGCAAACGGGAGGAACATAAATAAGAATATTTTGCCAATACTTGCTTAGAAGAAAATGTTGGTCAACTTTCTACCCGTATTCAAAATGAGTCAGCCAGTCTTCTGTTACCTTCAAAGATGCACGATTACATGATAAATAGACAATCTGTTTAAGATACAAAAGCAGAAGCAGCCATAATCAGAAGGGCCTCTTGTGCTCAGTGTCCAAGGGAATTAGGTGTATCTCCTCTGCAGTATTCGTCACATTTTTCATTCCAACAGAAGCACCATATGTCTAAGTTGGGTCTTGTTTCCAGATCATCTTTTTAGCTCCTATGTATTTCTAAACTGCAGTGTTTCTGATACTAAATTCAACTACAACCTACAGGGTAATATTTGTGGACAGTGATTTTCCACAGCTCATCAGAACAACCAGCTTTCTTTTTCATGGGAAGTACATACATGGAGCATAAGGCAGACTTTGATGATTTGATTTTCACTTCTGGCATGGTGAAGGTTTATTTTTCTTTGGGTCTTGAATACAAACATCCTTCATTATAAGTCTAGATAGTTTTTTCAGCTCATAATATTTTAGAACTATTAATAGTTTTCCTTAGGGTTAAGCACAGAATTTGTCAAAACAGTGCTTTTACATAAAGGTGTGTCAAACCCTTTATATAACTTTGCTACTCTTTTAACCACCGATAATCAGTTTATATATTTTTCGTCTTGTTGACAGTACAAATAAAATGCTTCGCTGTTGTAAATGTGTGACTAAAATTAAGTTAAATTCAGAATTAGACCATAATTGGTTTTCAGTTTTAGTAGTCTTAAGTTTTACAAATTTTATTGTAACTGTGAATGCTGAACACCTATGGGAATTCAGGAAAATCTGTAGGTGTTTCTCAGTTGTAACCAGTGTTTTGGCAGTAGAATCGTGTATCAACTATTCTCGGGGGAAAAATAATGGAACATTCATTCTTTACCTTTGTGTTTAAGAAGGAGTATTTTAATCGTGTTTATTCTTTTATTTAAAAATAATTACCAAAATAACTGCATTCACCTCTCCTAACGATATCGGGTACTATATGGTTGGTGTAAGAGCTCCCCCTATAGGTTTTATTTTAAATATCAGCTAGGAAAATATAAAGGAAATTCTACTTCTTGTCAGTGCTTTATAAACATATTCAGTTGAGCAACATGACCTGATTTTTGAAAAGCAGGATTTTATTGAGAAAACCATTGATTTTACTAATGGTTAAATTATGAGAATGTAATGTTAGAGATTTATTTAAGTTACTTTTACAAAAAATTACACTTTCAATAGCAGTGCAATAAACTGCATCACTTAAGCTACTCTTATATAAAGGAACAAACCCAACATTTTCACTTTTGTAACTAATTTTAGTACTTGCAGATATCAGAGCTTTCAAACTACAGAAGTAGGGCTCACAGAGTAGTATGAATTTCTCATCAGCTGAGTAGTGTTCATATCTGTGAATAAGGACTTCTACCTTCTATGGCACCCTGGTGTTATGGTACTAATGGGACAACTACAGAAATGCCTAGTCAGGGAGAGACAGGATATTTGAAAATATTTAATATACCACTAACAGCATAATTTAGCAGAGAGAGCAAAATGAAAATCACAGCCAAATTATCTGGTGCTTTTTCACAGACATGAGCATTTATAAGCCAAATAAGTAATCCTGCAGGCCTTATGACAGGACACATTGGTAGTAATAATGTCTCATACAGTTTTTAAGTGTTAAAAACAAAACCAAAAAAGTATTTAAAGGAAGGAACACATTCTCTTAGTTCACTTTGAAGAACAAAGCCAGCTGTTTTCTTGTGAAGGTCAGGGAGGCGTTATGCCTGACAGTTATTGATCAATATGCCAGCTTGCATGGACCTGTTTGACATCACCCTACATGCAAAACATGTGCATAAGCACATGTGCACTCATCTTAGCATTCCCCCTTCCTCCTGTATGCAAACGTGTGTCTTGCTGCTTCACTGGCAAATCAGCAGGCTTTCTCGGAGCCATAGAATTTCATAAATTCCCTCTTTAGTCCCTTCCTACTTAGGCCATTCTCTGCATTCTCTTTAGGAAAGGCAGCAGCCACTTCCCTGTCAGATGAAGCATCCCAAAGAAGCCACAAACTGTGTGTCCAAATTCTTTGAAGGTTACCAGTAACTCTTTATTTACCTGAGTGGATAGGGAGAAGCCAGAAAATATCTGTTCCACGATTAGAGAACATATTTCCTATTCACAGTCTTGTGGCAGCTGTGCTTGGAAGCCAACAATGCGGTGCTGGTCTTTGTCTCATGGGCAAGTGCCCAGTGCTGTGCTAGCTGTCATATGCCCAGCTGCACATAAGATGTTAAACAGCTCTGTCAAGAACACAGTTTAATACAGTATTGTATAAGATTGTGTTATATGAGATTTCTCTTGAGTATGTTGAGTAGTCTTCAGAAAGAAATCAGCCAGACTAACTGAAACAGCTGACTGTGGGGGAAGGGGAGGGTGTAATACTATAAACTTGCATGAACTTTTCTTTCTAAATAAATATTCATTCAGTATAAAACTATTTAATAATATGTAATATTAGTTAATAATAAACATATCATAACCAGCATTCTGAAAATTATGTCTCTCCTAATCGCCCATTCAGCATTTCTCATGGCATGACGTGGACTGTACAGAAACAGAAAAATATGGAGAATTCAAATTGATAACACTGTAAAGATAAAAATTAAGCGCACTATGCAGAATTCAGGGATTATGAAAGAAATCTTCATGTGCATTCACATCAGAGCATGTGGCTTTCAGAGATGAAAATGAGGCCTATATACATGCATAGGAGGAAATTGTTTGGTTGCAAACTAAAGGAATTCTTGTGATCATTATTGCAATTGGACACTAATTAAATAGTTTGAGACAATCAGTGAGGGTACTAGACTGGAAATAATTCACATTGTGTAAACTATTCATAATTAAAACTATTTTTCTTAGATGTCGCTGCTGTTACTCTGGATTTGCAAATGAGAGAAGCATTTTGCCCACAGTCCAATTACAGATGTTCCATATTCCTGAAAAAACAGAAATGGGTAGAACATTCATGTATCCTTGATGTGTCTTAGTTCTTACTAGCAGGCTATTCATAAATGTAGTTTGCAAGAAAAACACATTTTATTTAAAACAGCAAAAAAAGTCAATTAAAAAACCTATTATTGTTCTTTTGAATACTCTTCCAGCTCATTTGTGAATAGGAAGCCACTGATAAATTTGTATTGGTTCATGAGCTAAGCATGTTATATAAAATTACTGCCTTCTTAGTCTGCACAATTAAAAATTCTGTCATTAAGGGTAAAAAAGTTTTAAAGATTTTCATCATTCTTGCTTCATAGGAACTTGATAGCTGTATGAAGAAAAATACTTTCTTACATCTTCATGCACATCCTGAAATCTTTTTGCCAGTGGCAGCTAGAAAGGAGGATTCTAAGTCGTAAATAAACATTGTAAACAAAGTTCCTGTAATAGCCATGACTTCTGAAAGGACTGAGGATTCCTAACATCTGAAATAGTGCAGAGTAAAACAGGACAACCATAATCCAGTTTTATCTAAATCTGCTACAACAAAATTACCTTTGACACAATTGTTTCTCTTAGAGATAGACTTGTGGTTAAATAATCTTAGCTCTCACAAGAGCTAGACAGATTCACCTTGACTTGGATGAGATAGCAGAGTAGAACTGTATCTGCCTTTCAGAATGAGCTCTCGTCATTGAGAAGAAAAAATATCGTAACCATCTATGGTGGCTCCACTTTGCACAAGAACAGGGGGGAATCCCCTTCAGGTGGAATAGGCTAATTAATAACTTCAGGACAGAACAAACCCTGCTCCCAAAAAATGTTTAGGCATCTAGGGTACTCAGGCAGAAACTGAATGTTCTTGTGTACATATTTGTGGGTCTGCAGGACTTAGGTGTTACATGAAATATGCCATAAGTTGGAAAACCTAAATTTTGGACCTGGATCCTAAATATGGAAGGCAAATGTAATTCTGCACTCCTACAGTTTTTTGTAATCCCTATATTGGTAAGGATAGCTCAAAGGAAATTACTGTAGGTGTTTTCATTGAGAAAAAGACTTCAACAGTAAGTGATGCAGACAAGTGGCAGGGGAGGGGAGGAAACAGCTACAGCTGTGTCTTCATCTACTGCAGTAATTTCATGGTACTGAACTTGGAAATAATGTTCATTGAAAAATGTAAGAGTATATGATACAAAGGGTTATAAAAATTTTTCATCTGTAAGCTAAAAGGTAGCATAAATCAGGATAGTAAAAGCTTCCAACAGGCCGTGTATATTACCTAAGTAAATATTACATTGTTCATTTTGGCTTGACCCTGGATCTAGGTATAAATAATGATCTGTTGTCTGAGGTCAGAAAGAACCTGTTTCACTAGTGTAAATAAATGTCTGCTGTAGGTTTTGAAGGCTTTGGCCTAGGTTGGTATTAGGAAATTATTTGACTATATGAGCCCAATCTAGTGTTGCTGAAAATAATTTGAGGTAAGTTCCCTTGGTTCCATTAAGTCTACTTTAGTTTCAGGAATATAGGATGGTCTTTTGAAGTATAAGTTTAACCACAGGAAATACAATCACTTTAAAGAATGTTTACAATCTTTTTACTGTGAAAGCTTCATTTATATTATTCATAGGCTAGAATTCTGAAAGTGTGCGGAAATTTTTTTTAAATTTCTTTAGAGTAGCATTCAGAAATACCTTTAGATTTGTCTTATTTAGAAAAGTAGGTTCCTTTAATTGATACAAATGTCAGTTTTGAGGGGTATCTTGCCACGTAACGTCACCATGTTGGAAACAAATAGCAAGAATGTCTGAACATGAAATCTCTGAAATCCTAACTCCTCGGTTTTACCCTACACTTACTGCCCAATTGAAAGTACTTTTGGAATGAGCGTTAAAAACCTAATTCTCAGGTATGACTAATTAAATGTCTTTGTTGCCACTTACAGAAATAGTTAAGTTTGTTATAAAATGTGTTTGTACTCATGCAGCGTACCCAGCTTACAAAGGTGATATTTAATGTCTGATTTTACAAGCAGGTATGAGATTTAGTTTCTGGATCTGGGTAAATTATTTTCTTAGTGTCCTGAGCAATAACTGGAGGTCTATGATTACTCTTGATTTCCATTTTTGTTTTCAAGATTGTTACTACTACTTCTCTGAAAAGAAAAAAAGTCTTGGGCATTCCATTCTCCTTACAGTGCAGTAAAATATCACTACTAATTTAAACGCAGGGGGAAAACAAATTACTAAAACTGACCTGTTTCTGATGAGAGTGTCTTCAAAGTAGATTGATAATGCCTGATCCAGGATTTGTAACCTGAATGATGACTGTTTAAAGTGGCCCTGCCATCTCCTGCATCTGTGTAAAACCAAGGGTGACTGAAACTGAACAGCAAAAGAACACTTCAGTCTCACACAAAATACTTGTCTAGAGCTTTTATAGAGGAGAAAATATCTCAGTCACTTACTTACCCCTTTTCTGAAAATATGCAGAGGAGGCAATAAGGACATGTAATCCTACTAAAAGACAACCCAAGTTTAGCTATTCTAAGCCTGGAGTTTTATAGATCTAAATAATTGTTTATAAATACAGTTCAGTAGAAACACCTTACTAGTTTGTGAAGCAGATTCTGATGTGGTTGCTTGCAACATTAGGTGAGTAGATTTGATGACCCTTACATCCTTCTAATCTCATTCCTAACTGAGTATTTCTTTTTTACTGCAGCCCAGAAGATGGTGAAATTCATCCTGAAATCTGTAGATTATACATCCAGTTGCAGTGTTGCTTAGAAATGTACACAACAGAAATGCTGAAGTCCATATGTCTTTTAGGATCATTGCAGTTTCATCGGAAAGGTATTGAATTGTATAAATATACAGCTGATTTTGAAAAAAACCCCAATATTTGGTGGCATGCCTGGGTATTCATGAAAGGCAAAGCACTGTTTTGCCTAGAGTAGTTAATTTTCTTCATAATGGCTAACGTGGGACTGTGTTACGTATTTGTGCTGCAGAGTTGATAATTGCGAAGATGTTTTAGCTATTGCTGAGCAGTGCTTGCACTATTTCAAGGCCTTCTCTGGTCCTTACTCCAACCCACTGGTGGGGAGGCTGGGGAGGTGGGGAGGCACAAGGAGCTGGGAGGGGACACAGTTGGGACAACTGAGTCCCACTGACCCAAGGCATATCCCAGACCATATGGCATTGTGCTCAGCATATGACGAGGGGGGAAGATGAAGGAAGCGGAGGGCATTGAAAGGATGGCATTTGTCTTTCCAACTCATCATTATACATGATGGAGCCCTGCTTCCCTGGGGATGGCTGAACACCTGCCTGCTCATGTAAAGTGGTGAATTAATTCCTTATTTTGGTTTGCTTGCATGCACACTTTTTCCTTTCCCTCTTAAACTGTCTGTACCTCAACCCACAACTTTTCTTTCTTTTACCCTTTCAGTAGTCTCCCCATCCCACTAGGGGTAAGCAAGTGAGCAGCTCTGTGGGGCTTGGTTGCTGGCCAACACGAAACTGCAATAATCACCAAACTGTGAAATGAACTATGTATATATATAGGTTTTCAGCTACTAAAAAAGGGTGCTGTTACTGTTTATCATTATTCTTGCAGAAGTGTGTCTTATTAGACATGTATCAGTAATGTCCTGGCAGGTTTAGAAGTCTGAATTTTTTTTTAAAAAGAGCAGCCCCTGAAGTTTTTGTTGTCATTAGTCAGACCAATGGGCAAACTTAGTAATTTTGCTAGAGGTATTTGTTGAGTATGATACTTGAGAGTGTTTGGTAGTGCAGTGTCATGGTTTTAGTACTAAACTGATTCCTTACTATCCCAGTTGTTATTTGTCCAGCAGTGCTATTTTATAGCTGTCTTGGTTTCCACCAGGATGAGGTTAATTTTTTTGCAGTAGGTGGGAGGCGTCAGGATCCTTATCTTATTTCATACCACCTCACTTTACTGCCAAGAGCAGGGGAAAAGGAGTCTCTATGGTTATGAGGAGAAGAGCATGGCTTCTGGTAGAAAAACATGGTGAGAGGGAGAAGCCATCTGCCATTGTTCATTTGTCTCAGCATTTTTGCATGTGAATCGCTCTCTGTTTTTCATACTTTTGTTATTGATGCTGTTCCTGTCAATTTTTTTATCTCATTGCTGTTTCCAGTAAATTGTTCTTCTCTCAAGAACTTGACCTTTTGTGCCCCCATTTCTGAACTCTGTTTCGGCACAGCAGGGAGGGGGAGGAGAAGGGGAAGTAGAGAGGAAGAGAAAGCGTGCCATGTGGTTTGGAAGAGTCTTGGTGGAGTTGCTTAATTGGGGAGTAGCATTCCTCAACCACAACAATAACAAAAGACATATAAGTATGGTTAAAAATCTGCCCATTTTATAAAACTATTTAGTAGATTTGGAACTAAAATCTACCCCACAGGGTATTTTTACACTCAAAGGAGATGGCCTCACTCCAGTAAAAATGCATCTCTAATGATTTTGTATTTGATTAGCCTCCTACTGAAAGGAAGATGTAGAAATGCTGATCATTTACTGGATAGTTTACTTACTAACCTCATTGCTCAGTGATGGCACATGCTGATTAGGACTGTATCTGTGCTGATTGTAACTACCCTTTCCCCAGATAATATCTCAGCAGAATATACTAGGTGAAGAAAAAACAAACTTCTGTGATGAACTGTAATAAAGTCCTTGTAATGAACCTTACGAACTTCCTGTCATGCTGAAAGATCCTGTAGTGTATTTTTCACATCTAGCTACAGGGTACAACTAAAGGCAGAGGTATTTTATTAGAAAAGTAAAAATGAGAAGTTCATAATGGCTTAATTGAGCTTCTCAATTAACCTGTCACAGTAACTCATACACTAACAGGTATATATTCAGAACTGCATTTAAAGAGAAAATAAAGAGATATTAAGCTAAAAAATGCTAATTTAGAATCTGCAAATTAGAATTTAATAGAAAGTAAGATATTCTGAAGAAACTTAGGTACCTTTCTGAAGTGTTTACAAAATTCAGCTCTGATTCCTTTAAAGGTATCTTTATGTCTACTTACTGACTATTCTTTTCATTAAATAAACAAATCCTGCCTTAGCTATCAACATCTTAGAAATTTTTGGCCTGATTTCTGACCATGGAAGCTGCTGGATGTGATTGTCCTTTTTTAAAATTAGCCCTGAGTTTTGTCAAGGTCACACATTGAGAAAACCAAGGATTACCTCAGAGTTCTTAAGTGTGCTTCAACATACATTGCTGTTCACAGCCACCAATACTTTGGGGTCAGAAGTTTTCAATACCTTACAGACAACTTCATTGCATTTTTAATATGCGGACCTAGCAGATAAAAAACATCTTTAATAATTCATATATCCACGATAATAATTATTTTCCTTGTTAGGAACTGTAAAATGTTATTGTAATCATTGAATAATATGTCACTGTGGAAGTGCACGCTACCAAAGTTTAATGTGTATACAGGTTTACATAGAAACTATGAATTTCTTAGGATCATCTACAGATCTAATTGGCTTGTTTGGTTATATGATTACATATATCAGAAAATATTTTTAAAACACTACATTGTATGTTGCAATCATTCTATTAGCTAGCTGTGCAGCGTTTGAGCAAGGAACTCATTTTAATATTGAGGGGAGTAAGCTCACACAACAAATCAAAGGCAAGATGGGACAGTTAAAATGAATTGGAGGTGTTTTCCAGATTTCAAAACATGCTGTAAAAATAGTTAAAGCTACATTGTCAAAGAAGTACAAGATCTGAAACTGGTAGCCACTTACACTGAGTTTGAAAAGTGTAAGTCACTGTTCATATATAGTTTCAGAAATATATTATTCTTATTGTCTACAACCTGTTCAACCTGCTGTATTGTGTGTAACTTGTTGAAAAAGAGGTGAGGTAATTCCTGTTGTCTATTGCACATAGCTCTAGCCATTCCAGTATGAAATGGTCTCATAGTCCTATTTTTTCCTGTACCTTTTTTTCTAAGTTAACAGCTTTTGCATGAATAATTTCTCAAAATGCAAAATACTTCACTGCTTTTATCTACATATTGCTTATTCTTACCACAAGCCCATTTGTAAACCCTGAAGAAAAAAAGAAATTACAGTTCTGTCACTGTAATTGAGATGTGTGGGCCCCATCTGACACGTATAAACATAGCTGAGGACAGGATAATACCACCACTAACCAAAGTGTTAGGTTCCTCTATAGTCAAGTAAAAATGGACAAATTGAGTCTTACAGGAAAATCAAGCATGCATACTGCGGGCCAAAACCTTTAGGCTTTTGTGATATAAATTCAAACAAAACTAATTCCTGGGTTGTTAGTGAATCAGAATGATACCAAACCACATATAATTGTATTTCATGTTTCATGTAAGAAGTTCATATCATAATTGGTTTTTTTCCAGTATTTTATGATAACAATATATATGTCCTTAAAATGGTACCTAAAGTCTGTGATAGGTCGTGTTACAGACTACAATAATAAACCATCAATTCAGTGAACGGATTTTTTCTTTATTTGGCTTTTTCAGATTGCATGCTCTTTAGAATTTTGAAGGAGAAGGGATGGATTGTTTAATGAATGTGCTGCAATCTCAGCATTCTATTTAAAGACTGGTAGATATGTGTTATTACTCACATATTACTTACGCAAGAGGGATAAGTTGTAAGACAGCTGAGAACCACACAGGTGTGGAGAAACAAAATCAAGAACATCACCCATTCTTACATGGGCACTTGAAGAGGCCAAGGAATGGAACAAAAGCAGCTTTGTAAAGAAGCTAACAAACTGCCACAAAATTGTTGTTCCTATTGCATGTTCTTTAATAACAATATTTCCAGTGAGACAGTCTCCAAGTTCTGCAGGTCCCAAGTGTAAGTCAGGAATTAAATTCATCAGGCTGTTAGCCATATTTGTCAAATATCTTTTTAAATTCCTCTACAATTCTTTCCTATTCCCTGTTTTAAGTTTTTCCTGTTCATGTACTTTAGCTGTGGCTTATGGCTTGTGAAGTTATCCTTAATTGCCAGGTTAGAAACCTAATGCAAATGCTGCCTTCTTTTTGAGAGAAGGATTCTCTTAACTTTGTTAAATACTGGTATTCCCTTCAAAGATCTTTCTTGTTACTCTGCAGTGAAATCTAACTAGCTCCAAGGGACATATAATGTGGGGGGGTATTTTCAATTTTTTCTTTTATCACAGTTTCTGTGCAAATTAGCTGACAACTAAGAGTTGGTGGATAGGGTAGCATAACAGAAGCAAATGTGGAAGTCACCACAGAAGCAGTAAGAGGCACAAGAGGTGAGACAGATAAAGCACAGCGGTCACAGACAAAACCTTGCTGAACTGATAATTTTCTCTGATCGTATTTATTCTCACTCAAGTTTGATCCTCAGTGTTATTTAATTAAATTAGTTGAATTTCATACCAAAAGTATATTCTCCTTCTTAAAGACATGGATTACTGGTAAGAAGAGGAGAAGAATACATCATTGCAACTGAAATAATTGAAAAATCTTTCCACTGAATGAATTAAAATTAGGGGTTCATATCCATTTTTTAATTGTGTATTACAAAAGATTTTATTACCTGCTACTGGTGGGATGAGAAACAAAAAGAGCTTTTGTTTCTCTATAGGCTATGACATGTGGTAGAAATGTTAAGCCTGAATCATAACGTTGTTCAAGCAATGCCTTTATTATTAGCTGATTCTTTAATTGTTTTTAAGTGACTGAGCTGATGATCTGAAATTCAAGAAAGGCTTCATGAATTGCTCACAATATAAGAGAATTACTGGTAAAGAGCTTTTCTCAGTTGAAAAGAGATCTATGTGGTTCATTCTGCTATATCTGCAAGAGCTTGCCTTTGGGCTATTAAAAAGAACATTACAGTCTCAGCGCTTCTGTTCTCAAGTTGTGAAAAAGAACCCTTACTATTATTTCATCTAGTGCTGTTATTTTTTACATTGAAACATTTTTCCCATCCCTGAAGAATGAATCTATAGGCAGGGTTGTTCTTGACAGCATGTCTCCAAAGGTCAGGTCAGAGTTCCACCGCTGCACCTCAAAATAGTGGGACAATTCATTAATACCCAGTTTCCCAGTAACACCTTATGATATCGATGGCAAATTAGCTGGCTTAATACCCAGTTTCCCAGTAACACCTTGTGATATCCATGGCAAATTAGCTGAAACTTCTTTTATGAAAAAGTAGTAAATAAGATATTGGTAACATTATGTTTTATTATGAGCTTCTTGTAGTGGGATAAAATAACAAATAATAAAGCTTATATGAATGAACACTGAAAACTGTACAATGTGAACTACCTTAAAATAACAGCAGAAGCTGCAGTTACGAACAAGAAAAATTTAGAAGTTATACCTAGAGGGTGATAGAGAGTAAAATATGTAATCTGAGACATAGGCTTAGCCTGCTCTTCCACAAGCAACTGAGTCAGCATTCAGCATGGTCTTGATCGCTTCCTCTCTGTTTCCCCTCCCTTACAATGCCTTCACTGCTTCCTCCCTTCCACTGCTTCTGGCCATATGATCCTCCTCTGGCACTTGCTCTTGAACATGTAAGGTTCCTGACTGACCTGACTTAAACCACTTCATCAGAAAACTTTGCATTTTATTTTTCGTTTGGATAGTCGTCCACCATTTCATGGGCTAAAGTAAATCACAGAAGGATTTGGCAAAGCACAGGTTGGCAGTGAATGCCAAAGTAAGCAGCAAACAAAGGACACAGGACATCATTCTTTTATGGAGGGTAAACTTAATTATGTCAGATCACGCAGTCTCTTGGATTCACAGTTAGATAACTTAGTTGAAAGGAAAGCTGGGAAAAGGGCTTCCTATGGTTTTAGAGTACTGAAAACATTAAGCAGGTATCTTCTGTACTGTAAGTAACACCTAGTTTGACACTGAAGACAAGTAACTAAAACCAACTGTTTTTTACTTTTTAGCAAAGGAATAATTTGCCAGAATACAGTAGTTTAGAGAACTTACCCAAAAAGATTATCTTAAGATCCAGGAATCGCTAGACTTTTAAAAACAAGGTTATATGCCTGATAACAGGGATACATGTTTGTGTTGTGGAAGAGCAGTTAGCATAGTATGCAGCCTCAGTCTCTAATGTCCCAGAAAAATTAGCTAAATGATCACTGCTCTATTACCTGGTCTTGTTGTTCATGTTCTTTGTCAAACCTTACAGGAACTACTCCGGTTTGTCTTGATGTGAAAATTTTTCAGATTGCAAAAATTATGAAATGAATATTTCCTACTCAACTTTCCTTAAACATTGGCATTTTTTCCTCTGCTTTTAGAAAGTTTTATTTGTTTCTTTCTGAGATTGTTTACTCCATTTCATGAGAGAACTCAGAGGGGGATAAAACTTTGACTTCTTCTTGTCCGGGATGCACTCCAGTGTGATTTTTTTTCATTTAAATGTACTTGATGCCAGAAAGGTACTTGCCACTACAGAAGAATGCTCTGTGACAGTCCAAAAGACTTTTGCACAGATACCAAAACATCTTACCAATGCTTATCTCTCTTGCATCCTCCACTATCATGATCCACATCCTTTATCCCATTCTCTCCCTCCCAAAAGCCCTGGAAGATCTGTCATAGGAAGCCCTGTTCAATTTCAACACTGCATTTCATTTTCATATAGTGAGCATGAATTAGGTAAGTGTCAGCATGGAAATTCAGAATACAATGCATTTGGCCTGTGAGTGGTGGCAGCTACGTATTGCTGTTAAAAACACAAAGTACAACATTTCACATTTTTATCTTTTGCTTTCCCTCAGTATTACTGCAGTACTAGAAGACATGGATTTCAGTGTTCTTTAGTGTCAAAGTTTCTGAAGTTGTTTCCGGAATATGTATTGTAGTTTCCTCGCTTATTTTTTTCTGTTTTGTCCTCTGGCTCTTACTTTGTGTCACACGTGAGCCACTGGAGTTCAACTGAACCCCTTCAGGTTGGTATGACAGCACTGTGATTTACAAATTGGTGTGGTGTACTCTTTTTGAACAGCAGTCGTTTCTGTTGTACAAGATCAAGATTAAGGCATTAATGATATAACCTGGGTATTCATTTTAATCAATAAATAATGGGGATACATGTTTTGTTTAAATACTTTAAAGGAAAAGAACCTTGTGGCCCAGCCAAGATCCTAGATATTAAAGTGGAGGAGAGTTCTGAAGTACCGATTTTAGAAGACACATCATCACCAACAGATATTCAACAGCATCTATGGCAGGTTTCCACCGATATTGAGAACACTGAAAGGTATGTGTGGTACTTCATTCCTAAGCAAAATAAAATTCTGTCTAGAACTTATTTAGCCTTTTCTAATTTAACATCTATTGTTGCTACTGTAAAAAGTATAAATAAATTACATAATTAAGTAAATAACATTTCTGTTGCAGTTAACATAATTGAAAGCAACTTCTAAAAGAAAGGCTAAGATGAGTGACATGCTTAATTAGGCTAATTGTAGAAGGTAACTGTCAAAAAAAGTATGGGAAATTATATTGCTGGTGGGTCAGGCTACCGAAAAAAAGCAACTTTTGCCTCATATTGAGTGTTTTTTGATTTTGTACCTGAAATCTGCTGGACTCCAGATCTTCATTCTTAAATCAAAACTATTGAATCTAGTTCATTTCTGCCCATAGTTTTGAATGTGGAAGCCTTCGGAGGGGAGAGGAACATAATCCATTCTTTACTCCCTTAATTATCCAGTTGAAAGGCAAAAATGAGACTCTCTAGTAGAGAGTAATCCTGATGTCCAGCATTTCTTTGCAAAAATTCCTGTTTTGATGGCTTTGTATATTAAGCTGCTGCTGAGATTTATCATGCTTATTTTCATAAAACAATGTTCTGTTCTACTGAGAACATAACTTAGAGAATAAAACTGAGCAATTTTTTACTAGTCACACTGCTTCATTTCTAAGAGCCATTTTATATGTAGATGGATGATGCAAGACCACATTGGTTTTAAATACTGAAGGCATTAAGACATTACAAGCCTGCACACAAAATTGCTGGTCTGCCACCTACCTGTAGAACAGGAATCTTTTTGAAATTTCTGGCCTCTTTCAAAACATACCCAAATGTAACTTGCTGTGGGAGATGGTATTTTGTTACCATATTTTCCATCATCTGCCTTTCAGAAGTCTAATGCCAGAGTCCTGAGTGACAGCCCCACTTCTAAAATTTCCCTTTATTGTGCAGGGAGCTTAAGTATGATGGGTTAGTTACATGTACTATAATTTTCTTCTGAACAGTAAAACCTGTTCATGGCACAAGGTACAAAATGCTGACAAGGAGGATAGAGTTGATATTAGTACTAGTTTGTGCTAATTTTAAGGCATATTGCATATTTTGTCACTAGGATCACATTGTGCCCACCAAGTCATTTAATATGAATTACTCAAGTGCCAGAATAGATCATAAATTTGAAACAGAAGCAACTAGTTAGTATCAGGCTGGTGTAAAAGTGCTCCCTTATTAAATCTGCTGCCCTTTCTTTTAGCATGCATCTTCTGATATATATATATATATATGTAAACCAAATGCTTTTGTATTTATTGCTCCATTATTTCAGCATGTAAAGCTAAAAGAGCCATTCCCCATTCAGTCTTCAACTGCTGTTCTATTGTATCTCTTTTAACTGTTATATCCACAGAGATATGAGAGAAATGAAAAATCTTTTAAGTAAACTCAGGGAGACTATGCCTTTACCACTGAAAAATCAAGGTAGGTTTTGAATTTTCTTCATGTAAGGAAAATGACATGTAATTAAAGGTTTTGCCTTCCATTAGATGTGAAAAATCTAGGGTTTTTTTAGTAGAAATTACAGAAAGGAAAATCTAGGTGAAGTCTCTTCCCTACCAATTCAGTGGAGCCATAATTTAGTATGTAATCTTTGGCCTCTTGAGTTTCACAGTAAGTATTCTGGAATTTTATAGATAGGGCATCTGTAGATGAAATAATAGACAACTAATTCCCTTTGTCTGGAGTTTTTCAAAGGTAATGAAGGTTTAAAGTACTGAGTGATGGCATTTGCTTCTCCCCAACAAGGCTTGTAGCTTCTGTGACGTGACACTGACTCTGTGCAGAAAGGCTCCTTGCTTTGAAACTGCTTTTGACTGCTGCTGCTTTTCCCAGTAGTCAGCTATAAGGCACCTCATATATATGCACAGGCGGGCAGGATCTCCATCCTATATTGCATGTATTTAGCAATAGGCCTTCATTTTGTTGTCCTGCAGTGTTACATAGTCTACATCTACAGGGACATTCTTTGTTCATGAGAACAACATTAAAAAGATAATAATTTGCCTTTTTGAATTCTTCTTGATAAATGGGTATTTCTTAAATGCTGTGTAGTCTTTGGACAGTGGCAGCTGATGAAGCATGCCTAATATGTCCTAGATCTTGTCCCAAGTAATTAAGTAGTCTAGCATTCATGATACTATGGTAAGAGATGAATACAGAATGATTGGATTCATTATACAAGTGAGAGTTCATGGCAGACTGGCTTGATGGAAGACTATGTGAAACAGAAAAGGGAATTGCTTATGATACATGATATGTATGCACCATTGCAGAGACTGGAAAAGTGAAAAAACTCCATGCCTAGACTAGAAGAGAGGAATGTTGAGGAAATAAAGAAGAAAAAAGACAAATTGGGTGGATGTAAAGCATAGAGAATCTGAGTTCAGAACAGAGATAAAGGCACACACAATTCTTCTCTGCTGCCTGGTGTCCACATTGCCCTTTGACACTGACCAGAAAATCACTGATCACCTGTGCAGCTGCCTAGGAAACATCCTAGAGTTTAAAAACTCTTGAGATATGCCCCAGGATCAGGAAATCATAAATGGTGTTTTTGCAGCTCTCACAGGCTCCAACTGTGATCGTAGTTTACAGATGACCTCTAAGAATGGATGCCTCAGGAATGGACAGTCATACTCATTATTCATACAGTACTTAAAATTTTCTAAACAGTCCAAGGTCTTTAATTAATGAAAGCTAGATAATAGTAGAAGTAAATAGAAACAAACCCAAACAACATTATAGGTAATTAATATGGTCTGTACTGTAATTTTAGTATTTGTATGACCTACTGATTATGAGATGAATTAATGCCATTGAATGTATTGATCTTTATGACTGATCAATCCTGCTTTCAGTAAATGAGCGTTTTCCTGTTGCTTTCAGTGAAAATCAGAATGGAATTAAGATGGCAATCTCACAAAAGTTTTGCATAATGTTACTGACTGATCACAGACCAAGTTTCTTAGCTATGTTCTTCTAGTTAAATGTTTGTGTTACAGTAGTGTCTAGACCTGTCTTCAGTTTAAAAAGAAATCAAGATGCCTATCAAGAACAGTGAGGAATCCTTCTGGACTAGCAAGGGGACCACTCTTTCCTCAAACCACCACAACCGTTGAAATTAAGAGACTTGAATCAGAAAATGTAGAGAAGAGGATAGAAGTTCTTTACTGTAGATATATATATGTATAACCAGAACCAGAACAGAACAAACAGCAACCCTGTAACCAAAATTTTCAAACAGATCAAGTCCTATCTCTGCCCCTTTCACAGACAGCGGGAGGTGATGCTGTGCCTCAGGAGGCAGGGGCTGCCATGACTCACTCATGGGCTCCAGCAAGGCAAAGACGGGTAGGGAGGTGCTGATTGGATATGTGCAGTCAGGGAACAAGCCAGAACCCCAGTCCTACCACCAGTCCAGCAAGCAGCAGCTGGCACCCACGCAGATGGAAAACAAAGGTGTAGCAGCAAAAAATGAGCACCAGGACGCCTCTCTCTGGCCACATCCCAAGCCAGGGAAAAAAGAAAACACCTCTCCCAGTCTTCTCCCCAGCCATCACGCTGGAATGCAAAGCTATGAGCTGTCCCTCTGTTTAGGTGTTAGACAGCTAGCTGGATCCAGGAGGAGGTAGTTGAGAGAGCTGGGCTTCAACAAGACATCTTCTGGCTCCCAACTCCCAGAATGCTGTGTTGGCAAGGGACAGAAAGAAAAATACCATGAAAGGTTTTGAAACTATGACAAGACCATACAATCAAAACTAGATCCCTGATGTAACCAGAATAGGAGTGTGATGAGACATTGATCTTAGCCTGAAACCATGCCTGAAGGTGGCTCAAATTCAAAGTGTACTCCAAAGATTTTGTGAAGTAGCTCACTGACACTGCATGAGTTAACATAACTATAGGCACCAGTATATAGATTTTGTATTAATTTAGAAGTTATTAATATTAAAGGCAGAAAACTAGCAAGAAACAGTGAGCATATTGTGGTAACTTTTCTGGACAAGTGGGTTTTTTTCTCTTAATGTGCCAAGATGTTCTTGTGTTGCAGTTTTACATGGGAATTCTCACCAATGTGCATGAACAGTCACTTGATATTTGGGGGGGGGGGTGTGTTTATATTTAAATTAAGCCAGAATTTTGCCTTAGAATTGACATTTCCAAACTTGCATGTCTGTAAGATCTCAAACTTCCTAGCTTTAGGCTTTATTTGGGACCCTAACATTATTAATCCATGCAGGAATACTGTGGCTTAGGTTTCTCAGTGGTGGAGGTATGATTTCATTGAGGTTTCATCGCAAAAATGGTGTTCTTGCCAAAATGTCTATTGTATTATTATGAAGATCCTGTTAATTAGCACTGTAAGACTTAAATACAAATACCAGGTTATTTGTCCTATGCCTAGAACTACAGGATCTATTAAATCATGGAAAGAGTTGTCAAGGATTGGAATGGGCTGCCCAGGGAGGTGTTGGAGTCACCATCCCTGAAGGTGTTCAAGAAACAACTGGACGTGGCACTTAGTGCTGTGGTCTAGTTGACAAGGTGGTGATTGATCAAAGGTTGGACTCGATCTCTTTTCCAACCCAAATGATTCTATGGCTCTGTGATTCTGAGGTGCTGTTAGGACAGATAAATGATACAATCTCTTTTATATGTGCACATGTGTACATGCTTGTGTTAAAATGTGGTGTATTTTATCACAGATGATAGCAGCCTCCTAAACCTGACTCCATATCCATTGGTAAGAAGACGGAAGCGAAGATTCTTTGGATTGTGTTGTCTTGTCTCAAGTTAGAAGATTAAGCACAGAAGCACTAAGAAAATCATAACTTTAATTAAACCACTACTATTTGACCACTGAAAAGATGAATGTTGCTACTCTTGATTATAAAGTACATTTTCTACACTACACTATTAATTTTTCTCTTCTGCTCCATCCCCCTTTTCAAATAAGGGTTTTCATAGTTTAAAATTATGGTGATAAACAGCTGTGGAATAGTCCTAGCATACTTAAAACTTTTTAAAGTATGTTTTGCATGCTTACTTTCAATCACTCAAAGAAGATACATGAATTATGGTTCATAGATAATTTTAAAGGGTTTTTAGTTGTTTGAACTGCAGCTAAAAGTTTGTGCATAGTACAGTACTCTTATTAGTATCATACTGAAATATTTGATCATACTCTTAACAGTCTTTAAGTGTAGAAAACTATTTAACAGTAAAAATATTAAAGTTCTAAAACATCAAACAATATTGTAACAGAATTCGCACAAAATTTCCAGTTGCTTTTTGTGCTCACATTCATATTTAGTCTTCCACTATATCTCAATTTAAAAGCTTCATAGAAAAATATCTTAATTTATGATACACAAACCATATATGAAAATAGTTAGGACTTGTAAATACAGAGAAATCATAATAACTGCATACTGTACAATGCATAGAAGCAACAGATTTTCCTTTAAGCCAATAGTATATCTGCAAGCGTTTGGAAAAAATAAATAATTTATTAAAAAGGAAGTATTAAAATAAACAATGTAAAACACAACACCAACCCATTTTGTTTCCAGTAGAGTTCAAAGCATGGTGTCTGCATATCCCTAAGTATAAATCTTACAAGGCATGCCAGAATTATCTGAGACTCTAAGATATTAAACGTTTTACATTGTTAATAAAGTTTTTTATTTAAATTAAATATTGTCTTGTTTCTAGATGTACTGCCGGACTATGTCTTTTTTTCTAATTTTGTTGTCCGAGTACTACACAAAGTTTTGATAATATTTAAATTTTAAGAACTATGCTTAGAAAGACAGGTAAAAAAATATGAAGCATATATAAATGCTAAAATGACAGTTGTTAGCAGAAGTAGATATGAATAGGTAGATTCATAAGTATTGATATTTCAGGGTGATAGGCAAGACACCAGAAATAAACGTATGCTAGGCTGCAGCACTATGAAACCCATAGCAATCTGTCATTACTGTGCAGGCCAGCTTACTTTGTAGTCAGTAATGGTGACTCATAGCCCTTCTGCCATTCCACCATGACCCACCATGCCAAAAGGACGAAAACAGGGGTTTAGTGCTGGTAAGGGGTTGTTTCCTTGCCACAGGAAACACCCATGCAGTTAAATTCTCAGTCAGGTTTTTGGTAGGATATTAGTGCACCCCATAAACCAGTTTGTTAGGGATAACTGTATTTGGCACCTAAAAGTTTGATCTGACTCATTTTTCTACCAAGTTTTTCTCCTGCTGTTTGCTGAGAAATGATGGAAAAACACACATTCTCAGAAATACTAGTATACTATCAATACCAAGGACCAAAACCTCAGATCTAATTACAGGGAACAGGAGGCAGGAATTTTTCTTCCTGAAGAGCCACAGCACACCTGGCTTAGACATTCATGTAACTTAGCTTCCAGCATTTCTCTGGAAGGATATGTTTCTTTCCACTCAGATAAACCAGAGTGTTTTTTCAAGTTGGACTTGTCTGTTCACACTTCAGTCCCCCAAAGAGAGAATACATTTTTCAAAAATCAGGCCAAGAAATAAATATTTTAAATGCAGTGAGAACAAATAAATCTAAAATGCCCTCATGGAAATTGTGTGTTTCCAAAATTAATTCCATCTGAAGAATGCATGACTAAATTCTTTAAATAGCATAGAAAAAGGTAACTGCAATGTGTTTGAAAATTTCAAGTCATGAACTATTCTTAAGCATACATATTCTTAAGCAAACTGGGGAGATCCCTACATACTCAACAAAACTGTTTGTGAGAACAAATGCATTTGTAAGAAGAATGGAATCAAAGCCCACAGCACAGTATTTTTTTGAAGTTTTCCCCACGTTTCTCATTAATACTGTCCTCATTAACCAGAGCTGTTTTCCATAATAGGCAGCACTGACATGTTTCCATTAGAAGTCTCAAACTAATAGACTTCCTATATGACTGCACCCCCACAGATAGACTAGGTTTTGCAACTGGTAAAACTTTCAAAAAACAGCTGTTAATGTCTAATGGCTATTAAAAATATTGGCTGTGAAGATGATCTGGAGTTACAATTAACTGATTAACTTTTGTTCAGCATAAGTGAAAAAGTATATGAATGCAAGAGTGAATAGGCAGTGACACCATGAGAGAGGAAGGGGGAAAGAAAATTTCACACAAGATTTCTTTAAAAGCCTTGGTATATTGGTACACACAGCAATACCTGTAGGAGGTCAGTGTAATACCTTTTTTCAACAACTAATTTGAAAGGAAGATGGGCAGGTTAAGCGGTATCGTGTCTAGTTGATTACCTGCCCACATAATCATCTCAGAATTTAACACACCAAGTTACATGACCGCTTATATATATCTATATTTTATCCACTTATTTCAATGAATATGAAATGACAATGAATATTCAATGAATATGAAATGACTTGTATATGACAAGTTCCACCAACTCTTTTTTACTAAAACCCTGTGCAGCTTCAGGTTTTCAGAGCAAAATTAAATTCTTTATAACCACCATCCAGTTGTAGTACCCTTCTTTTCATAGACATTTCATGTCATAAAAAATACCACTCTAAGAAGTCAAATATCTATGTACAATGTAAAGTCTAAATTTTTCAGAGCAGAAGCAAAATACAAGCATACAGAAATAGAAAGCAAATACATACTGCACATTGCATGTTAATTTACCCAATATGAAAAATCAGCATGCAAAATCTGCATGTTAACTTATGCAATACACAGAAGGTTGTCCCTGTGACCTGTTAACCATCCCATAGAAGGCTTACTTTGGATGAGATACAATATAGAGCCATTAATTCTTCAGTATAAGGTAGACAGATGAGTATAAAGGACTTTCAAGAGTTTGAAGACCTCTCTAGACTGGGAACGGACTTCTACAAGAGATGTTTATTACATAACCCAACATTTATTTTCTTTGAAGGAGGTACCAAAATCACTCTATCACTCCCCTCCCTAACTGAACATGGGGAGAAAAGTATTACAAAAGCCACATGGGTTGAGGACGTTGGCATTGCTCAACAATTTGATTATCATCATGGGCAAAACTGAGTCAACTTAGGGAAGTTAATTTATTGCCAATTAATAATGGAGTAAGATAAGAAGAAATAAGAACAAATACAAAAACATCTTTCTCTCACCTCTCCCTTTTTCCCCCAGACTCAACTTCACTCCTGATTTTTCTAGCTTTTTACCCCAAGCTGCACAGGGGGATGGAGAATGGGGGTTGTGGCCAGTTCATCAGGTGTTGTCTGTGCTTCTCCCTTGTCACATTCTTCCCTGCTTCAAAGTGGGATCCCTTCCAAGGGAGACAGTCCTCCATGAAATGTTCCAACATGAGTCCTTCCCAAAGCCTTTAGTTCTTCATGAACTGCTCCAGTGTGGGTCCTTCCAAGGGGTGCAGTCCTTCAGGAACAGGCTGTTCCAGTGTGGGTTCCCCATGGGGTCACAAGTCCTGCCAACAAACCTGCTCCAGCATGGACTTCTCTCTCCATGGGGCCACAGGTCCTGCCAGGAACCTGCTGCAGCACTGCCTTTCAACAGGGCCACACCCTCCTTTGAACATCCACCTGCCTTAGCACAGGGTCCTCCATGAGCTGCAGTGGATCTCTGCTCCACTGTAGAGGGACAGCTGCCTCTCCATGGCACACCTTCCCCCTCTTCTTCTTCACTTCAGGGTTGTTACATATTCTCAGTCCTCTCTCCTTAATGCTGTTGTGCAGCAGGCTTCACCCTTTCTTAAACACATTATCCCAGAGGTCCTACCACCATCACTGATGGGCTTGGCCTTGGCCAGTGGCAGGTGCATCTTGGAGCCAGCTGGAACTAGTGTCATCCAACATACATGTAGCTTCTGGCATGTTCTCACAGAATACACCCCTGCAACCTCCCTGCTACCAAAACCCTTCCAAGTATACCCAATGCAAGCACCCACATCACACTTTTTTAAACCTCAGGTCTAATGCATCAATATGCAAACAAAACAAACTTGCAATAAGGCACCAGCTTCTTCACACACAATCAAGTATCATGAACATAAAAGGGTGAGGGCTTTGAATTTTCAGAATTAAAGTTTTGGTCTGTGGCACCTAAATTTGCCTAAGACCCACTAAATTTTTTTTTGGATCTGGTCTAGACATCTGAGGATAGAGCAAATGGTTTATGCTCTGATTTGGGACTTCCTCTGTAAGCAGTGCTCAACTGATTATCCAAATCCCAGTTGAGGTTGATCAAGATAAAACTACCCTTCAGAAAATGGCCTCTTAACCCATACTAAGCTTACTTGGGAAATGTTACTTGGCTGCAACAGATTCGAATTCTCTGGAAAGTCCCAAGCAGGAGTATAGAATTAGTCTTTCCTGGGCATGACAGACTATGAAGCAGCACATTGAATTTTACTGAAGTATGTGATTAACTGACCAAGAGTGACAGTTTAACTCTCATATTAAAACTGCAGGAAGTACTGGGTGACAGAATATGCTGTTGATGTGTGATTTCATTACAAACCGGATTACCACCAAAATGACAGCTGGGTTTAGCTAAATTAAAAACATCATTTTGCTCTCTCTTACTTCTAAAGCTTTCCACCTGAATAGAATTATTCAAATCAGCATCAATATTTTTTCACAATTGCTGTGAAATGCAAACACTTCTGCCTTTCAGAGATGGAAAGAGGGACTACCTAAAGGTTGCAGCTAGGCGTTTGTAGAGCATCATCACCTCATCTGTCCTCCCAATTCCAGTGGCTTTTTTCAGTTGAGTTCTGACAATCTAGTGTTGTACTACTTTTCTAGTGAAGAAGTATCAAATATAACAATTTCTAACATAATTTATCAAGAACAAAATCTATTAAGTCTGCTATAGTATTTTGCAATCAGTATTTGAAAAAACCCCAGATGAATTAATTCTCTTCTTTCAGTGCAAATGGATAATATCTAGCCACAGCACAAAAAAACCCAAACTGTAGTTAGTACATACTATAATCCTTATTGGTGGTTTCCCATCTTTCATTTCTATATTACAATTTAAGCATTTCTGTGAGTGAAGAGTCTTTTCACTTCATTCATCTTTCAAAAAAAAAGACAACAAAGAATTAGAGAATTGAGGGATATTTCTGAACGAAGTTGCTACCAACTAGTGTTTTTTGGCAATTTCTGATTCCCTGTAAACATTTTAACACCTTCTATTAAAAGACTGCAGAAATCATCTCTACTGATGAATTGTACAAAATTTCTGTTCCTGGCAGAAGAGTAATTATATTTGATGTAAATGCTGGTTGATGTGGCAGTCTTCTGCCATTTGAGTATCTCTGTGCTCCAAAACTCCAGGGCTTTTTGCATTTTCCGTAAAGAATTTCTGTTCTAGTGTTCTCTTTTTCTAATCAAGACAACTTAGAAAATCTACCAGAAAATGGGAAAAACACAAGAACCAACCTCTATCCGATTTCAGGAGTATTGTAATGCATTATATACCAATTACTCTTTTGTCAGTCTAAAGTTGAGATTACTTATTAGGTATATAAGAAGTATTTTACTTATTGTCCAGCTTCATGGACAAGAGGTAGCAGAAGCTAAGCTATTTCTGCTTATACTTAGTCCTGAGTTACTTCAGTCAGTAGAGATTTGCAGCATTATTTTCAGAAGTAGTTCTAGGACCTTGAAGTCACTGACTGACAGGCAGCAAAACTCACCCCTTACCAGCAGAACCTTCCTTTTCTGCTTCAAAAAGAACTGAGCTTGGTTAAATGCAGGTAAGCAGGAGATATTTTCTAGGGATCATGGTGTGGCAAGGGCTATGACACTGACTTTAAATTGTTCCACAGCTGAGTAATTTATCTCAAATCTAAAAATATTTTCCCTGAGATTCTATTTCTCTGTAGTAGTTTTACAAAAATTGCCTCAGTCATATCAAGTAAGAGGTACACCTTTATTCCTTTACTTAGTGGTTGTACCCTCTAATGTGGTGTTTGCCTTTCTTTTTTTTTCAACTTAGTCTGTTCTCAGCATATGTATAATCTGCTGTCCAGATCTAGCCTCATATTGCCAACAGACATTTTCTGTTTTCCTGTCTGAACTGGTCCAGCTTTGAGCTATCGGTCTCCTTCTCAGTAGTACTTTTAGACTTCATCTTATTTTGTATCACCTGTAAATTTTCTTAATGTGATATTTATACTTTTTCCTTTCTTTTCAAATGTATTTAAGTACCAACAGTAATGGGGATTCTGGTGTCCAAGAGAGCACCTGTTTCTATTTGTCCAGTTTACTGCTGTCTCATGCAAGCCATTACAAATACCAAGCTCCCTCTTTCAGAAATTGTATTTCTTGCTCTTTGGGAGTGCAGTTCTTTGATGTAAAGAAAGTTTCCACCAATTTCCAGCCTAAATCCTGGACAACTAATACCATATACAATGTGTTTCTTAGAGCTCAACTTTATTCTTTGTTGAAATTCTCTGATGGTCAAAATTCTTTGGGGATAATTTATGAACTATTACATTAGGTTAAAGCCTCAGGAATACTTATATATAATACAGATAAATAAGGATTTATCATTCCTTTTCACACCATAATGTCTCAGTAGGACAAATATTTAGCTTACACAGAAAACTGTAAATAAGTCACATCTTGAGTATATGGTGAAGCTTAAATGAACTTACTAAATAGCCTGTTTCAGACTTCTTTTTGCTGTTAGAAAGTAGCTGACAGGGAATGGCACTTCTTGTTTGTACTGGCATCACCTTCATACTGTAACAGCTTTGGTGCTTGTTGAGTAGCAGTCATACAATCAACATCTTGGGCCTCTACAATAGCAGCAGTTACAGCAGGGTTTGCCCTTGAAAGTATGATTCAGGCAAACTGAAACTAATAAGAATTGATAGGAATGAAGAAATAGCTGAAGTTTTAGTATTAGAAGTCTTGCTTGATGTATATATCTCTATATATATTTATATAAATGTGTGCTGGTTTATGTGTCAAACATGAAATTGCTGTAATTGTAAAAGAACAAAACCCAAGCAAAAAGGACTAAAAAAAATTAATGGCTTTTGTTTGCTTCTGTTTGTTTTCAGCTTGCTTACAGTGATCCTATCAAAACAATGTGTAATTGTGTTTCACAGCCTATGACTAGATAAATTTTAGAAGATAATTTTGAAGCCTCAACCTTTTTTAGCTTCTCATTGCCCATTCGTCCCTTGCCAGGATCCAAGCACTGTTTCTTATTCGCACGTACTGATTAATGTATGTAAGCAGAAAATGCTATGTAAAATATACATTTATTTAAAGGACAACAGAAAAATCTCACTTGAAATTCCAAATTTGATTTAACCACTCTGACATTAAGCATATATAAGTCCGTATCTTTCTACACATAGCCTTTGCAAACTGAAGTTTACCGTATCCTACTGCAGGATTACAAACACAATCACAACTGAACTAAGAATAAGAGTGAAGAACTAGTTAAACTTGCATGGTTTAGTACTAAAACTCAAAATTGAAGAGCATATTTTTTCCTAAAGGGTCTAGCTAATAATTTGAAGCACTGATGTGTGCAAATACATTTCTCAAAAAAATATATATATCACATTTTAAAACAGCATTGCAAAGCATAAATAAATTTGATATGAAAGGAAAATCGTCTTCTCTGCAACAGTAAACACAAAAATAGATCAGCATATTAGTCACTACTTGAACTGTCTGAACTGTCAGAAGATGAACTTTTCTCCTTTCGTCTCTTCTTTTTCTCCTTTTTATGATGCTTTCCTTTCTTAGATTTATGCTTTCTTCCCTTTTCCTTTTCTTTTTTGTGTGATTTTTGTTTTTTTGACTTTGGCTCATCCTCTTCAGCTGAACTTGATGAGGAAGATCTAGTGAAAAAATAATACAGATCAATATGTAATTGAAGAAAATGCCACAATATTTTTTTTAATACCAGTGTTTATATAATGTCACAAATTGGTGTAGAATTTGTATAGCAGCATGCACTGAAAAGGTTATAATATCTCAGTCTGCATGTTCAACTTGAATGATGACTTCCCTAATAAGACTTTCGTGCCAGAAAAGCAGTACGTTTATAATACAAATTTAAAAAACAATGAAATAGGCAAGTTGTATGGTTTTTCAGTTTCCAAGAAACAGACTAAAACTACAGACCAACAGAAAATAAAGTAAGACAGCAAGGTAGAGCTTCCAGCTTTCAAAATACCACATGATCAATAACAATGTGAGAGCAATGCCCTCAGAAAAATCTTACCATGTTTCTCCAATGCAAAAATCTAAGAGAAACAGGTATGACAAATTTGGATGCTCTTGCAGGTGGTGGTACTGATCTCTAACCAGCAGTGATGGGTGATTACATACGTAAAAGAATTATGATGACAATAAAAGTCATTAAATAATGATGAATACTCAAGAGGGCAGTTTTGTGCTATTATTTACATGATTAACTATTAATTACTTGCACAAAAACTGACAGCCCAACAGTCTCTTTTCTATTGTATTTTCTCATAAGTGTAGATTCTGTCTTCAAAAATGGAAGTTAGAGCTAGACAAAATAAATAAAGAAGTGGGAAAATGTCAATACAACCAGTATTAAATCCTGTTTATTTCTGGAAAACATCTTATTGTGATCTCCAGATACATTATACATTTTATAACTCCCAGTGCAGTTACAGGGATGTTGCCTTACCAACAGTCCTAATGACTAACCATTAGCCTCATCTTAAAAAAACCCTATCGGTCAGCGGGCCAGAACTCAGATTCACAATACATTGGGGTACTATGACATTTTTCTCTGAAACTGGAATAACACTTTTTTAGCTTCTACACTAAGAGATGTACTAAAACTCAACCCATGCTAAGTAAAACTATAGAAGTTTGCCTTTTGATAATTGCATGTTACTCAGAGCACATGTGTGTGCCTGCACATGTCTACATATGCATGTGTGCACGCAAAAAATCTTAGGGTGCCCGAGCTGCAGCGAGCCTTCTCCATGCTAGTTCAGCTAGGGACCAACCCCATAATCCTCTTAACTCCTTCTTTCTCACCACAACTTGCCTAGTGTTGAACAGCCAAGAAAAGCATTGCTTTTTCAGATCTACAGATCTCCAGACTGCTAGAGCTTTCAAAATTTCCATAATTCTAACTCCACAGCTGAAAGCCTGTGATTTTACCACTAATCTAAGAACAAACAAATTCTCACTGGAAAAGAGGAAACTTTTCAAACCAAATATGTACTTCCAAATCAAATTTCATCAAAAGGAGCAATATTTTCTGAGAAAAAATTCCAGTATCAGAAATATTTCCAAAGCTGTGTTTTGAAATGAAAACAGCTGTGTGATATGAATTACCTTCTTCTTGATCTTTTTAATTTTGTCTTCTCTTTGCTTTTTCTTTTTTGCTTCTTTTTTTCTTCGTCTTCATTTAAATCTATGGGTAAAAAGTTGTATTTTAAAAAGCACTTGTCTGAATTAAGATCAGCATTAAAAGAGTGGCTTCAATAGCAATGTAAAGTCACTACAAAATTCTTATGAAAAGGTTTTCTTTTCCTTCCTTCAAATTCTGGTCTAGTAGAGCAATTTCAGAAATATTTTGCAGGACTTTTATACACACATTCTAATGACTTTGATCTAAGAACTAAGAATGAAGGAAGGCCTGTAAAAAGTTGTGACTTTTCCTATATGTTTACATCAGCTTCAGGTTTTCATATCTGTTTTTCTTTATTTTAACAGTCTTAACACTTATGATTTAATGCCCGAGTCTGAAAGCAGACCATTTAACTAAAACATATAAAAAAAGACTATTTCCTTAGGCCATTTAGCTAAAACATACCAAAAAAAAAGAGTATTTCCTTAGGCTTACCTGAGTCACATTCACACATCCTCCTTTCATACACCACAAATAGTGATAACTGAGATAAATTTGATTTCACTGCCCATGTACTGTCCACAAAGATTGACAGAAGAGTCACCCCTCATCTGGTTGTGTTTGTTTCCTGCCCTAACGCTGTATAGTATTGCATAGTAACTTTGCATTTCACTTACAAGCCATATTTTTATCACAGTGGATGAGATTTATGACCTCAGATTTTTCTATACCAGTTCAAAAAGTATTTTTTAATTCTTCAAAATGCAAATCCACTACATAGATACACATTACAATGTCAGCTAACAGGAAAATACTGGCTTTCCAATTTATCCTTAAAGCTGACAGTCAATTTTCGGCCTATCATCTTATTCCTATAATACTTTCCATAAAGCCTGCATGCTAGTCCAGTTTTTCCTTTGCTACCACAAATACCAATTACTGGTCTGTATGTTCTAGAGTGAAATTTGAAAGAATTCAATATGGGTTTGAAAAGCAAATTATTTTTGGAGGAATTAAAACACACGAATAAGAAGGGGCAAACAAACACAGTATTTTTTAAGAAAATAGTGCCACTTGAAAATGGCAAAATTCTGCCTAGACTAAGGAGACATGTATCTTTAACTGTCAAAACAGTACACCTAGCAGCCACAGCTCAAAAAGCAAATGCAATAAATAGGGATATTAGAAGATATGTAAACAGGTGTTTCCCCTGCAGATATCCATTTTCAACTAGTTACAGCCAAAAACTCCAACCCTTCCATATAAGCATACAGAGTTAAGTGGGAACTAGTTTTTCCAGAGACTTGTCCCAAGAAAGGACTGTTGTAGTACCAATTCAGCACTTCTGCCAAGCAGAGCATCCATTCAAGTGTACAGCAAACTACTGGGTTCTATCTATCCCTTCTCCTTCCCATATATCATCTTCAGTAGGAACTAAATGTCAAGTCTGGAATGTGACAGCAACAGAACAAAATATGATGTCTCAAGGGGCAGAGGAGAAGAATGTTCATTTATTTAAAACATGTCATGGTGAAACAACCTCTCCTTGTTTAGGGGATAAACTCCTTTGGAGTACAAATTCAAAGGAACTCAAGTATTTGATAAATAGCTCATCTATTCTCTCTCTGACAAACAGCTCATACTGAAACCTTCCAAACACAGTAATTCTCCAAATATGAATGTTTAAATTCCAGTTTACTAGCTCTTTCAGTCAAAATCCTACTTAGAAATTGTGGAGAAATTCAGTTGTCATATTTGTCATTGGTTATAAGATGTTTAAATGACATGCCATGGTTTTAAGATGCTTAGACTATATGCCGATTAGCTCAGAACATCTGTGTAATTTTCTCCTAGGCAGCTTCTTAGTAATAGTTTGATAATCTTTTGCATTTAGGAGTCCTTTTTGAGATGTTCCAAATGGGTACATTAATAATTTCCTATGACAGGAATTAAAAATAATAAAAAAAACGGTATATCAAATCTCTAAGTCTGAACACATGAAATAAAAGACCTACTATTAAACCACAGGCTAAAAGAACTAACAGCTGTTATCAAAAGAGATGAAATGAGATTTCCTATACTTCAGACGACCATTATTCAATGTATTCTATGATAAAAAAACACCAACAAAAACAACTTACTTTTTTTTTCACGCATGGCTTGCAACCTCTGTAGTTCTTCTTCCTCACTGTCTTCACTGCTAGTGCTGCTAACATCTAAAACAATATCTCTTTGAGGATCTACTCGGAGGAAGTTTCGACATTCAAATGTCAGATGACCAGCTGGACAAAACAAAGAAAGAAAAATTACAGTATACCAAAAAGTATCAGAAACTAAAGAATATCCATTTTTGTATTACTTGGTTTTGAGAAGTGAGAAAAAGGGTAGGCTGCAACTGTGAATGAGGTAGGACAAGGCTTACTTTGAAAAAATCTCCAAGAACTTTGACGGGTTGTGCACTGTTCTTCCATTTAATAGTGCTTTATGACCTCTCTACTATTTCTGTTAAAGATTTGTTCAACTTTTACTTTCTATTTTTAATAATCTTAGATACTTTTTGAAGAAATTACCTAAGAACATAAAGCGAAATATTTAAAAAACAAGTGTTACATTGCTATTAATTCCTTCTAGTGAAATTGTAGAATCCTATTTCCTTATGAGACATAATCTTTAACAACCAGTACTTAACACTGAGCTACTACCTGACTAGTACTTTTAGTTTTCTAAGTTATATTTTGATAACCATGACCAGTTAGAAACCTTGTGATGAAGGCGCACCTATTGCAGCAAAATAAAACAAATTGAAGATATTGTGTGGTAGACACAGGAATTCCAGTAGTAATTGAAATAAACTCATGCTCTTCATATCAAAATACCTACACCTTGAAGACAAGGCTTTTAGGAACATAAACACAGATTCTGTGATTTGACTACAAGTTTCTTTCTCTTCCAGAAACCTTCTGATATTTGCTGCAGGTAGAAACAAAGCACTAAATCTATATTTATATCCATGTTTCTTTTGAAGAGATAAACAAAGCAATTCATTGACAAAATTTGTTGCAAAGTCTGAAGTGAAAGAACAAAACAAGCTTTTTTCTTGTCACCACACATAACACTTATTTAAAAAACTCAAACAGCTTAAATCACTGTGTTAAAAGTTCAATAAAACTCACTGCAAAAGTGTCCACTCCCCCATTGTTCTAAAAAAAGTTAGTTCTTAACAAATTAAACCCTTCACTAAGACCTGTTGCCATTCATCAGGAAAGTAGCCACAGACATGCTTATTTGATCAGTGTATAATGCAAAGCATGAGCTAAATGCTAACTCCAGAACCTGTAAATAATAAAAGTAACTGTTTCTTGGAATATAAATGGCACAAGGAAATACATTTTCTTGGCATAAAAAAATCATACAGATTTTAAATTATTTTTTCATGTAACATAGATTTGACTTAATTTGAGCTGAAATGCCTGTTTATTTGCAGTGGGATTCAGAAGAAGCAAAAATGCTAATCTCAGTGGATATCAAAGATGACGCTTTCAATTCAAAGTTTTTCAAGTAATTGTAATTGCAAATGTAGTATATATAATAGTTGTTTTTTTTCCTGAGAAACACAAGTATTTTCAAAAGCAACAATAGGTGTGAGAAGCCAGAGAATGAAAATGAAACAATGAAATTCTAAAAATGGGGTGATTAAATCTGACAAATGTCTGGGCAACAAGAGAGAATACTTCTTTTCCATTTCCCCCACCCACTCCTCAAAAGGCAGTTCCATCATCACTATCTGAAGAAAACACTGTAACTTCATATTGCTTATTACTGACTTACGGTAACCACACTTCTTGCATCCTGCTCTGATGTTATCCTTATTTCCGCCTGAAAGGGAAAATTTCACTGTTTAGGTCTTGCTAAACAGAATCTTCGAGTTTCTTTCAAGTCTGGCTTGATAATATCAATACACAGACAAAAGTGAACACTCGAGAGTATTAAGTACACACAATCTCTTAAAAAAAACCTTAAAGAAAAGCAAAACAGTGCATTTCTAAGGTCACCTTTCCATGTAGTAATCCATCAGAACAAATCTGACTGATACAAACCACTAGTTTAATCTAACACAACTTATTGCCAAATCCCAACTTTATTTATTATGACCTTTCCATCATAATGTTATTAATTATTCCACTTTTCAGAAAGCTTACGCATTTGTTTAGTTACAGTATGAATACAGTAAGTTACCTGCCATTCCAGTAATCTTGACTGCACACTGCAAGTGTACTTATAAATTCTAGCAGTGCATGGATATTGACAGACATTCACTGGAAACTCTGAAGTGACTTATATTTCAAGTACATGAATCGACTTTAAAAGGCAATTAAAAAACAAGGCAAGAAAAAAAATCACTCCTGAGAGACAGAAGTTAAAGGAGTGAACAAATTAAGTGAGTCTGAATCCAGGCAACATGGCACCAAATAAAAAGAATTGATGGCTGCAAGAAAACAAATGTGTAATAAAGTGAAGAGAGTGACAAAAAAGTCTGTAGTTGCTAAGCAGGAAGGAGGATCAGAACAATGCAAATTTTGGATACAGAAAGTGTGGAATTTTCTCACATGAGACTACAGCTAAGTTAAACAGACAGCAGTAGGACAAGATACAGAAGAGAGACACCAGAGACTTCCTTCCTCCAAATAGATCAATCTTATTTTTAAACATCTGAGCCTATTTATAATGAATGTCACAACTGAACGTCCAAAAGCAAAGGATGCCCTTCTATCTTCCAACAAACCCCCAGTGACTTAAACAGTTAGACACAGTTTTCTGATTAACTTAATAGTAAGTTAATGTATTAAATAAATAAATAATCAAACATAATAAATCTATCACAGAAATTAGAGAACCAGAAGTAGAGTACATCAATCCCGTGAATTTAAATTGATTACTGAGACAAGCACTGTCTTCAGAAAATTCTACTCAAAATAACAGTGAAATATTAAAATCTCAGGTTCAAAAAACTAACTTGGAAATCTGGACAACTCACTGGTCCATGCCCTAAAGAGTACCTGGAAAGACAAGCAATAAAAATACATATATTGCACTGTAACACATGATTTTCTGCTGATCCTAAAACCTTTATATTACATATCCCCTTTAAGGTCCATTAATTCAGCAGTGCTCAAGTTTTATGCCTATCTTTTGAAGGACACCCATGAGCGACAGGGTAACATGGAAGAAAGTGTCACAAAACAAAAACCAAAAGCATGCCTGTACCTTGCAATCTCACATCAGAGAAACAGTCAAACCAGCATTTGCTTGTTCACTACACCCTGGGACTAGAAAACAGGTCTACCTAAGATACCTACTTGGTCTCAGCATTCTGAGATACTTAGTAAACTTCAACCCTCCTGCAGAGCTGACCTGTTGGCAAAGAAAGATTTGGTATTTCATCCACGGGAGGTCAGTACAGTCATGGACACACTAAAAATGTAATCTCCTGTGTAGGTCAGGATTTCCAATAAAACATTCAGCACATGACAACGTTGTGACCAAATACTCCCACCAAATAATAACTTTAGAAGCTAGGGTTTAGACTAGATGAAATTTTAGATGATTAAAAGCAAACAAATTTCTCAAAGCTTCCTTTTCTTGCCTCTTCTTCCCATGCGTTAATCCTCAAGAAATTTAACAATGGACTTGATTCATTCAGTAGAGTGTAAAGTTAAAAAAAATAAAAGAAAGCTTTGCAAACCTTTGAATGCAAACATGAGTCCTACTCAAGAGCCTCTTCTAGAATGGGAGCAAGCTTATTAAAGCCTTCTCTTCACCAGAGAAGCAGCTCACCAAAGCCCAGGCTTGTTCAGCTGTTCTCCAACCAAACGCTGCTTTTCTCTCAGGATCAAGAGAAGACTGTGAAGCAACAGCGATATGTTTACTGAGCACAGGCCTGAACACTCCGCGCACAGCGCAGACCTCTCTCCCTGCCCTGCCTCACCACCATTCCCAGCGGGTCTATTTAAACACCCATCTGCTGGAACACCCACGTTAATCCAGAGCAGCAGTCGAGCAGGAAAACCATGTGTGACAAGCAGCGTTTTCCGGATCTGGCTTTAGAGAACGCAGCGCTTGGCAGCCAAACCCTGGGGGAGGCCGAGGCGGACGCTCCTGCAGGGCTGCGCTGCTCCCCCGGCCCCCCTCCCAGCCCTGTCCTGGCTCCCCGCTCCCCTCACCCGGCCCGGCCATCCCGCCGGCCCTGTCCGCGCTATCCCGGCCGGAAGGCTTAACCCGGTGCACTCCCGGACCCTGCCNTCCCTTCCCGCAATGCTGTACACCAGCTTGCCGCCTACTGCCCTGCATGCTGCCGGCCGGGGATCCCGCCAGCCCTGCCCCGGCTTCCCCAGCCCCTCTCCCGGCCC
>WBMV01008589.1:107280-166833 GCA_013396655.1 Campylorhamphus procurvoides
GTCCTTGCTCCTGGCCTTCGCGACATTAACATACCACCCCCCCGCTCCCTGTGCGGTGGGGGCGCCCAAGATGGCGGGCGGGTGCGTGCGGTAGGCCGGTGAGGGAGAGGGGCGGGTGCGGCCCGCGGCCTGGGCAGCCATGAGCAACATCTACATCCAGGAGCCGCCCACCAACGGCAAGGTGAGGGACGCGGGCTGTCAGGGGGCTGACAAGGGGCTTCTGGGGGCTGCAGGCGGGGGTAGCCGTGGTTTCCGTGCTGGGCTCCTTTGGTTGAAGTTACTCCTAGGGGATGCCGCCCTTAAGGGCTGTACCAGAGTCGTATCACGAGGCGCGATGTGGATACATAACACGGAGGAGTCCTCGAGAGTTTCATTTCATTTGCTGATTTTATCTTACGCCCTTAATTTGGTTACGATCTCTCACTAAGTGTATTGGCACCATTTGTAAGAAAGATGCATGCCTTTGGGGATTTATGGCATTTCCCCCACCACCACGTTGTTTCACTATGGAAGTGATAGAGGGTATCTAAGTGTTTATCATGTACCGTCTACCAGCCACTATATTATATTATGTTATGTTATATTGATTATATTTACTACATTACATTACATTATATTGTGCATCTTTGCTATACATATCACTTCAAAGCTGTACCTCAAGTTCTGGAAATGCTATCGGGAACTAACAGTAGTTATTGAGCACATTTAAATGTATACCACTGTAACTAATATACTGAATTCAGATGTAATTTTTAAGTAAGCCGTGATATTCTTTGATCAGTGACTGAGTTACAATAAAACTGATGCTGCACTTATCTACGTTTTTATAGGTTTTGCTGAGAACAACTGCAGGAGAGATAGATATAGAATTATGGTCAAAAGAAGCACCAAAAGCATGTAGAAATTTCATCCAGCTATGCATGGAAGGTAATGACTGAATGGGGAGGGAGTCCTTGAAACTACTTCATATGAAATCCGTGTGTCTTTTTTGTGAAATAGAGGGTCATAACTGTGTTTTGACATTAATACGTTAATACGTTTATTTCTATTTAAAAATTATTAACTAATACACAGTGTTTTTCAATGTTACTAACGAACCTGGTGGAGAAAAATAAATTTGGAGGGTTTCCTCAAGTTAAGATATGACAGAATGTTACTGAAGTGGTGCCTGGCAGAGGCTTGGAAACACTTTCAGCAAGTCTCTATAAACTGTAACTACTTTACTGTGTGTATGAAATAGCAATGATACAATATTGGATATAGTCCAAAATTCTCAGTTCTGCATCACTGTCTTTACTACCTTTTCAATTTTTTTCTTGTGAGCACTTCTAATTTTTCATTTGCTATATATTTTTGTTGATGGAAGCTCTATAATGCTCTCCACTGAAGTAGTGGGTGCCAGAGTGAAAAGAATCCTGCTGGGAAAACTGTAACAAAAATTCCTTTCACCTTCATCTGTTAAGCAAAAACAGCAGTGTAAGATGTGTGCCTCCAGCACAGATCCAGCCTGTTTTGTGTTCTTACACCTAATGTTGAAATTTTTTCAATGGTAAATCAATTACTTAGCCCTTCGGAAGGGTTCCGTTATCCTCAGGCCTTATTTCCTTCTTGATTTTTTTCTAACTGTTGTGTAGTATCCTATGCTTTGCATAGTACATTTGAGTATTTCTCATGAGTGTCCTGGCAAATAACCATCCATGACTATATCTAGTTATGCTGTGACATTTGTCTTGCAGTGTGCTGCAGATTTGATTTTGTTCAATAATAATAATAAATCAACCAGAAATGTATGTCAAGTAAAGTAAAGTTTTCATTCCCTTAGTTTTCTTATGATCCTATAACCTTTAACAGATTGATAGATAAAAGAAGATAACTTAGGGGGAAAAATGTACCATCTATTTCATTTTGCAGAAATTGTCAGCTTGGGCACGGTGTAGGTGGTGAAAGGGATGACACCTGTGTTCTGTGCTGGTGCGTGGAAATGCTAATCATCTGGTATATGAATATGGCTGGTGCTGTCTCTGAAATGTTGTCTGGGACAGACCACAGTACTTCTAGCTCGGCTTTTAAACTGATGGATTGTAACTGTACTATCATTCCAGTAATAAAACTTGAAACTTGAAAAGAAAGTAGTTCATCAAGATCATCTTGTTAGTGATGGGTAGGGTCTTTTGCGACAGAAACATATGACATCATATTTCATAAGACTAGGGGGAATAGGAGAGAACCCAGTGGGATCAACAGAATCTGCTTACAGAGCTTGCTTTCTGGAACTTCAATCTCTAAACATCTCTGCATCATCTGTATGAAAGTCTGATTTTGAGACTTTCTTATATCTTATTCTTTTTTCCTCTTTTGTTTTTAGAGTATTACAATAACACAATATTTCACAGAGTAGTGCCTGGCTTTATAGTGCAGGGAGGTGATCCCACTGGTACTGGATCAGGAGGAGAGTCAGTCTATGGAGCTCCCTTCAAGGTGTGTATCTGTATATCTTATGCATTAATTTTTGGTTATTCTGTACCCGTTGTTCTTCCTGCCATGTAAGGTTGTGAAAACATCAAACCTTATATGAAACACAACATTATACACATGCAGTTTTTTTATTTCATGTGCTGCTTCAGTATGTTTGAATATGTCCCTTTGAGTTGAGAGTTCTTAAATCTAGCTATTATGGTATTATGATAAATGTGTAACCTTACTAGTATGAACTTCACAAGAGAAAATTGGGGAGAGAAAGAATGAAGACTAGTTGTTGATAGGTTGACAACTCGGATGCAGAAATGTACGTTGCTTGCTGGTATTGATATCATCACAGCTCATCTCTTAACTGGAAGGCTCAGATGCTGAGTGAAGCTGCACAGGCTGAGCAGCTGTGTTCTGTCATGCCCAATTGTGTTGTTTCAGATGGGGCAGGTACCTTCAGCTCATGAATGAAGCTACACAGTCTGTCTCGGGGTCTTGCATTGTCTTGCCTCTAGGCTTGTAAATTGAGCACGAATGTGAAGTTTGTAGGAGGGATTGGTACCTGAGGCAGAGAACAAAAGAAATATTACCAATGTTTTAGTAACATTGCTGCTTAAAATTAGTAGTACCTCAATATTTCAGTGTTTAGAATTGTGATGTTACCATGGTATTCATATATTACTCAACACTTTCTCCTTGCTTTGAAAGGAGCCCTATTTTCTCTTATGGTACAGAAAATGTTCTTCCTGTGGATTTTTGCATTACTGTGTTACTACAACCTGTTATTGTACTTTCAGTTACTTTACATGTCTGAGGATTTTTCACATAAATACACTGGTTGACGGGAATGGTACTTTTACAAGAAATGTATGAAATGCAGTTACTTTTTAAAATGCTTCTGATTTTCTTAGTATTGGGGGATAACGAATGAAAAGGAATGAACAGCAATTGATTTTTAGGAAATGATTGGAAGAAGATAAAATTAACAAGACAGAAATTAGAGGTTTTTTATTAAATAATATGTCTTTCTATTATTGATGTAATAGTTCCTATTTTTTTGGTGTGTTTTGGTTATCTGTTTATGGTTTCTCTTGAAGATTGTTCCCTTGTTTGCATTATTATAGTCACTAAGGATTAAAAATACTCACTAAAAATAATATTCTATGCTCAAAATAGAAATTTTAAATAACATTTGTTACTAAGTTTCAAAATACTTGGTATTTATTACTGATTTTTTTTTTTAAAGCCATAAATAAGCCATAGCTAAAGAAGTGAAAAAAGTATTTACATATTTAAGTCATGCTCTTTTCTCTCCCATTTTGCCAGGATGAGTTCCATTCACGATTACGATTTAATCGAAGAGGACTTGTTGCTATGGCAAATGCTGGTCCCCATGATAATGGGAGTCAATTTTTCTTCACACTGGGTCGTGCAGATGAACTTAACAACAAACACACAATCTTTGGAAAGGTCTGCTACATGAACTACCATCCTGGTTTAAGTTTCACAGAAGCTACTACAAGTTTCTCTAAAAGCTAACTTAGTGTGGTTTCCTGCTACATGCATTTGAAATGTGTTTCGCTGCTTTCTAAGCTGTTTCCTTTCTCTTTGTTTCTCATGTTGCTTGAAATGTTTCTATAGGTTGTTCCAGCTATTCTGTACTTTGCTGTTGTTAGTCTTCTAAATTGTATTTCCATGTTGTGCTGCCTTTAAATAGTCTTATTAATATTACTATGGCTCTATCTTTTTAATCAGTTCATCTAATACTAATGACCTTTTAGAAAATTCTGTTCATAGATTCTAATTACTCAAGAAGAGTCAGGAAAATGGAAAACACATGATGAATTTACCACTGATGATTTACTTAAAAGAAAATAAAACAAATACATGATTTGTTTTCCTGTTTCATAGCTCACAGTAAGAATTTGACATTTTCCCCTGATACATTCTCTAAAGTGCCTGTATTCCTTCAACTTTTGCCATTAAATTTAAGAGGCCCAAACCTTTGTACATTGTACTTGCTGTCTTTTAGAAGTCTTATGTGCTTACAGAATTTCCCATGTCATTTTTGTTTTCAAAATTCCTTACGTAATAACTGCCTTGCGTTTTGCAGAATAAGTAACAAAAAGTAAAGGCAAGGACTTTCAAGCCCTTATTATTAATCTGCCAGGTTACAGGGGATACAATATATAACATGTTGCGCCTGGCTGAAGTAGAAGTTGACAAAGAAGAGAGACCCCTCAGTCCACACAAAATACGAAGTAGTGAGGTGAGTATATTCTGTTCTGAAAAGTGATGTTTTAAAATTCTTTGTACTGTTCAGAAAACTTGGCCTGTCTTTTTGCATATTGTTTAAAAATATTGAATAATTAATTTACAACAAAATACTTACTAAAGGTGTGTCTAAAATACTGTTCTTTTCACAGGTTTTGTTTAATCCTTTCGATGACATTGTCCCAAGACCGAATAGAAGACTGAAGAAGGACAAACCAGAAGAAGAAGCTAAAAAGTCCAAAGTAAAAGGCACAAAGTAAATATATGCAACATAAGTGGTGGTTAATTTTACTTCACCTTTAATTTGCAGCTTGCCAGTCTTTTTGTTTCTATTTCTGCTTTTGAAGCACAAGGCTTTATCAAAATGCACAGAGGAATCTTATGTAATCTTATCAAAACCTACTTGCACGTTTCCAAGGTGGATCATGCAAATCTAGTTTCTCGCTCTGCTGTGGTTACTGTGCATCAGGAGAGCTGTGACTTTTTCCATGCATGGTGATAGTGTGTTGCAAAAGGTAGCTTAAGTCTTTTCCCTACCTCAGAATGGGCAATATCTGACTGAGATGGCAATGCTGTTAAAATGTGCCGGGTAGTTAGCTCATAGCTCAGTTGTTTGAGTTTTTTGAGCTTATTTTATCAACTACCACTTCTCTCCCACTGAAATACTTAGCAAGGGGCAGGCATTTTGATGTGTGAAATTTCAGTTTCTGTGAATGGAAATTCATAGTCACAAACGTGCAGTGAAAAGTAATAGGAAGTCTAAAGTGTGCATACTTTCAGTTCTGTTTCACGAAAATAGAATGTGTTGCAACTGAAAGGTTCTAACATAGCATAAGCAATTAACTCTTGAAAAAAATTAAAAATCATTATTTCTTTTCATTACATTCTGTGAATGTGTGCATGTTTGATGCCTTTCTGAGCCATCATACCTTGAAAATTTTGTCTGTTACTTGAATGCTGCTCTGTTGAGTAAAAAAAATTTAAAATGCAATAGCACCGTCAGCATATAAGAGTCGGTGAAAGTTAGTCAAGTCAGAATTTCTTAAAATATGTCTTAACATTTTCTATGTGACGCTTCACTATCCTTGTTTTATCTCAGGAATTCAATAGAACATGCTTTTCTAAATATTTTTGGTTTATAACAAAGCAACGTGTTGTAGTTGTTTGGAATTTGTACATTTAGCAAGACAAAATCTTTTTTGAAAAATCTAATACAACATGAAAGTACTATGTTTAAAGATAATGGAATGTTACTAAAACTGTATTTAAAGTTTTACCAGGAAATGTTTTTTCCCTCTTAAAGAAACTTTAACCTGCTTTCCTTTGGGGAAGAAGCTGAGGAAGAAGAGGAAGAAGTCAGTAGAGTTAGTCAGGTACTGTATTAAATTACCCTCATTTTTCTTCTCAACTTAATTAACTCTTCTGCATATTTTGTTCACTTTGTGAACTATTTTTGGTTGCTAAGTGCAGTAAGTCTTGCTGGTTTCAATGTGAGAAGGGTGTACTTTTAAGGACAGATTTTGAGAGGAAAGTCTGTGAGTAACTGAGGAATCCTCTAACAGATCGGGGAAAAGGGAACATTTTCTGTTAATTTTTAAAGTAGTGAGGCTGAGCCTCACATTACCTAAGGAGTAAATGAAAACACCATTTCAGATGTTTCAGGGTATCTACGCTTAGTCTATGTCAGGGAATACTTTTTGCCTTTGCTGCAATGCATTATCAGTTCCTGAGGCTGTACAAAGAAGGGCAAGAAGGATAATAAAGGGATTACAGTAGCTTTTGTATTTAAAAAGAAAAGGACAGGAAGAAACGATGAGAACAATTGTTTCCTGTTTCTTACAATATGGTGCTTGAGATAGAAAGATGAATGAGCAAATAAATACAGAATAAAAAGTGTTTTTCCCTCATGGAATTTAGGCTGTGAACATTTATGCCACAAAATGTGATTAGAATTATGAACACTTTCAAAAAGAAATTAAATGTTCCAGGTCAAATTGTGTCTTCTCTAACAGGAGAGTCTCTAAATAGATCTGTTATACAGAGTATGAATCTTAGAAAATCTGTGTACCTCAGGAGGTTATAGAAGGCAAAGATGACAGGATTCAGGAAGATTTTGTCAAGGAGGGGCAAGAGCAGAATGGCTGCATGAGAGAGGGCAAGGGAGGAGGCAAAAGGATTCCAGCATAAGCAGAATGCTTGCCAACAGGGACACATCCCACAGGGTCTAGATGTAGCAGGCAGAGTTGGTTGCTAGTAACAGGGTCCATTAGCAGTCTTAAAAATGGCAATCAGGAACCAAGACCAAAGTCCCCAACTGCAGAGTCCAGTCAGGAGCAGCAACAGATGGGAACAGAAGACAGGGCTGGAGACAAACCTACAGTGTGAGTTCAACAGGCTCATCCAGAACAGGCACATTGTTTACATTGTTCAGGCAGTGGGTATGTTCTCAGGCCTGAGCTGAAATGGTGCTCATGGGCAGAGGACCTACAGGTAAAACCCCTCAAGGCCTCAAACACTATCAATGGACTTGGGGATCTGACAGTGGGGCCCCCAGTGGGTTGTTTATTAGTGTTTAAACGGAAGCTTTTAGGGTCCAAACTGCTTACTGTCTGTACTTGTTCGGAGCACTTTACAGTACACACTCCCAACCCTACTCCAAACACACACCCCCCGCCTTATTGAAGGAAGCATTTTTTTCATATTGCTGAATGTGTTAGTCTTTGTTTTCTACATAATAAAAAATTGAAGTTGCGTGTAAATGAGTGAGATTTGTCCATACAATTACTGTCCTCCTGAAAAGCTTATACAGTTCATCTGTAATGCAGACATTCAGGTCACAATACAGACTGTTTCTCCAGCAGAGATTTTCATTCTGATTTCTCTCTGACATTTGTGGGGTTTTTTTTTCAGATTAGTATGGTGAATGCTTTCTTACTGTAGTCTTCCTGCTTGAAGACTTTATGTGTTGTTAGATTTGACTCGTGTCAGTAGATCATTCCTGCATGATGTATTCCAGGTTGATGTATTGCAGTTTGTTAATTCCTTTTTTTCTTTTTCCCTAGGGATCTACTTAGTGTTCTTCCAGTTAATAAGTGTTTCTTTGTACATGGTAGTTCTTCAAGTTGTCATGTGCTGTTATTGGAAAGTCAAGTTCTTACCTCTTCATTCATTCAAGTTCATATGTTCTAGATCATGTATCTTTATGATGTGCAATGATTGTGGTGACTAAACAGTCTCTTTTTTTTTCTTTTTTCCTCTCTCTGTCCTTTAAAACTAAGTGTATTGCTGTTGCCAAAATAATTTTTAAATCCATGGAGTCAGTTTGATGCTTCTCTTTCTGGAACACTTTCTCAGTTCTGCATGTAAAAATGTTTATGCTTACTGGCTAGGCTAAAGGTAACTAGAACAAAGTTATCTTTTGCTTGCCATAATCCTTGTTTACTATCTATCCTCTTAAACACTGAAATTAGTAATACTTTTTTTTTCTCTTCTTTTTTTTTTTTTTGCTTTTAACAGAGCATGAAGGGGAAAAGTAAAAGTAGTCATGATCTACTGAAGGATGATCCACATCTAAGCTCAGTTCCTGCTGTCAAAAGGTTAACATGTGATTTCCAGTTTCCAAAACAGGGTTACTTTCAAGATGTTACACCCAATTACCATCACGTATACTCATTGTTTGTCTGTTACTGTTTAAGAAGTTAAGAATGCCAGTGCTTGATTGGACCAAACATTTCTCTAACATTCTGTGTTATCATCAGTGTTGGCCATCAGTGGATGCCCAACAAAGAATAAAAGCAGTGCAAGTATATTTATCTGAGTGGTTTCCCAGCCTCCATCAACTTTCACCTCCTGGGATTGTCAGAATTTGATGTGGTTTGTCTCTTTAGTACTCCTAAATAGAACTCTCCTCAAAGTATGTATAAGATCTCTTGTAATATTATATCGTTCACACTCTTCTGTCTGCTGCAGGAGGAAGTATCTCCCCTTTATGTTCTGAACCTGGTTGCTGCTAGCATCATTTGATAAATTCTAACTCTTGTTCTGAAAGAGATAGTGAGCAGTCAGTCTCTTTACCACAATCCCATCTCTTTTCTAGCCGAAATTTAAAAAGTTTACTCAGATTTTCTTCATGCAGAAGTTGTTCTCCACCGTGGTTATTCGTGTTGCTCTTCCTAATCTTACTCCAACCCTGCTTATGCTCTAAATATCTTTTTTTTTTTTTTCCAAATCTAACGAACGCAACAAAGATGAGGTGACTCATACATCTGTATGCTTGGATAAAGTTGGTTTTCTTCTCTATTTCTCTTTAATACTTGTTAACTTCTGATTCTAACCACAGTTGATATATTTGCATGAAATTTTCTCATACTAATACTCAACTGCAAGAATTTTCTTGTCATAGAATTGTAGAGCAGTTTGCTTTGGAAGGGACCATTAAAATTTATTGCATCCAAACCCCCTGCAATAAGCAGGGACATCTTCAACTAGATCAAGTTGCTCAGAGCCCACCCAACCTGGCCTTGAATGTTTCAAGGGATGAGACAACCTGTTCCAGTGTCTCACCACCGATATTGTAAAAAATATCTTCCTTATATCTAGACTTAATTTGCCCTCTTTTAGTTTAAAACTTTCATCTCTTGTATTGCAACAGGTCCTGCTAGGAAGTGTCTCTGAATTTTTTTTATAGACCCTCTTTAAGTATTGAAAGGCTGCTATAAGATGTCCCTGGAGTCCTTTCTTTTCCAGGCTTAACAACCCTGACTCCCTTAAGCCTTTCCTCATTGGAGAGGTGATCATCTTCATGGCCCACCTCAGGAGTCCTTCCATCAGGTTTCTGTTTTTTCTGGGCTGAGGACCCCAGACCTATATTCAGTACTCCAGGTGAAATGTCATGAGAGCAGAGGAGAGGAGTAAAATCATCTCCCTTGACATGCTCACCATGTTGCTTTTGATGCAGCCCAAGACACAAATAGATATCTGGGCTTCAGTCACATGTTGTCAACTCATGTCCAGCTTTTCATCCACTAGCATCCCCAGGTCCTTCTTGCAGGGCTGCTCTCAGTCCATTCGTCCCCCAAGTCCATATTGATACCAGCTGTTGCCTTGACCCAGGTGCAGCACCTTATTAAATTAATGTAATTAATTGCAACACATTAANTTTCATCTCTTGTATTGCAACAGGTCCTGCTAGGAAGTGTCTCTGAATTTTTTTTATAGACCCTCTTTAAGTATTGAAAGGCTGCTATAAGATGTCCCTGGAGTCCTTTCTTTTCCAGGCTTAACAACCCTGACTCCCTTAAGCCTTTCCTCATTGGAGAGGTGATCATCTTCATGGCCCACCTCAGGAGTCCTTCCATCAGGTTTCTGTTTTTTCTGGGCTGAGGACCCCAGACCTATATTCAGTACTCCAGGTGAAATGTCATGAGAGCAGAGGAGAGGAGTAAAATCATCTCCCTTGACATGCTCACCATGTTGCTTTTGATGCAGCCCAAGACACAAATAGATATCTGGGCTTCAGTCACATGTTGTCAACTCATGTCCAGCTTTTCATCCACTAGCATCCCCAGGTCCTTCTTGCAGGGCTGCTCTCAGTCCATTCGTCCCCCAAGTCCATATTGATACCAGCTGTTGCCTTGACCCAGGTGCAGCACCTTATTAAATTAATGTAATTAATTGCAACACATTAAGAGTTTCTTTGATGACCTTGGTTATTTACTGATTACTTAGAGCACGCTTCAAAGCCTTGACTTTTGGGACTCTGTAATATTCCTTGCTTTTTCTCTAGCATAACTTCTTTTTTAAATTGTGGGATAGAAAATATTTTAAAGGTCTTTTTTAGTAGTTTGTGATAATTAACAGTCGATATGTTAACCTTAGTATATCCAAATAGATTTAATTTTTAATTCACTAAGTTGTAGCTGTATAACAAATTAAAATTTTGATGTTAAGCTTAATCATCAGTAAAATGCATATTGAACATGCCTGTGTAAATAAGAATTTCCAAAATATAAACTATTTGCAATTAAATGCTTATAATTGTTTGATATGTGAGATCAAAAATACCTCAAGTGAGTTTTGGTAGGTTTTTTCTTTTAGTTGTATACATAAGTGTTTTGCTTGGATAGCTCAAGATATGGTTGGACTTTATCCATTGTATGAAAGTCCATGGTTTTAAACATTTCTAATTAGAAAAAAATTGTGACAGTGAAATCACAGAAGGTTATATTAATTGATACTTTTAAGATAAATGTGAAGACGACATAAATTACTGAGTTGCCTAAAATTTCAGGTAGCTAACCAAACAAAATTTTTTATTTAAGAAATGGGTTTTTTTAAATGGTATTTTAAATCTTGTCTAAAACACTGAAGTAATTGCATTTTTTCTTCTTCTTATAGTGAAGCAGCAAGTGAGGAGAAAGATTTGAGTGAGGTAAGCTACAGTTTTTTACAAATAAGTCTGTTTTTACTGAGTGCAGATTAGATTTTCTTGGGGGAACAAAGGCTACTTTAGAGATTTTTGACAACTAGCTCAAGTCAGCTTTTCAGGAAAAGATGGAGGCCCTTTCAGAGCTCTAAGGTTTGGCCATTGTGAACATTCACAGAAGGGTAGAGTTGGCACAATACCTATTCCATAAAAACTGCTTGTACTGTATTTCAGTCAGTAGATTAGGTGTATGGGGTGATGGTATATGGGTTATGTACCGCAGAGTGACAAAAGACCAGAGTGATAAAAGCCCTGAAATTACTTTTTAAAAAACAAGTTACAATTAGGTTTGTCATGAGTAATGATATAACTGCAGTGCTTCAGGGTTACTCTGATTTTGAGTGAGAGTAATCTCTTCAAGAAAACAAAATTTCAATGAATGTTTTTCACCTAAAGTGTATTGGTGAAGACTGCTACCGCGGAAAGACATGAAATCTGAATAATCAAGCCAGTAGCATTCAACTAAACATGGAGGCTATTTTAAGCACAAGAGAATTGTCTTACCTGGTTCAGAATAAGCTTGCTAGTTGGAGTATATCTCTGTCTTCAGCCATAGATCATGGGAGTACCCCTCTGAGTTGGTGTTGAGACAAGGGTGTAATATTTGATTAGAAATGTAGTCTTCCATTCCCCAAACTGAATCCTGAAAAGTATGTTTTGTAGGTCTATCAACCATGCACAGGTACTAACTATACTGTTAGCTTACACACTGTGAAAGTAAAGAACACAATCTGTTCCATTCTTTGTTAAATTAACTGAATTCAGGGAGTATAATATGTGGACATGTTAGGCTGAAGAACAAAAATTTAAACAAATATAGCTAATTAATTTGAAAATTGGAAATAAGAAGGCTTTTTCTTTTTTTTTCCTGGAGAGGTGTTCTCCTTTGATTTCAATTCACTGGAAGATTTTAGTTAGGATCTAGCATTTCATGCAGTTACCTGAGTCTTGTGAAGTGGTCCTAGTATTTTATCATCTCTCCTGGAATTATTTCAGTTAACATGTCACAAGATCACTTTCACATTTACATGCCTGCAACACGTTGGTAGTTTTATAGCCAATCCTATGAGCAAATAATTCTTCCAGATCTCCCTACGTCTCCCAAATAACAAGTCCCCAGTGTGTAAGAGAAACTTGTTAATATTCCCTAAGCGCTGGGCCTGGCTGTTCGTGCTATTAAATATCCTGTTTCTCTTACTGAAGTCCTCAAAGTCATACATTTCATTCAAGAGTCAGATCCTTTGTATTTGCAACACCTCATAGCTATTTCTTAAGATTCTTTTTGTGCCCAAGTCATTAGTGGAAACATTATATGAAATGTGTTCACAAGACTAAAAATTTTTTCCCCAGTGACGTTTCTTCTTGCTGTGCAATTTGTTTTCTTCTCCCTATTTGTCAGTTAGTTCCTGAACAGTAAGTTTTGTACATTACTATGTACAGTTAAAACTTGATGTCCACCCCTCAATTCAGTAACCTTTATAAACAGGAAAGTCATGTTACCTACAGTAGTCATGAGTCATTCTGTCACGAAATATCTCATTACATTTTTATTTCCTTAATAAATAGAAGAATAGGGCAACTCCACCCAGCTAATAACAGTAGCAAAATGTACTAAAACTTTCACGCAGGCACTTTTCCATTTCTATGTCACATGGGGAGCGCTCATCATCCAACAGAACCGCCACTTCCCTTTTGAGGTGTCATGTACTGCAGTCTGGATGGAAATGTGTTTATTAGCTGATGGGAGCTCAGAAAAATGAGTATCTAAAGATAGAAATGGTCAGATGAAGTTAATGAGACAGAAAAGGGACTGAAGGAGAAGAGTAGGCAGGAGAAAAGAGTAGAGTTGCAGGAGGGACAATGTTGAGGTAGAAGGTTATATCCTATTTTCTCAGTGTTTTTCTGGAAGAAAACTGCTGAAATCCTGTGCAAAGTGAGGGTAATGTAAAGTTTGGGAAGTAGGATATTTAGCTGAGTGGGACAAGTTGAACCAATTTGGTCCTCCTATTTTAAAATATCATGCATAGAACCCACCTGCCCTTACTCAGATTTCTGTAGTTTTTAACTAGCTTACTACTTAGCAGTTGCAATCTGTCCAGAGATGTCTGATTTTATTCCAGAAGTTCTCATATCCAATTCTTTGTGTTTCAGTGAAATACTCTGACCTAAGCCCTAGCCAAAACTCCACCGGGGGTATGTTTCTACCCTTCACTGTTAAACACCTTGAACACAGTCCTGTCACTTTGTTTTCTGAATTCTGCCCCCTGCCATTGAGGTCTGTAGTCACCCATCTCCCTGACAATTTATCAAGCAAAAAATATTCAGCTATTTTACTGTGTTGAATATTCAGATATTTATTTTTCTATTCCTTACTGATTTTCTCTTGCCTAAACCTCCAATCTAAGTATGGTAGTCTGAAGATTCCTAAATAGTAACTGAAATACAACTTCTGAAATCCAGCTCTTGATTTTTCTCTTCTATTCCCAAAACTTGCTGCTTTTACTTTTCTACCCTCTCCCCTTCCATGTTTATGGACATAGTCTTCATACTACTCTTCCTCCTACATGTCTGTCATACCCAGGCCATATACATGGTCTTTAGAGTGCACCATTTCAAGCACTTGCATCCTGGCTGTCTCTAGGATACAGTAAAGTCCTTTGGAGTAGCATTTGTAAGTGACCTGTCTCTGTGTGGTTAAAATTAGAATCATGTAGCATCTTCCACATTTCTTTTGCTGATTAGCAGCACACTAAAGTAAAGATAAAAAGATGCGCCATGTAATCTTTGAGCTGGCATTCTTCCATTCAGATTCAAGCAGACTTCCTTCTTCAAGAAAGAAAGTAGTCAAAATTAGATCCCTTGATCTAGCCAGTTCTTCATTCTGCAATTATTTCTCCCTCCAAATGCCTTTGAACCAAGGTGGGTTCAAATCTCCTTTTGCCTTCCTCTGCTAGTCCTGGAGGCCTGAAGCCTCTGCTGGGACCTGTGCAGCAAGCTTGGATGACTGATTCCACAGCCTGTTTTGATCAACTTAATATTTGTAAAATTCATAACAGAGACTGATGGACTAACCTCTTCCGTCCCATCATGACTGTAGTATAGCCCTGTGGCAGGCAGTCACTGAATTTTGGTTTTTAGTGGAAAAATGAAGGAAAAGTTTAGTGTATTGCCTTTTCAATTTTGATTTTTGAAAATGACCAGAGTAATATCACATTCCTGTGATGTCACAGGTAGACCTCTAAGAGTTTATAGTCTAGAATAGACTGGTTTAATTTTTTAACCATACCAAAAAGATGTAATTTGTGTATGAAAAGCTATTAACATATTTCTTTTTTTTTGTTTCCTCTGAATCAAATAAGGAGACATTTGTTTGAAAAGTTCACTTCGAAATGAAGTATTTATCTTTTTTCTTGAAAGGGATTTCATTTATGAGAAATAATTTCCATATTCAACATTTTGTAGTAAAAAAAGATCAAAAGTTGTTTTATTGTTTTAAATCAACAAAGGAGGAAGAAGAACATGATGGAGATGCTGATAGTGTAGATGATGAAGCTGCTAGTCATGAGAGATCTCAAATAAAGGAACGCATTGCCAAGAAGTTGAAAATTGATACAAGTGAAAATGCTAAACAGCAACTTCAAGAGGAAGAAACTAAGCCAGAAAAGAAAACAACTAGTCGCAGGTACGGGTTATTTTATCTTACGGGCGTTTTGTCTTTAGATTGCAGTTAAAGATTTTCTGCCTAATTCTAGTTTTGCAGTTTTGATAGGTTATTGTTAAAATAAAAATACTCCCCCCCTGCCCGCTTTCATCTGTAGAAGAGATTGCCTCTTGCTTTCTCATTTCTTAGTTTTGTTTGACAGTTTGAACCAAACAAGTAAGTTACATTTTGTTACACTCAACACTTTCTGATACCTTCTGTGGGAGTTTTATTTTTCCCGGTGAGTCGGAAATGAAGTGTATTTGTATGTATTTGTCATGCTTTACTTTGTCTTTCTACTCAGTTGTAAGATTGAGTTTTGTAACTTCTTTATCTGTGGTAACACATAGTAGTTGTCCACCACTGAGACTGACAGAAAGGAAAGGCTTGCTAGTCATCCAGTGAGGTCTGGTTTAACACAGTAGTCATTCTTGTAGTGTATCAATTTTTCAGCACCACAGTTGATGTATCAGTTTTTCTTTACAGACATAAAAGTGTGGGTTTCTGTCATGTAGTTTAACTATGCCAGTCTTGGTGAACATCTGTACTGATTAGCACTCAATTGTCAGTGAGTTGTTTTCTTGGGAATTTCTGCTGCATAATGTTGATATTGCATAAAAATACTCATCGTGTATGCAAGTGATGATTAGTGGATCTGTTGTCAAGCCTACTAGGAATTACTCAATATTTCAATAAATATGGACTCCAGAAGTTACTGGAAAATTAAGACCTTGCAGTTAAAAAAAATGTATAAGTTTACTTATTCAGTGAAACTTACTGGGAGATAGAAGGAGGAAATTTGAGGTCAGTTTAGATTTTTTACTCTTAACTCTGCACAATAGCTCTAGAATGGAATTTAAGTGGGAAATTTGGTGTCCTTTTCTACATCTCCACTATTCATTTGAATCTAAGAATCATGCCAGGTACAGTCCAGAAGCCTTTGTAATTTGAGCAAATCTGAATTGGTTCCATTCAGTTCTTTCTCAAGTCTAGATGATGTTACTTCTGAAGTTCCCCATAGTTTTGTTCGCTGAAGAGAGAGCTCAGTACACTTAATAGTTGGAGATACATAAGCAAGAGCATTTAACATCAAAGACCCAGCACAATAACAGAGATACAGTAAACAGTGTCTGTAATTTAGATGGCCATTGGTTTTTCCTGTCATATGATTTAGTTAGAGGAAACGAGACCAACTTTCATACTTTGTCAGGCTTTATGTAGTCAGCAAAATCTGTGACCAGATGTTAAACTGATGGTAATTCATTTCTTTTAGAACTGTACATAAGTCTGATCTCTTTGTAGAATCTTGTTATGTATACCAGCTTAAAACTCCCAATTCATGAGCATTGGTTTTTTATTTTTCATTGTTTTTTTCTCTATAAGAGCATGTAAGTCGCGGTACATGAAATACAGTGTCATGATTTTATGGCTATGTTAGATCTAACTAGGTAGTTTTTCAAAGAACATATACAAGTCATCTTGTAAAAACCTATCGACTGGTTTTCCTTAGAGGTTGTGCTGTTTGCTGCTTTTGGAATTGGCACTTGCACTATCTCTGCTATAGACATTTGGTCCACAGGAAGTACACTGAGATCAATGAGTATGATGGATAAGTTCAATCCAAAAATCTGCTTCCTAGTCATATGGTTGATATTGATATATAATCCCACTGATAAATTACGTGAATATTTATCTAGTGTCAATTAAAATGGCTTTATGTCAGTATGCTGACACAATACATGGGAATTGTTTTCTGTCTCAAGTCATGCAGAAACATTGGACTGAAAGTTTTCTGATGGAAGATAAATGTAGTTCCTCATTTTCAATACTCTTGCCTTCAGTGATTGATTAGTCTTGCACCCTAATAATGTTTGTGGTAATACCCATAATATTCCCCAATACAGAATAAGTATTGTAAAGTTCTCAGATTGAATGAGCTAGTTTTGATCATGGACATTGAAGAAATACAGATTAGCATTACATAGCCATATCAGATAATGGAGGCAAGGATTCAAAAATTGGAAAGAAATCCAAGAAAAAGACCTGCTTGTCTGTCCAGCCACCTGCAGACCAATCAAGTTTAGCAGTCTCTGGGGTTTTACAGGGCTGGCTGCTGGAAACCAAATTGTGTAAGGTGTAATAGCAAGTTTGTAGTGTGAAGGCAACACAAAGCTAGAGGATACGCTTAGGAATGAGATAGTGCCCAAGCTTGTGTGATGTTTTATCTTATTTTCAGATACATTTGTGAAGTCAATCTGTAAATTGCTGGCTCTTTTTGTGGTTATTCTGCTCTTTCAAGGTAGCAGCAGTAGTAGTAGTATAGCCATATTGGTTAACTTAACTCAGAAGGGGCTTTTATTGGATGCATTTTTAGCAGATGGGAGCTATAGCCTTGGGAGACACTGCTTAATATCACAAGTAACATAAATTGTTAGACTTAATGTTTTCCAAATAATAATCTGCCATCCTCTGGCATGTAAATCAAAGGCATGATATTGTTTGTTGTAAATAAAGTGTTAGTAAATTTGAGGTCTGATGAGATAAAGTAAGATATACAGTATCAAGTTTCATTGTCTGAAATAGTGACTATTTTCCAAGTGTACTGGAGATGATAGATAATATACTCATGAGTGTTCACCACCCACTGTAGTCAAATCAGAGGCAGAGATCTGGAAGGTGCAAATATCGAACAAAAGGTTGGATCAACCGTACATACATAGCTTGAGGGTAATGTTTACTAACATATCAGTGGGCCAAGAAACATCTGATATCTATCAAAATTGTTCATCTCATCAGATATTTAAATGTGCTAATAGAATAACTGAGCTTCTGAGAATAGTTTTTTCAGAGTACTGTCTTTAATATGCATGACTTTTTCTACAAATCTGCATTCATTTGTATCAGTTGTGTTTCTTTTAATAGAAATGCATTTGTGTAGTCAGAAGGTTTCAAATGGTGAAGTTAATTTTAGTTTTTTCAGTACGCATTTTAACCTTTTGTGTATGTTTTAAAAAACAACTTGATACGCTTCAAAATTTTATTCTGGATAAGAAACCTCAAGAAAAAGAATTTCCCATTCATTCTGGTAAGTTGTTAGAGAAATTCCACAGATCTGTTGGTTTTTTTGTTAGAAAGGTTAAACCTAAGTTTCACAGTATAGAACAGCAGTTTAAATGATGGAATTTAGAGAGATAGAAGTGTTTGCCATTATTGCAAGAGTAATCAAATTTATCAGCATTGCATCAAGTTTGTAAAATAGCAGTGTCTTAAAATGATCATCTGAAGGCTTTGGAATAAATAGTCCTAGTTTGGTAATTAAAAATACCTTTTTTTTAAGAATTCTTTTCATCCTGTAGGTGGAGCTTGGGTGCTATACATTTCTGGTTACCAGCTTTAAGAGTTTTCAATGCTTCTTGTTTGCAAGACATGCAGTGTTTAGTGAAGTACAGCTGATTGTACAGTTTTTCACTGTACAGTCAACAATTTCAGTTGAATTCTTATAATGGAAGTGTTATTAAATAGCAATGTGGAATAGGTGCCTAGAATAGATAAGCTACTAAGGAAGAGAAACTGTCTTCCTTTTGAGTAGTTAACATTACTTGAATTTAACTCTGTATTTCCTGTTGTATATTTTTCCCTTAATAATCCTATAATTTGCGGTTGAACTGAGTCATCACATTTCTTTTTAAGTTGTTACTCCTTAGACTTACTTTTTAATTAAAAGAGAAAATGAAATAACTTGGACAAATAACTTGTGTCTCCACAAGTCCTTTCATCTTCTAGGCACCATAGTAATAAAAAGAGTTAATAATGCTAGGCAGGAATTCAAGTTCAGGCTCAGTCCACTTCAGACCAACCAGTAAAAATTGCCTATAGTTAAGACACTATAACATTTTCTTAGCATCTGAATAAACACTGATACAGTGAGCATGCAAATTTGCTTTTCTGTAGTGCTCTTGTATTACAGTGATACGGAAAAGCCAAAGGTAATTTTATGTGATCACATGGAAGTTTTTTAAAAAAGACCTTTAAAACTTCTTTTTCTCTTCACGTGTCTACAGTTGTTATAAAAAAGTGAGTTGGATATTTTGTGTTCATAAATTAATACTATTTGTTAGAATGTGTTATTTTAAATGCATTTACTGTGCGCTTGTTGCCTTGTGCTTATAATGCAGGCATTATAGTGAAAAGTAGTAAAAATAATTTTGAAGACTCAAATAATTCTACGGAGGAGGAATTCATGTCATTCTTGTAATAGTTGAAAATCTGTAACAGTGGAAGAATTCTTGTAATTGTTGAAAATCTGTAAATTCTTTTTTATTTATGAATTGGATTTCTGTGCATTTACAGAATGCATTCAAGGGGGCTGAGACTGATGTCATGCAAATCTGCTGACTATAATCCTGATTGCAAGTGGCTGATGTCATTCCAGCACTGCTATACGTAATCTTTCAAACACTCTGGAATCCTCTGACTGGAGGAGGTTGCAGATATTGCACCCATTTTTACAGAAGGCAGTCACCATAGGGAAGATTCAGTCAGCCTCACCTTGGTTCGTGGGCAAATCACAGTGTAGGTCCTCCTGGAAGCTACTTCTGGGCAAGTGAAGGAGAAAACACAGATTTAGCAAAAGCAAGATGAGAGAGCAGTGGATATCATCTGGTTTGAGCATGAGGCTAGAGTAAACGAGTTTCTGAGGTTCCTTCCTACCTGACCTCTTCAGTGATCTGGTTTTTTTTATTTATTTATATTTTATTCTCCACTCCAGCCCCCTTAGAGTCTGCTGAAGTCTGGAAAAAATAAGTCCAGTAGCTCTTTAGTCATTTTGATTTTTTTGTAATTATATGTATATGTATTTAGGTATTTTATTTATGCTTCTACTTACTTAATCCAGTATCTTATCTTACATTCAGGAAGATACTTTTTTGTGACTGTTGGTTGTTTTTAAGTGTAGCTATATGATGTCAATACCATTTATTTAGAGCTACTTATTTACTTTGGAGTGTGAAGTTTTATCTGTTTCTAAATAGAATTATGATCCTATTCTTCACATTAACTACTATTTCAAATTTATCAGCTGTACTTTTAATCCTACTAACATTTGCTTAAACCAGTATAATTTACTCTAAGGGCTGTCCAATAACAGTTTGTCTCCTGATTTTTTGGTGTACTACCAGAAAACATTCATTGTATGTTAGTAAGATCGGCTTTTGAGTTCCTGAGTAGAAACTCTCTTTGCAACTGACTTTAAATTTCACTATACCTAGAGAACTGCTGCTGTTTTCCTACAGCAAATTCAGGTGATCTGTTAATAGTGTTTTAAGCCAAAGGAGACCATTAGATAAACTGTGTCTCTCATGCCATAATTTATTGCCAGTTATCCCTGTACTGAACTCACTGTTTGGCTACAGCTGAACTGGGAAGGCATTCAAACATAATTTGTGGATACCAAGAAAGTGTAGTCTGGTCAGTATTTAGTCAGTCAGTGTAGTCTATTCTGGTGTTTAGATAATTACTCCTAACAATACCTCATCCAGTTTTACATTTTAATTTGTCAGGGTTCAGCTTGTAGCCAATGAATTCTTTTTTGCTGTGCATTTTTCTGAAATTCACTGCAGTATGTTGTATTTTCTCTTACTTCAAATACTTAAATTCTATTTGAATCCTTTTGATAGATTGTAAATGTTAAGTGTTTTCAGTCTTTCACAGTAAGACATTTTTTCCAGTCCTCAAATCACTGTATGGCTTTTTTTTTTTTTTAGCCGCTCCATTTTTTCACCATTCTTTAAAGCACTTTTATTATTAGTCTCTTACTAACCTTAATAGTGCTGCATACCGAGAGCAGCAACTTTTTGTATTCTTACTTCCACCTACCTGTTCATTCATGGATTGACCACATAAGCCCTTCTTTGTGGTATTCCGCTGATACGCTTAGATTGCTAGGGCTTTCCAGATTCGTTCCAGTCATCACTTTCTGAGAACTAGTTTCTTGTTTTATACACTTATGCTGTTTTTTACTTCCTAGATTTGGCAATTAGCTGTCTCTGGCTTTTATTTTATTTAGCAAGCCCAGGTTGCTTGGTACATCTGATAGGAGAATTTGCTACTCTTACAGTTTGTGTGATTGAGTACTAATGTATTTAGTACTGAGTTCCCTGGAGTGATTAGATACATTGCTAGTCATTGATTAATGTTTCACTGACAACTGTTTTAACCAGTAGCTTTGCACCCTAATTCTTGAAGGCAGTCTTTCCTCCTGTTTTGTGTTGCTAATTTTTTTTTCAGGACTTCCTTACATGTAAGTACTAGAAAGCAAGATTTCCTGGCTTGTTTGGGTTACCTCTAAAATTAGCCACATTAGCAAGTAGTCAGGAAGTCATCCTGACTTCTAGTAAGAAATTCCCCTATAGCATTATGTCAAAATTAATACGCTATCTGATGCCTTTTGGGTTTTTCTGTGGGAAAGTTTTACTGGATTATTGTATTCTAACTCGATTCAAGAAGTACCTTTTTGTGTGTATGTAATACAGTACAAGATGTTTTTAAAAAGATACGCTGAAATAAAATCAGTATCAAATTCATTTAGCAGTTGAGCACATGTAAACTGATTAGTTTTCATTTTTAGATATGTGATGAAACTAGTAACTTTAGCTGCAGTTCATTCTAATACAGACAAACCTATTGCTTTTTTATCATGACCACTTAACTTTGGATTCCAAAGTCTTTGCTGAAGTACAAAAAGTGTTAGGTTTTAAAATAATGAAAAACCTCTGTTAGATGCTAAAATAATAGAAGAAAAAAAATCTGTCAAGTTTATATCACTAGATATACTCTACTGCTGCAAAACATTATTGCATCAGGTTGCCTTGACCTGGTTACACCATTTCTCCTGCTCTTTTATTTTTTCATTTGTTTTCATATGTTACTATGCTGCCTACATTTTGAATTTCATTTTTCTGGAAGTTTTGGATTCTTACCTGAGTGGTGCAGCTGGAGGGAAGGGGGTGCCATACAGTGGGACCTTGACAGTCTTGAGAGGTTGACCTTATAGAATCATAGAATGTTAAGGGTTGGAAGGGACCTTAAAGATCATGTAAGTCCCACCCCTCCCTGCCATGGGCAAGCATATCTCCCTCTAGACCAAGCTGCTCAAGGCCTTGAACACTGCCAGGGCTGGGGCATGCACAGCCTCCCTGGGCAACCTATTCCAATATCTCACCATGCCCACAGTAGAGTTTCTTCCTAATACACAGCCTGAATTTCCCCTCTTTCAGTTTTCACTCAAATTGAAATTCAGTGTACTCATGAAGTTAATAAGGCCTTTCAAAACTGTAAATATTTGACTTCCACATATTTGTAATTTAGAAACTGAATTTTTTGTTTGCGGGTTCTTAAGCTACTGTTGAAGGTGTCTTTATTCAATGAAGATCCCCAGAACAAAAATGTTAGATGTTTTTAAGGTACCTTGTTTGATCTGGACCATGGCTGATGTTAAACTAGAAAATCACACACACACGAACTCATTACAGATGTAATAAGAAAAAGGAAGAGAATTAGTGCTAGATATTTCAAGAGTGTCTGAAAGAAGGGAGATGGTTTCAGAGTATTTTGGTTGCTATTGATACCGTAACTTTGTAATTGTATCAAACAGTCACCCACAGGCCATGTATTGTCTTACAGTTATGTCCAGTATTTATTTTGATAGGCTTCCACATCAATATATGTGAATTTTGTATGTTTTGAGTGTCTTGTCATAGCATATAAATTCAATAAGTATTTGAAACCAAATTGTTATTTTATAAATTGCCATTTATCCACAGTCATATGGAAATGGCTCGCTTCTGCAAATGTTTACATGACTCAATGATTCCAGTGAAACTATTAATATAAGTAAAAATGCACAAATAAGCCTGAGAACCAGTGAAGTTCCTTTGTACTGGAATTTGACAATCGTAGTATGGCATGAAGGATAAAGGGGAGGAAGGAATATTTTGGCTCAAAAGACAGAAAAAGTCCTTACCCTTGGGATTGAGTAACATTTCTTTTCCATAAGGCTGTCTCAAGAGATTGTTGTCTTCTGTTCCTGTCCACTTGGCCTCCTTTTCTGGCCAATTTTTGCTCAACTAGGATGTTACAGTTGCTTGTGAAGTTCCTTGTAAAACAGATTGCTTATACAACCCCAGTAAATCAAATTTTAAAAAAAGTCAGCTACAAAATCAGGGCCAGAAGTAAACTGTCATAAGCAAGAGACTTTTAAGCAAGTTTTAGTGCTGTAGAAAGTGTGCATGACCTTCTATTCACAGCACTCTTTATGAAAGATAGCAATCCTACAGTGAAATAGAACCAGCCACTTGCTGGGACTAGAACCTTGAATGCTACTTTTGTTTTAATCCTTATGTTTTATCAAATAATTTGGTTATTAGTTGTTTTTTTTTCTCATACTCTCCACTAATATCATAGCACTAATGCTTTTAAAGTACACTGAATTGATATTTTCTTTTGCTTTACATACTTCTTTTCATCAATGCATGAGGGATCACTCCATTCTATTTGTCTTGAAGGACAGCAATAATATTGGATTTAGCTAGTCGTAATATTTTATATTTCATCAATTTTTGTTTAATACTATTCATAAGTTACTTTTTGATGGATGAGGTTCTCTATTTAATTGTCTCAGAAAATGAAAACAATTATCTACTTTTCCCTTCGTAAAAATGAATTTTTGAGTTACCTGTAAGTTTAAGAGGCTAATGTGTTTCTTTTTATTTGCATTTTTATATCTTGTTCAAGAAATTCAGTATTTCAGACATGTATCACTGACATATGGAAAGATTACTACAGAATTGTTTTTAGAAATACTTTAGTTTTCTGAATAAGACTATTTACTTAGTGCTAAGGATTGCATGATTCAATTATTCTTTTCAAAATAATGTAGATTTTTCTGCCTTCTTTACCTTAATAACATTCATTGTGATGAAAAAATAGTCCCAGGCATACTCTTTGTAGAGTTAATGATTGGCAGTAACTTAAAAGCAGACTATACTATGTTAAACACAAACCCAGATTGTTTGGGCACAAAACCCAGAATCCCAGCACTAAGATTTTTCTTGGCTAAGCATCAAAGCATGTTAATAGGTATAGTGTTAGCCTGGGACAAAGAGGGGATTGTTACTGTGGTATATTTCATCCTGCTGCTACTTGGCAAGACCCGGTGTATTTTTAGTGAAGTTTGTGTGTGCATTTGTCTAGTCACCTGGAAAAAAGGATGCGTAGATGACCCGTGAAAATGCAGTTAGCATGATGGAAGGTGAGAATGTGTAATCCTTATTATACAGTGAACTGTTAGCACTACATTGTGGGTAAGATACCATTTCAAAGAGTATTCTCAGTTGTTTAGCTTCACTTGTGATTTCTTTTTTTTCTTGTAACATAACAAGACGGATTTAGCAGTGGTATAGCCATGTACTTTTTAATTGCTAAATGTTCATGCTCCATTTGCTTTCTTTGTTTCAACAGAATTAAGTAGCATGGGAAGAGATGTTTTGAGGTTTTTCTTTCCGTTATAGAATATATTTTTGTAAATATGAGTGGTCCATCTTAAAGCAGTACTGCAGTGAAGGGTGATTGCTGTACGTTCAAACATTTTCTTTAAATATCACATCTGCTGTTTGACTCTAGACAGTCAACCTGTGTTATAATTCAGTATTAAATTATTTTTGCATGCCTTACTACATAGCCCAATATGTAGTAAATATTCTTAATATAGTGTAGGACAAGTAATGTTTGTTATCACATTATGGTTGTGAAATGCAGTTATTGCCTAAAAACTTGCTGTATTACATTTTTGATAGTTATTGGTTAATAGTAGCAGCTGATAGATTGGTAGTAGTGAAACAAAATAAAGCACAAGCTGTGAGCAGAATCACAGAATGGGTAAGGTTGGAGGAAAGCACAGTGAGCCGATCTGGTCCAACCTCCCTGCTCAAACGGTCATCCTAGAGCACTTTCAACAAATGTCTCCTCACTAGCGTTTTATAATAATTGTAAACATGAAAACCAATCTATTTTAGATGTTTTAACAGAAATGTGTTACCTGAAAATTATCATTGTAAGCAATTGCATTGATTATTTCTGCAAAAATTCTAAGTTTGATCATGATTATGAATAGAATTTATGTCACCAGTAATAAAGAAAACCCAACTGCAATCCTTTTAAGGGTATATCTGCTTTTAATGAGAAGAAGCTGTTTATCTAATGAAAATGGAAAACATCCCAAAAGCCTAGACTATGAGACGATGAGGCAGAAAAGGCTACTAAGATAATTTAATCCAGGGTTTTACCTAAAAGAGCATACAAGACTGTCTTAAATTCTTTTATCTTGCTCTTACCTTTTGGTGGAAAAAATGCCATTTTAACATAGAGATTTTTGGTGAAATACACCCCACTAAAATTTTCTCTGCTAAGTGCCTTCCTTCTTAAATAAATAAAAATGCTGCTGCCTTTCAGTCTTTTAGCTCCTCTTAGAGCCATTAGACCATTTTACACTCATCTGCCAGTTTTTTTTAGCATGTTTTCATTTGTGAATTGTACCAAATCTCTCTTGGACTTTGATGCATCAAGTAGATGGAACATTAACCTTCTTTAGTGGCATTTTACTGTTTTCCCCATTCCTTGTTGTGTGAAGACTTGGTCAGAAATTGTGCTGTATTTTCTTCCTTCACACAAGATGATTTCATAGTCTCTTTTCTTTATGTCCACAGATAGTAGAAATAACCTTACAGGGTTCTAAGATAGTGGTTCTGTTATTTTTGCTCAAGAACATTTTATCAATGTCAGGCGTATAATTACCTGAGATACATCTTCTCATTATAAATAATGATATAACACTACTGTTTACCCTTCTTCTTTCACCCCCTGCATCTCTTTATTTTTATCTCCCATTTTATTCACAGTGTTCACTGTTGCTCAAAAATCTCTTTAAACATGTTTTAAAAATATTTTGAAGCAAATTGCCCTGTTGCTATTTCTGTTCTGCTTCTTATTTTTATTTTATTTTATTTCTATTTTGGTATAATTCAAGAAAAATGTCATTTTCAGATGTCATAACAGCTTTCTCAGAGAATGGAAAGAGCTATTGAATCCACTTTTTCCTTTTTTTCTTTTTTCTCTATATTGTGAGTGCTTTTTCTTTTTTTAGGGTTTAATCCCTAACATTAAAAAAATCTAGAATTTTGTGGGGTTTTCTTTATACGCTCAAAGGCAAATGTCTATATAATTTTTGCTGTGTCTGTTGTCTTAAGTAAGTGAATAATGGTTATTTAACAATCAGTTTTCTATGTAAAAATATTTTTACGTTGTTGAAATATCTGAGGCCAAGTTAAGATTTTTTTTTCTGGTTTGTACCATTTTTTTTATTCAGGCCTTTGGCAGCAAATTACAAATAACTAGCTAAACCCTTTACTTTGCACAGCTGTTCACTCTTGGTATTTCCACGAAGGCTGAATATAAAATTAAAGCTACTGGTAAAGTATCAACCAAATATCATATGTTTATGGCATCTTTTTAAATCAGATTTTAATTAGTATCATATGTTTATGGCATCTTTTTAAATCAGATTTTAATTAGAAAGTAACGTGGGGTTTGTTGTTTTCTAGTCTGTTGAAAGTTGAAAGTAGGCCTGTGTATGAGTGAGCACCTGACAGAAAACTGATTTGGTAAATTCATATAGTTTCTTCTTATTCTTCTGGAGAATACCATGATATAATGGTCTTTGTCCCAGGCTACGTTTGCTGATAGCTAGGCCAGGTACTGCCATTTTCTGTAGAGCGTGGCATTTTGTAGAGGCTGCCTTTATTACCAAGAAGGTGTAGAAGGTTTGGACTAAGGCTGTAGGATGGCTATCCATTGAGCTTGTTACTCCCAGGGACATTAGCCTATTAGGTATCTGATTTGAGGGAAGAGCTCTGGTAAAATAGGTAGAACTATTAATGGCAGTGGGAACAGTAGTTCAAAATATACAATGCCTTGGAGCTGGGGTCTAGCATATGAGTTTTCATTTTACCATTTCCTTCTTTCCCTCCAGAAAGGGAAAGTTCTTATCTCAGAGCTCAGGCAATTAGTGGCACTACCACCTCATCGTCTGATAAATTAGGAGGATTGCTTTGAGGCATCAAAGAGATAGGGGTCATGAAAGTGAGCACAAGAGAATAATACAGAATGCTGCCATGCTGCATTATTCTTGTCTGCCCATTTCTAGCTAAGGAACATTACAAAAGAAAGACGTATTGCTGCTAGAATAGGTGAGAAGTCAGTCTGACTGCTTGTGGATTTTGCACCTTGCTACAGAAATGTGGCTTAACTCCCTGCAAAGAGAGCTCAGTTTTAAAAGTTGTCTAAACTGTGTTACTACAATATAGAATGAAAATTTTAAAATCCTGCCCACTCTATCAAGTAACGTCTGGAAACAGCCTGTATGTTCTTGAACATGGTCTTAGAGATGTGGAATTGACCGTTTTGCACCACACGGTGGTGTGTGGAGTCATCGTGGTTTATTGAGCCTTCTGCACCATCTAGCCTGCACCCAGCTGTTTCACCATAGGACTTGTAACCCTCCAGAGTGGGGGGGATTTATTTGAACATGCTGAGGCAATGTGAGATTTATATACTTACCTGGAGAAAGGAGAATGGGGAGACAATTAACAAAACCAAACAAACAAAAATTTAATTCCTTATTTAAAAAAAAGATAATATAAGAAAAACACAATAAACATAAAAATGGGATTCTTATCACCCTTTTCATTAGTTTTCATTTTTGCTCATTGTGTACTTGAAAAATCTTGTGATACTCTCAGTAAAAGGGTTAATGCTCATTGTTTGACAACTTCCCAAGCTGGAGAACAGCAAAGCATACCATAGTCACAGTTGGATAATTTCACAATAAAATCACTTTTTAATGAGAAGTATATCAGCAGTACAGACCTTTTGAAGTTCTTATTAAGTTTGACCATACTGAGCTCATTGATGGAAAAGCATTATTTGCTGAACAAGCCTCATGCTTAAGACTGGAAGCCACTGTTACGTCATTTTTTGGTTAATTGGCTGCACCTGTCACTTGTTAACAGCTCTAATCCAGTGGTCTCTGAGCCACATGGGGAAAGGTCAGCAGGAGCAGGAACGAGTCTGGTGCACTGTGAAATGTTGTTAGAGATAATGTTAGTTTGGCAACCTGTAATGCTTGTTAAATTCAAATTGTCACTTTTCAGCTACTGACATGAGCTTCGCAAAATGAGAATATTGTTGATAACTAGAAAATAAAGTCCCTGGTTCTTTTCCTTTCAGGCAATGCTTAGTTAAGAACACAGGGTTTTTTTAAGAATGTATTAATTTGTGGGTTTCTCCCGTGTAGTGAAAAATTCTTCAGAATTTTCTTCTTAAAGCTGGAATTTGTATGGGTTTTAAACTATGAATATAAAATTAATATGAATCCAGTAAAAATATATCCAGATATCTATAGATACACATGCAAACAAATGTATTATTGGTATTTAGATGTCCTTTCCGTGTCATAGAGTTTGGGTCCTCAGCACTCTCAGGTACTTGTCATTGTGATGCCTTTTGTCCTGTAATCATATCCAGGGAAATTGAGTTTTCAGTGCAGTTATATGAGTAATTATGTTGATGCTATTTATATACATAAACCATCTTTTCACTTTAGTGTGCATTTCAGGTAGTTAAATAGTTTGAGTCCTGCAATACATCTTGAAACATCTTGAAAATACTTGCTTTTTCAACCTATATTGCTACTGTATCTGAATTTTGAAAGTGCATTTAAGTATTTTGGTCAGTAAAATTTCAGTTGACTTGTGCTTTGCTTTTGCTATGCATTTTGTAGTAAGCAAGTTGCTAAACAATTTGAGTAAGTTTACTTAACTGAATCTCTTGTAACATTCTTTATGAAATAGGAATGTTCCTGCTAAAACTTATGATGCTATAGAATCATAAAATGGCTTGGGTTGGAATAGACTTTTAAAGGTCACCTAGTTGAACACCCTTGCAATGGACAGGGACATCTTCCATTAGATCATTTGCTCAGAGCCCTGCCTAATGACCTTGAATCCCAGAGCCCCAGGGATGGGATATCCACCACTTTTCTGGGCAACTTGTTTCAGTGTTTCACCAACCTCATTGTAAAAAATATCTTCTCTGTATCTGGTCTGAATCTACCTTCTTTTAGTTTAAAACCATTACCCCTATCACAACAGGTCCTGCTACTGTCCCCATCTTTCCTATAGGCCCCCATTTAGTATTTAAAGGCCACAATAAGTTTACCCCGGAGCCTTCTCTTCTCTAGGCTGAACAAGCCCAACTCTCTCAGCATTTCCTTATTGCAGTTCCAATCCTTTGATCATCTTCATGGGCCTCTTCTGGACCTGTTCTACATGGGCCAACAGGTCCATGTGTTTCCTGTGCTGAGGACTCCAGAGCTGGATATAGCAGTCCAGGTGGGGGTCTCACGAGAGCAGAGGGGCAGAATCACCTCCTTCACCCTGCTGGCCACACTGCTTTTTTGCAGCTTAGGATACGATAGGCTTTCTGGGCTGCCGGTACACATTGCTGGATCAGATGCCCTGGATCACATAAAAATGTGATCCAGCTTTCAGATTGTTTCATAGATGCTTTATGTGCTTGTTTTTTTTTTACAATTCAACAGTGAGCAATTTATTATTCATTCACAGTAGCCTGAGACAAATAGTTACCAAACTATTTCTTAGGCAGGTTCAGGTATGGTAGCTGTTGAAGCTACTAAATAAGGTGTTTGAAACTAGCCGTTTTGTTAAAATGCCCGAAGAAAAGCACATCAGTTCACCCATCTAAAATGTGAATTTGTCTATCAGTTATATGTTTGAAGTCAAAGTTATGAAGTTAATTACCTGTCATCAACAAAATGTTTTTCTCATCTACAAAAATAAGTGCTTAAGTGAAAAATAAACCAGTATCTACTTCAAATAACTGGATTTCTTATATCATGGTATCTCTTTTATTTCATAGTAAGGATAGTATCTTTATGGTAATTATTTTTAGTTGAAAAAGTAATTGAATTAAATTTGACAATAATCTTTAATTGGTTTAAAATTGTAAACATTGAATTCAAACCAACTTTTTATAAACAGGTGCATATCCAGTGAAAACAATTCTTTCATTTGTCTTAGTTCGATGGAGAACTAAGATATCTATGTTAGCCAAGAAATAATCCCTCTCCTTTAAATTTAGAAAACAGAACTTTAATTAGGAAAATATATGTAAAGGAAAAGATAACATTTCTTAACCACAAGACACATATATATATATATGACAACAGTCTGCAACAAACCCCTCCACCCCCAAATGACAAGGCAAAACAGTCTAAAAGGTCCTCTTGGCTACTCCCCAAAAAGGGGAAATGTGATTATATCCACGGACAGCAGGTGGTGCTGTCGCGCCCAGCCAACTGGGCTCTCCCCTCAGGCGAGGTGGCAAGCAGTTCTCAGATTAGTTCCCCTGAGAGGAAAAATGGAAAGCAAAACGGCAACAATCCTGTGTCCGCAGGGGCAGGGAAACCGGAGCTTTCTCCCACGTCTATTTTTCCTCACGGCAATCCTTGTGGTTGTTATGAATGCTCACGGATGAAAACANCAGTCCCTCCCCCAGGGAAGGGACTCACGCAATGGGTGATTAACTCTGTGAGTCATGGGGTATTGTTGAACCGTTGATGGCCCATTAGCAACCACACCCCCTCAGGCTGGGTGTGAAGGTGCTAACGACTGCCTGGGCAGCTACTGCAAATGGTTCATTGTTCTTGGGGAATGAATAGAGGGAGTAGAATATATAGCTTTTATCACCCCCACACAGTGATAACTGGCCCCTCCTGCTGAACTAGGGCACATTTCAAGGTACTGCGTTTTTTTAATACCACCTCTGCCCAGAAGAAAGAATTGTAGTTGGTGAAATATTATCAGAATCTTAAAGGATTCTTAAGTCCCATACCCTTCTTATATAACTGAATTCAAACCTCTTTGAAAAAAACCCCATGCCTACCAAGAAAGCAGTATTTATATTACTTTCTGCACTGATCCAAATCCAACGATAGTTTTAAAGAATTATTAAAACTGTTATAATCTGATTTTAGTTTGGCAAATCTGTAACAAAAGTGACCAAATAAAATGACTGTCGTCAATTAGAGACAATTTTTTAGTGACAAAATATATATCCCTCTCCAGGTCAGTCTTATGGGATGTTCCTCAAATTCCATCTGTAATTTGTAACATCAGAAGTGCTTTCTTTGAAATTTCCAATGGTGAGACAAAAGCAAATAGATTAACTTTTTCAAAGGCATAAAAATACTTCTATTTTGCATTTGCAAAATTTTATGTGCAGTCTATCCCTTGCAGATGTATTATTATAAGATTATTGCAAGGCTTTAGGCTTATTGTAGCCATTTTCTGATGGGAAGTTTAAAGGATTAAGCAGCGGTTTTCAAAACTGTGTCATCAGTAAGGTTTTAGAATATTGGTGAGAGAGAAATGCATTCATGGGTGTCTGTTTTCATTCAAGCACTTCCTCCACAAATTCACTGCCCAGTAACCTTTAGGCTCACTGTTGCTTTTTTCATTGACTGCTGAAGTGGTAGTTGCAGGCTATTGGCAGAAAAGGATGGTTTTGAATGGTGGCTATTGTTCTGACAACATTAGAAGCCTCTGGCTAGAGGATCAGCAAGAATGCCTGCTAAGATAAAGTGACAATGTTGTCTCCTGTTCATGCGAATAACTTGCTGATAAACTATGACAGTACAAAAAGCCTGAAGAGCTGAGCGTGGGAAAAGCTGTATTAAATTTCATATATTGCTCAGCAGAATTCTTATTAGCCAGTTAACCACTAGTACCTATTAGGAATGCTCAGTGTATCTTGCACGATCAGCCTTACTTATTTTTATTGGTTTTGTTTATAAAATAATTCTTTAAAACACATAAAAATCATGAAGTTATGTTTCTCTCTACTTCCATGTTATTTTTTTGATGACAGAACATTCAAGGCATTTTCTAATCTTTACAGGGTAAGGAGTTAAGTAATGTTTATTAAATAAATGTATTTCCACTGCACTTAGTCAAATTCATATGCTAAAAGGCTAAATAAGAAGTTCCTATTTTATACCTTCAAATCTGTGAGTAATTCTTACATTTAGGCCATTAAGCATTAAGTGCTGTAATTGTTTGGTCAGGCTCTGCTAGCATACTCCAAAAGGTACTCAGCTTTATTTAAATACATTTATAAAAAGTATGATTTGTGATTCATATAATGTTATAGAAAAGCTAGAATGCTCAAAAATACCTTCATTTTAAAATGTTCTGTTATTCTTGAAACATTTTAGTAGGTACAGAAATTTGGAATTCTCAGAGTGATATTCATCTTTACAGTAATGTATGCTTTTGGAAATTTTATAACAAATGTTGAAAAGGTTAACTTAGAATCATAGAATCATCTAGGTTGGAAAGACCATTAGGATCATGAAGTCTAAGCACAAACCTGACACTGCCAAATCCACCACTAAACAGTGTCCCTAAGTGTCACGTCTAAATGTCTTGTCAATAAATACAGTGATGCACAACCAGCATGACATGAAAATTGAAGTTCTTAGGAAGTAAGGTTAATATAATTCTTAAAGATGTATTTCTAGGATTCATACGTATTTGAAGAGGAAATTATGGGAAATATCCTTTCATTTCCCTTTTTTCTGTCTTAAGTGATGTTTTGTATTTAAAATCATCACTTTGTAATTATTGTTCATTCATTTCTATCCTCATAAACTTTAAGTATATATTGTCCTGAAATTGGTCAAGTACAGGTTCCCTTTGTGGTAGAACAGGTTTTTTTGACAGTGAAATTGCTGTCACATGAAATGAATACCTGTACTAATCTCTTACATTTAAAATTTCTACTATGGTTGTACATGCAGTTTAATAACATGTATTTGGCTATGTTTTGAAACTCCATCAAGTTTCCCTTATTTTGAGATCCAAATAACATGAATTGCAGTCTTTGTAAGTGGTGTGAAATGATCTTTTGTAGAACACTTGCAGGTGAATGTGTTTTAGAGGTTCCATGGTTGCAAATATGCTGGATAACTTACAGTCTTACCAGAATCTCAGGATCCAGTCTTAAAATGCTGTTGCATACCTTTATTTTATTATTGAGAATTGTTCAGACTTATATCTGAAGATTCAAGTCATTCTGTATGGTTACTCTCACTCTAGTAGTAAATTGGTTTTTTTGTCTTAACTTAAACTCCTTTAAACTTATTTGAGCCTTGCCAATTTTTTTTATTTTTTTTTTTATTTTCAAAAAATGAGTGCGTCCACATGGGGAATATACTTTGTTGTAGTAGTAGTGGTCAGTTGTAGACTAAGACCCTGTTCTGTGCTTAATCTTTAAATTCCTTTTAGCTGTGCAGAAGAAAGCTCTGACACCATCACTTTTCGACTTTTAAGACTAATTTGAATGCAGTACTAAATAAAAATACATTCTCCTCTCATTTATGTGACCAAAATGGCATTGCTCGTTCCTTGTTTGCTAAAAGAGTAGAGGTCTATTCTGTGGCCCAAAGCTGAACACAGGATTTGGAATGTGGCCTTAATAGTGTCCGGTACAGGAGGACTGTACTCACTGCTCTGATCCACTGTTTTTGACCCAAGCCAGGATGCCGTTGGCCTTATTGGCCACCTGGGAACACTTCTGGCTCACATTCAGGCACTGTCAACCAGCACCCCCAGATCCTTTCCCAACAAGCAGCTCTCCAGCTACTCTTCCACCAGCATGTAGCACTTCGGTGGTGTGACCGAAGGGCAGGAGCTGGCTCTTGGCCTTGTTCTACTTCTTATCGTTGGTCTCAGCCCACTGGTTGAGCATATCCAGGTTCCTCTGCAGAGCTTTGCTACCCTCAGGCAGGTGAGCATTCTCACCCAACTTGTCTGCAAGCTTACTGAGGGTGAACTTGGTAGAATCATAGACTATTTAGGTTGGAAAATAGCTGTAAGATCCTTGGGTCAGACCATGAACTTAACATTTACCAGTAAACCGTATCCCTCAGGACCACATCTACCCACCATGGTGAAGAGTTTGGAAAAAAAATCTGATGAGGAGCAGCTGAAGAAGCTGGGGTTGTTCAACCTGGATTAAAAATGGCTCAGGGTGCTTTCTACAACCACCTGAAAGGAGGATGTAGTGAGGTGGGTGTCAGTCTCTTCTCCCACCTAACAAGAAATAAGACAAGAGAAAATAGGCTTAAGTTGCACCAGGGGAGGTTTAGACTGGTTATTAGGAAAAACTTTGCCAATACAGGTGTCAAACATTAGACCAGGCTGCCCAGGGAAGCAGTGGAGTCAGCATCCCTGGAGGTATTTAAAAGATGTGTAGATGTGATGCTTAGGACATGGTGTAGTGGTGAACTTGACAGTTGCTGGGTTAACAATTGGACTTAATGATATTGAAGGCCCATTGCAGCCTAAACAATTATCTGCCCAGAGAAACTCAAAACCCAGCAGTGTTTTTCACAATTCTAACTCTGTGTTTTTCACAATTCTGTAGGTTCTTTCATTGCTAGAGGAGAAGACTTAGAGTTATGAAAACCTTTGCATATCAGCTGAAATTCTTTATATGAATTATCATCTGCAAGGACAGGGTCAATCATTTTAAACTTTGCTCAGTAATACATGCCATCTACACCAATCAAAATTTTTGTCATCGATAGACTTCAGTTCCCCCTAGGCCAAAAGATCTGGTGTCATACCATGGGGTCATTCTGGTAGTTTTTTGTCCTATAGTTTCCAAGTCCTTTTCTCCTGTTTTTTTTTAAGTATGTTCCCTTGCAGTTTCTTTTCATGCTTAATTTCAGTCACAGTTACATTAGTTTACTGTTTGAAGCCTTATAGTTGCCAGGGAAAGAAAAAACTCATATTCAAAATGGATACTTATGGTGGACTGTTGTTCTAAGTGTGTATTAAGGAGCTCTCAACAGAAGTAAAAGTTTTAGCTGTTGGGGTTCATATTTCACAATATTACAACATATTTTATATCTTAAGGTCTCTTTCTACAATCTTTCCTTCTCATAGATCAGCCAAGAAATACATATTTTGTGGCAGCAGTGGTGTAAGGAGTGAAAAATTCTTGCATTCTGTGGAATCTAAAATTTCAGGAAATAGGTTTTTGGTTGTTCAAGAAGTGCTTGGACAATGCTCTGAGGCACATGGCATCATTCTTGGGGTTGACCTGAGCATGGCCAGGAGTTGGACTTTGATGATCATAGTGGTGGCCTTCCCACTCAGGATGTTCTATGATTTTATGATTCTATTGACAGGAAAGATCATCTATATTTAATGAAAAAGAAAAGAGAGGATTTTTTTTAAATAAGCTCTTTTTCACCATTAAGGAGTAGAAGATACCCAGTTAGGGGACTTCCCAATAACACAAATTCATTCTAGTAAGTGATTATCACATGTATTTCTTATCTCTGAGTCTCATGGCTGCATACTAAAGAGTACATTCTCTCAATGTAGGTACACAGAAGCAGAACAAAACAAATAAGGTAGCAAATTTGACAAATGCCATGAACTAGTTTAGTCATGATAAGTATTTAAAGTATGACCTAAAAACCTGGAAAATAGAGAGGTGACTGGATTAGTTATAGAAAATTAAAATTTATTTGGCAATCCCAAATAATCAGCAGCTCTGCAGTTTTGCAGACAGGTTCTACTTCCTGATCTCTTGTCTTTTTACTCTCTTTCCCCTATACCCTCAGCTCCTGCCTCTGGGTTTTTACCATTTACTGTGCACACCTCTTCCAGCCTTCATCAGAAAACCACTGACTTCTTTCACTTTCCTGTAGGAAAGTTACCTGAGAAAAAGCCATTAAAAGTATGATTTTGCAAAGGAAGTAAGGCTGCCTAAACTAGATGTCATGATAGAGAAAGGAAGAGCAGATGAGAAGGGAACAGTAGTGCAATACCTTCTGTTTTCAGTGTCAACAGACTATTAAATCAGCTGGATTGTTCATGAGAACTTCATCTGTGCATACTGGTAAATCTCAAACAGTTTCCATGGAACTTCACAGTATTAGTTTCCAGCTATCAAATTGAATTAAAGCAAGTTCAGTATTTTCCTATTTTTTTATCTTTACCTTTCCATTAAATCTTTTTTACTTACAGGTAGACTTGTTGCTTAAGTGATAATGAGAAGCGTGGACTTGTGTGATGTTATGGTAGATAATATTTTTTGAAAAAAAATTATGAAATCCTGTGATTTATATAGAATTGGTACTACTGCAGCACTCACCCTAGAAAAGCTAACCTATTTTGGTGCAGGAACCCCTAACTTAAGATCATACATATAGTTTTCTCTCCCTACTCGTAGTCTGCCAGTTTTGTAGTCTTGCAGTAGTAAGAGATAATAGTATTAAATTATTTTAAAATTTATTACTTTCTTGCCATTAGAATTTAGCAATTAAGAATACTTATAAGAATCTGAGGCCTTACATTCTCTTGCAGCATGTTGCCACAATATGAAAGAGTCCAGTAGTGAAGCTTGTATGGTCAATGTTTTACCACTTCTTCCACTAGTACGATTTTTTCAATTGGGAGCAGAATAGCCTGATGCAGAAAAACATGTTTCTTCCTACTACCTCATTGGGAACTTACTGTAATTGATGAATCTGACATGCTGAATTCAAATACATCATCCGATGCTTTTTCTCCTTCAAATGTGTTTTTAAGGACTTAGATGCTATTGTTTCTGCTTATGTTGTTAGGTTCAGGTGGACTCAAAATTAATGGAAAAAGAGGAATTTTTCTTAAGTTAATTTCCCTCTCCCTGGAAGTTTTTGAACAGAAGGCTGGAGAAATTACTGATTACTTTCAAGTTGTGGTTTTCTTTTCTGTGGCATACCTACTGCTGTAGCAGTCTGCCTCTGTGCTAGCCTGTTTTTCTCGTCTGCATAGTTCATATCTCTCCCAGTTCTTTCTCTTTCCTATTTTAAATGTATGCTACCACAGATTCTAAGTATTTTCAATGTTTAATTTTAAAGTGTTTTTTTTTTTGATAACAGGACATTTTAAAACCTTATTTATTTCATATTGATTTCTTGCGAAATATGCCAAAATAGAATTCATGTGTACCTGATGCTCTTTTCAGGCTTTAAGTGCTTCTAACTGTATAAAACAGGAAAAAAATCCATAATAGGCAATGAACTATACTGTGCCCTTCAACTCACTCTCCACTAGAAGAGTCTAGTGTTACATAAACTTTTTTGCCAATCCATCAATAAAAGTGCATTTTTGTCATTGATGTCTTATAAGAGTGATAGATTCCATATTTTCATGTTTAAAAAAAAGTATCTATGACTTTTGACATTGTGGTTTTTTGCATGTGTGTGGGAGGATGTGATGATAAACAGTTTGAACCATCTGCGTGGAGAACTTTAAGGGTTGCCAAATTAAGCATTGAGCTCCATGGGAAGGAAGTGAAGAACAGGAGCTCAACAGCAGTTCTGCAGTGACACACAGGATTAGGCATGCAAACTCTCAGTGAGACTTTCTAGTTTTTGCAGAGGTAGTTAGGCATCCACTCCTCAGGAAGGTAGGAGTTTTCTCTATACTGTAACTTCGAAAGGCAAAAACTATATAGTGATTGCTGTTTAGGAGCATGCTGTGGTTCTCAGAGCAAACTCCACCCTCCTTTTTGAGGGGTTTTCCGTTTTTTCATGAAGCAGGGTACTTGAGCTTCTTGCTGTAATAAAACCATAGCTTATGACAGTTTCAGTGCATTACTGTAGTCTTTAACTTCATCTCGTGTTCTTAGCTCTTAAAAAATATTTGAGGAACAGCTCAGCACATGGTTGTTGATTATAAACAATTAAATCAATTTCAGTAAATGATATTTTATGTTTTACTTTGAAAATATGATAAATTAGAACAAAGAAAATCATTCAGTGGGTTTTGTGGTTCCTGAGTTTGGCTGAGACTAAGGTTTGCAAATAACTTCAGGGACATAAATTAAAACTGCATTGGATTAAATATAGTTTAGAAAATCGATCTATTTTTACTTCAAATGCCTTTGTCTTTTTCACCTATCTATATACGTGTGCCAGTGCCTCATAATTTGATACCTAATGCTGTTTTGGGTGACAGATTGGCTTTCAAAAGCCCACAAAAAGTAGTATCAACTAAGTTTTGTGCTACTGATTTGTCTTGTATCAAGAGAAATATTTGATATCTATATATGAGAGGCTCAAGTTAAATACTGTTTGCTTTTGATAACTTGTGGCACTTTATAATCCGTCTTAAATGATCCAAACCTCATTGAAAAGAGGTGTGAAACGAGTTATGCTTAATCAAGAAGTATTTCAACCCATGCATGCTTTCTCTTAATGAAGGGGTCCATTTTGGTTTTTTGTCTGTTTGTCTAGGTAAACTGAGTTGTGCAGCTGCGTTGCACAGCAGAGTACAGGGTGCCTAGGCCAGGCAAGCTCCTACTTAACAGACCCAATGTCAATGAGGCATTAGGTCCTTTCAGAGATGTCCAGCAGTTCTCTTTGACTCAGTTACAATTACACATAGGAATATATCAAATAGGTCAGATTTGTACCGACGAGGATAGAAGGCATTTTATCTGTTTATTAAAAAAGACTGTATCAGTCTTTTACAAAAAGTTTATTGTGTATTCATAAAATATGTTGGTCAGGAGTGAAATGTAACCATTTGATTTAAGAAAATTTTCTTGCAGTGATAATTATGAAGCCAAATATTTTTCACATATCCTTCCTAGTTTACGCAGCCTTTAAGTGACTGGGAAGAGAGTGTTGGCCTGCATGGTTCTAACATTAACTAAAGTAACTGTGTGTTTATTAAATTTGCCTGAGCTTAAATATTCTAAAATAGCTTCGGAAAGTACAGCATAATGATATTCATCTTATTTTCTTTTGAGCTTTTTATAGATAAATATCCAAAATTACAGTGTTAGAGCAGACCATGCTGTCTCCATATGTAAGTGAGGAAATGCTGCTTGATTCTGTCTTCTTCATACTAATGATCATCCAAAGAGAATACCAAAGAAAATAGTATGAGATGGAAACTTTGGTCAGATATCTATTATTTGCACATTTCATTTTTATATAAAAGTTTATTCTGGTCTGTGTATGAATCTTAATGAACTTTGGGCACTATAGATTTTTGAATGCTTGGCAAAGAAGTATGTTTATTTTGGCTAAGAGTATGGAAACATGTGAATATTTCCTTTTTCCCATCATGTAAACTAGTAATGGAAAAAAGCAGCATGGATTTTTGGACCTATTAGATCATTTAGTCTGACCTTCATTTTACCATGATTTGTCCCACTTACCCTTTTTGTAAGCCCAGTAATCCATGTTTTTGAAGGCAGAATTTACATTCAGTTCCAGAATACATTTTGAAGAAGTAGCTATCATGATGTGAAGACAAGAAAATGTGGAGAATGCTCTGCTTCTTTTGGCAGTTTTTTTCAGTGAGTGGGTAAACCTCCTGTGAAACATTTATGCCCAATTCACTACCAGCAAATATCTCTTTTTGCTTTTCTCTGCTAAGGTTAGTCCTTCTCAATTCTCAGCATTATTACCTCTAATTTCATTTGTACACTTATACTGCCTGGTGGTGACACCTGCCTTCTCAATTTTTTTTCTTGGAAAGACAGAATAGGCAATCTCTTGCTCTTTAATGATGACTGGAAAAAGGGAAAGCAGAAGATCCAGGGAACTATAGACCAGTTAATCTCACCTCTGTGCCAGGCAAGGTCATGAGGCAGATTTTCCTAGAAGCTGTGCTAAGGCACATGGAAAACAAATAGGTGATTTGTAACAGCCAGCAGGGCTTTACTAATGGGAAATCATGCCTGACGAATCTGGTGACTTTTTATGACAGGGCTGCAGCACTGGAGACGGGCAAAACAATTTGACATCCTCTGCCTGGGCTTTTGCGAAGTGTTTGACACTGTCCCACACAACATCCTTGTCTCTACATTGGAGGGACATGGATTTGATGGATGGAGCACTTGGTGGATAAAGAACTGGCTGGATGGCCATGGCAGGGAGTTGTGGTCAGTGGCTCATTGTCCACTTGGAGACCAGTGATGAATAGTGTCCCTCAGGGGTCGGTACTGGGGCTGATCGTGTTCAGCATCTTTGTTGGTGACACCGACAGTGGGATTGAGGCACCCTCAACAAGTTCACTGATGACACCAGGCTGTGTAGTGCAGTCACATGCTGGAGGGAAGGGATGCCATCCAGAGGCACCTTGAGAGGTGGGCCTGTGCGAACCTCATGGAGTTGTGCAAAGTGAAGTGCAAGATCCTACACCTGGGTTGNATTTGACATCCTCTGCCTGGGCTTTTGCGAAGTGTTTGACACTGTCCCACACAACATCCTTGTCTCTACATTGGAGGGACATGGATTTGATGGATGGAGCACTTGGTGGATAAAGAACTGGCTGGATGGCCATGGCAGGGAGTTGTGGTCAGTGGCTCATTGTCCACTTGGAGACCAGTGATGAATAGTGTCCCTCAGGGGTCGGTACTGGGGCTGATCGTGTTCAGCATCTTTGTTGGTGACACCGACAGTGGGATTGAGGCACCCTCAACAAGTTCACTGATGACACCAGGCTGTGTAGTGCAGTCACATGCTGGAGGGAAGGGATGCCATCCAGAGGCACCTTGAGAGGTGGGCCTGTGCGAACCTCATGGAGTTGTGCAAAGTGAAGTGCAAGATCCTACACCTGGGTTGTGGCAATGCCAGGCACACCTACAGGTTGAGGGGAGAAGTGATTGGGAGCAGCCCTGCAGAGAAGGACTTGAGAGTGATAGGAGATGAAAAACTCAACATAAACCAGCAGTGTGTGTTCATAGCCCACAAAGCCAGTGTAATCCTGGGCTGCATCAAAAAGAGTGTGGTCAGCAGGTCAAGGGAAGTGATTCTTACCCTCTGCTCTTTTGAGACCCCATCTGGAGTGTTGTGTACACTTTTGATGTCCCCAGCATAAGGAGATGGAACTGATGGGGTGAGTCCAGAGGAGGGCCACAAGTTGATAAGAGGACAAGAGCACTTCCCCTAGGAAGACAGGCTGAGAAAGTTTAGGCTATTCAACCTGGAGAAAAGGTTTTGTGGAGACCTTATAGCACCTTCCAGTATCTGAAGGGGGCCTACATGGAAGTCAGAGAGAGTCTCTGTCAGAAACTGTCCTGGTAGGACAAGGAATAGTGGACATAAAATGAAAGAGGAGAAATTTAGGTTTGATATTAGGAGAGTGCAAAGGTGGTGAGACACTGGAACAGCTTGCCAATGGAAGTTGTGAATGATGCCCTTGCAAACCTGGCAGTGTTCAAAGCCAGGTTGGATAAGGCCTTGAGCAACCTGGTCTAGTAGGAGTTGTCCCTCCCCATGGCAGGGTGGGTTGAGACTACATGATCTTTAAAGTCCATTCCAGCCCCTTAATATTCTATGATTTTATGTGTCTACGATTTTTTATACAAATTATTTTCTCCAGTAGGTAAGCAGTTTTTCTCTCACTTGTGTGCTACCTATGAAGTTGCAACAGTTAGATAAAACTTAGTTTTCATAAGCATCTTTAATAATAGAAAATTTGCCACTTCCTATTTATAAAACAGCTTTTTTTTTGTTTCTCATTTTTTCTCATATTTAGTAGTTAATTGACCAATAAAACTGCAGAGTAACCCTAATCACTTTGCAAAAATTGTTGTGTTCTCAATCTTCTCATTTTCATCTGATAAATCAAAAGATGAGGAGACAGAGAGTCACTCAACTAAGGCTTCTGGAAATTTAAATAGAAGTTGACAGAGTAAGATGTGTTTATTATTTTATTAGATAAATTCTAACAACTTCCTTTACAACTGGTGGCCTGGAGAATTATGCACCATTTTTGTGTGGCATGATTTTGGGTTTTGCCAAAGAGAGAAAGATATTTATTTTTGTGTTCATAACACTTACCGTTATATGTAGTGGTTTTCAATTCAACTTGCAGCCTTCACCTTGGCAGAGAAATATTCAGGGGTGTCTACCACTATTGCCATTTTTTTGTGTTGCAGAACTGTGATTTGGGGCCAACTAAATTGATATCTTTAAGGACTTTCAAACGCAATCACAGTTTCTTTGTATTTTATTAGTATTGGAAAACTAGCTCAAATGTCACAGTGTTTGTGTATGCTTGTGAGCCAGTTTGCTCTTATTTTCTTTCTTATTTTGGTTTGCAATTGGTGGTCTTTAGGCAGTTGCTCAAAGTTCAATAACTGACTGACCTTCATCTCATAGTGAAGTCCAAAATATTTTATGCTGGATGCAGTACCAGTGCTAAAAAAGGTCATATGATTTTCATTAGAAATTCTAATACAATTTCAAGGTTTTCTCTCAGTGTCTTATTATTTTTTAAGTGTTGTCCTTTTTTGTTTGGGTTTCTATTTCAGTTTTGGTTTTGTTTTGTAGATAACATTTATAAATATTCTGTTTTCAGGACGTTAATTTTTTATTAGTTATCAGACTGGTCTGCATGCCTTACGATTTCTTCAGTTCCAAAAGTATTTTAAACTAATTTCGCCTTCCTAACCTTCTTTTACTCTACAATGTCTCTCTTAAGTAGAATTCTACTTACTGATTTCCACCTAGAGTTTTCCACACTCCCACCATGAGTATTGATCTTGCAGGTTTCAGTAACATCAATTATATCACCTAGCCAATTATACCAATTAGTGTCATCTCCCTTAGTACCTGGAATGTGGCATCATTCCTACTAGAAATAAGGGCATTACATTGGATTCATGTAACCTAAATGCAGAAGGGTTATATTAGGTCATGTAGCCTGTCATGTCATCAGAGGGGGATTATACTCTCATACATTTCTAAAACTGTTTTGAGGGCAAAATGCTCAGAGTAATGGTACTTGGATTGTGTCTCTTAATTACTCCGCAGACAAATATGTTTTCCAGCACCAAAATACCTTTCTGTGTGTGTGTTTTCTACTGAATTACTAAGTAGCTGAACTTCAAGGTACTAGCAATTGTCTTGGTCAAACTCAAGTGTTTCAGTAGTATAGTTACGTATTTGTTATTTTTGTGCCCTGTTCCTCTTTCAGATGGATGTGCCTTTTCCTAAAATCCAGTTTATATGGATGCTTCTAAACAGCACTCTTTTGTGCTGATAACTTTTTCTGTTTTTATGAAGAGTGCTGCCATAACTGAGTTCACATGACCTAGCCCATTCTGTTTTCCACTAGAATGTCAAACTTATTCATTTCATTTTCTCACTGTTGATCCATTATTCCTCTTAGTGTACTGACTTTTTACATCAATATGTAATCATGCTCCTGAAGAGGGTCATGTACTATCAGAAATACAATTTTTTAAAAAGTTTGGAGTTTGTGTCATGGGTATTTTTAATACTTTTTTAAATCCCTATGTGTATATGGAAAAAGGTGTTTTGTATACCCATCTTGGTAATGTTTTTTTCCCTCACTCTTTTCCCTGAAATCAATTTGTAATTCCTTCATTTAGTTGTTGTTCCAAATTGGTTTTATTTAAGTAAAATACCTAAACAATTACTTTTTTGTTGTTTAAAATTATTATGGATTAATCATTAATGGTTCAGTGCAAATCCTTGGCATCATTGTCCATTATCTCTTTCTGTCCTAGGCATTAAGTTTACCTAAAGTTGACAGTTTCTGTGCATCATTTATCACTAGCTTATATTCTGACAGCAAGTAAAAAAGAGCAAAAACTGTAGTAATGTGAATTCTAAAACACATTAGTAATGTGAAGTTAGTAACATGAATTCTAAAATGTGGGTTTAGAATTCTGAGGAAACAGGACAAGGTTCACAAAATTATTTTAAATATTCAGTGAGCTTAAATTGAAGTAGATATGGCTCTGTTTGCCTTTTTTTCCTTAATTTTAATAGTTGCTTCTACATGCAGTGTATGCAGTTGACCTTTTGATGGAGACTTAGAATGATCTGCAGACATTTCACTGGAAGGGAAAAGCTGCTTACTCATTGAATTAGAGAGGCTAGGCTCTGGGTTGTGTGGTAAGAGGAGAGACTTGTTAAGACTGTGAAACAGGAGACAGACAAAACACTGTCCAAGCCTTAGAACTTCTTACGAAATACATAAACATGTTGCACAGAATGGAGGTGAGAGAAGGAGTTTGGAGGTATCTCAAGGAAATGAAGTTATAGGGAAAGGATGCATTTTAATGAAAACTCACTATGTGTGCTGGAAATGTCTTTAATATGCCCCCCAACCAGATGAAAGGGTGCTTTTTTCTTTTCATGATTTGAGACTAAAACATAACATCACTACTCCACTGGAGACTCCTGTGGGACAGGTGTGGTCAGAAAAAGACTGCTAATGCTGTCTGAAGAGTCTGCGTGAGCAATGCTTTGAGACAGTTAACATTCACTGTTTTGTCACAGGTTTTTGCACACATTTCCAGGCCGTGTTTTTATAAAGTTTGGATTGCTATGTTTTAGGTTATTAAGTCGAAGTTCTTTATATATAATTCCTACCTATCTGTATTGAAAGTGACACTGTCATGATAAGGAAATTGGACAAGCCAAAAGTTTCCAATTACAGAATAGCAAGTTATTTCTTTTGTCATTTCTGTACTTAAAAATATTAAGTATGTAATACCAATTAAATTTAGTGCAAGTTTAGTTTCTGAGTTCAAAACAGAGAAGACACCAAGCAGTGAAAATCACCTGCAAGTGGTGTCATGGACTGTGAATTTTTCATGAACAAATATGTAATACCTATACCCACCCAAAACCAAAACAAGATGAAACCCACCCAAACAAATCTCTGAAACATGAGTCAAAATGCATGTGTAGCAATAATCTTAAAATACTTTGAGGAATCTGTGCTCCATGCATCTTTAAAACTCAAGACTATTCAGTTAGAAAGTACTTTTTAATTAATTACTGCTTTTCTTCTTTATTTACCTCTGGCCATCACTTAATATGTAAACATTTGCAGGTGTTAGGTATGTATGAGAGAACATATGGCATCTCTACTTACTCTCCTGGCCACTAGCCTGTCTGATCTGAAATCAAGCCAAATAACAGCCATTGCAACTGTTTCTCAAACAACATTATTTTATTTCTAACATTGCAAGTGTGTCTCCACTCCTACGGCAAGTTATACATTCTATATGTATTTACCAATCTCTAAAATGTGGTGGCTTCATTCTTAAAAATAGTAAGCTTAATAATCTGCTATGCAGATTTCATTCAAAATCACATTTTTCCCCCCTCAAAAATATTTTCTCAGATTAATTTTATAGGATTCCTAAAGCCATTACTTGACTGCATAAGCCAGTTTGGTTTGCACTGGTATGGAATGCAAGATTGCCAGTTTTCCCACCAGTAGCTTCATGCAGACTAATACCATAAGCTGTATGCAGTTAATGTTCCAACATTAACTTTGTTAAGTATGATCTTGACACTGCACTGGATTTGGTCTGTGTAATATTCTTACTTCTGTGATGTGCATTTGAGCTACACCTTGTTTTTTTCCATTTACATAGTCAACTCTGTAGAAATAAGTCTTTGTATTCATATATGACAGCTCTTGGTAATTAAATAATGGAGAGGAAAAAAAGTTATTTTTTGTGTGTGCATATAAGTAAATCCAGTCTGGGGATAGATCATGCTTATTTTTAACTATAAAACATAAATTGCTCTTATTTTTTTGTTGCAACTGCATGGTGTTGCCCTTTTGGAAGGTAGTCTCATGATAATTATTTTTAAAATAATGTTTAAATATTCCTGATCTTGAAGCACTCAGCAAAGTTGCTTCTTAAAAAGAAAAGTAATTTATTCTCCATTACTTTTGATAGTCCTGAGGAATATGGACACTGAGGGTACTGATGGCACCATATGTGATTTAGATGTAATCCATTTCAGAGTGGACTCTGTGTTAGCATGGAAAGGATACAATCTTTGCTGCTGTGTTCCCAAGCTGGAGGTTGACAGAAAACTGGGGATTGGGGTTACAGATGCAGCATGCAAATACTGAGCACAAAATCATAAGATTATCCTTAGAAAGTAACATGATTCCACTCTTCTTGTTTACTATTTTGGTAAGTGGGAGTAGAGAAAGCCAGGGAAAAATGAAAGAGAACAGAAGGTGGCTATCAACTGACATCTGCTTATGTGTGGTATTTGTTGGGTTTTGTGGATATTCTGGCAGAGGATGAATAACACAGGACACTTTTGAGGATCAAGTGTTAGTTTCTGTCTGGATTTTATCACAGAATTTCAATCCAGACAAAAGAGGCAGCAAAATAAAAAGCAAAATAATATTTAGGGGAGGAACTGACAAGTGGTTATGTACAAAGCTATACATAGCTATTATGGGAACCCAGTGGGAAGGGGTTTCACTTGCCCTTCTACACCATGATAAAGGTAAGTACATGAAAGGCTTTTGGCTTGTCTATATTAAACCAAAATTTTCATATTCCTTGTGCTCAGAGAATCTGAATGAAGTCAAAACACAACTGTAATATTGATACTGTGTTGTACAAACGTAGTCAACAGTGGACTTGTTCTGTTTCCATATTTGATTTATGAGTACTGAAAAACTGCCAGGGTAACATTTTGAGCTAGTAGTTTCTACTACCTTTACCCAAGGCAGATACTGTATTTTTCTGTAATACCATTTAGCACATCCTTAGGAAAAAAAAAAACCCAAGAATTGACATTATTTTCTCATTTCTTATATTGTCCTTTCTAACACAAAGAAAGACAAGATTTAACCATCACTTAGAGTAAACTTCATTCTGTATTTCTTTTTCTTCTCTCAAATCTAATATGTTTCTGTTATACCTCTAACTTCAAGGCATCAGTGCTCTCCAGAAGCGGTAAATTCCATTAATGCAAAAATACAATTGCAATCAATTTTTCTTCTAAGGAGCCATCTCTTAAACTCATGTTTAAAAATTATATACCCGCTCATCTTTCCTTTCCTCAGTGCTCCAGAACGTATTTCTGGAGAGCCATGAACCTCAGCTGTGTTCTGCAGCAGGTTATAAATAGTTTACTGAGCCTGAGTTGTGGATGCAGTTAATATTTATGCCTCTTTCAAAATGCATTCTTTTTCTAGTTTGTTTGGGTTTTGATAGATCTGATGCCATATTTTAGTGGTATTTACATGACATCTATTCCTGGTTAAGCCCTCACTACCTTCCTTTGCTTTCTAGAGAAGCTTACCACCAAAATTTTTAAGTCATGAAACCCTTTGTCTAGGAAATGCTGAATATCATAAGGTACAAGAAAATGAAGAAGCCATTAGATTACTTCTTTTTCTAATTTTATACTTTATGAAATGTAGCTATGAAGTTATATACCCCTCTATAAAAAGTATTTATTAATTTTGCCCTAGCTTCTTAAATGCTTTTACTGCTTTCTCCAGAATGTTAAAGAAATGATGTTCATTTGTCATAGGGTTCTGGCATATCTACTTATTGTCAGGGGTGGGTAGGAAGGGCAGATGTGAAGCCTGGAAAATGAAAGGCATAGCTCTACTTAGTAGGACTCAGTGCTGATGCTGCTAATTTCACTCTTTTGCGTACCTTAAACTAGTTGTGGAAGAAAATTCTTCTAAATTAATTAACCCTTTGTTTTAACCTTTAAAGTAGTTTTAGTAAAGGCACTGATAAAAATCTAAGCAATATGGCTCTTCAGTATTTCTAAACCAGTCAGAAATATTACATTTATGCATTCTCTTTTTTTTCTTGTATTTCATACCAGACCAAAATTGTGCAATAATGTGTAATTTGAACATTGCTCCATTCGTTGTAATAAGTGCTTAATCTTTTGCAAGAATGATAATGCAAATATACAAAAGACAGTATTTGGCAATAGTTTACATAAGGGTGAATTGTTAAAAGGAAAAAGGAGATGGTACAAAAGTCTGAGAAGAAAAATAACTGATAGAAAGGCAGGAAAAACTGTTGCAAGAGTACCTACTGGAAAACTTACAAGCCTTGAGCCAAAACTGATGTCAAACACACAAATGCCTAACTATGATGAATAATCAGGTAAGTATCAAGCACTTTTGGGTCTAAAATAACCGCAATCACTAGAGTGACCTGATATTTAACTTTTTCATGGATTTTTTTAGGCTTTTAAATATTAATGTCAAAAATCATCTGGTTAGTGTTTTTCTTACCTGGTAACACAATGAAACAGAAGAGTTTGGTGGATTCTTGCAGTTTCACTGATGCAGAAAACAAGCTGTTAAAAGCAAGGCAATCAATGTGAAAACCAGGTGGTTCTTTTCCTGCATCCAAGCTAGACAAAGTTAAGTTGAGTACCTACAGAAGGTGTGAAAGTAGCTGACTAGCTGTCAGCCTAGCGGAAGTTTCATTATCAGGAAAACTAGATTATTCAGGAAAGAAAGTCTGCAAAAGAAGGTGGGAACAATCTTTAAAAAAAAAATCCCCGGAGAGCAGGTGGAGGCAACCTACATGAAAAACGTAGCTGTGAGACATAACACAACGTCTTCTATATAGTGTGTAGTTCAGTTTTTCTTTATTTGCAATGCACACTTTTAAAATGGAATGCAGTTTGAAAATGCTTTGAGCATACAATTAGTAGTTTCATGTTTTTATGGTTTAGGGAACACTTTGATCATGCTATGCATACCAAAATCCAATAAACTGTTGCTGGTTTTTAAGGACTTGTGTTATATACACAGTTTAAAGAAATACTTGCCAGGTTTCAAATCGGTAATTTTCTGTTAGTGATTCCTTTTATAGTAATTGCTTTAATGGATCACTTGAAAAAGCTATTGGCTGTTGAGCAAGATTCTGAAGTAGGGAAATTCTTTGGAAAGTAATGAGTTGCAAGAAAGTTGCCCCATCTATTACTTGGTTTGCTATTAAAATTTTGTTTAACAGAGTTTGGTTTTACTAATTGTGAAATGTTCTGCAATAATATATGTCAATAATGGAAATCATTGTTTATCTCTTCTTTCTATGTTTTGTTCTTGTAAGACTTATTTTAAACAAAACGTGCTATGTTTCATGACTGATGGTTTCTTAGAACAGACATGCAAGTGAGATTATTCTTTTATACAGGGCACTTAAAAAGTATGTATAATATCTTACTGGAGATACAATTACAGGCCTGTACTCTGTTAATATATTACTTTATTATACCATGAACACTGTTTTCCTCACCTAAATTATGTGAAATATGAGCACTAGCCTTGTCTTAGAAGTCAGAATTTCGAGGATATGATTGCATAAATAGTAAACTGATATGGCAGTATGTTTTGGAAGGCGTTTAGATCAGCTACTCACAGAGTACTAGACTTAAAGTTATGTAATACTGTTTTGGTACTGGTTTTGTCTTCCAGTGGTCACAACACCCCAACACTGTAGAACTGTAAAGCATGAAACATCTCTTTTTATTCATGAGAAATATTAATTGGTTTATAATCTCTAAAAGCTGTCTAGCTTTTGCCTTACAAATTAGTTTTTTGACATTTTCTTTGAAAGGTACAGTACCTACTAAAGGATAAGGAAACCTTAAAAGAAGTCAGTTATTCTAATTTTTTAAATCATTTTGAGTACTAATCTATCTAAAAGTCTGTTTCTGAGGTACCTGTGATATTTTTGTTATCTCTTGAATTCCGTTCAGTTTAGAAACACAACTGAATATAGTCTTAACCAAGCACTTTCTGGCTTGGCTTACCAAGGTGAATTGACATGATGCAACTGCAAGATTAATTACCCTGAGAAGCTGTAATTGACATTATAATTTAATTTTAAGATAATATGCTTTATTTTGTATTTGTGACTTCCTGAGTGTGTATACAGTTAAAACTGGTAAGTGGACACAATGTCACTTCTAAAGCTTTAGTGTCTGTTCATGTCTGAAGATGTAAAATAGCGTAGTCCTTACAGGAGTTTTCAAAGAATGGAAGGGAGAATCAGAATATTTGAACTGGATATCAGAAATATTTTCCAGATGATGAAACATATAACAGTGATTGTTTCAGATATTTAAACTAAGAGTACCAAAAAGTGGTATGTGTCTTGTAGAAACGAGGAAGCAGATAAACTAAGTAACCTGGTCTTTTGCATTATCTTCCTCCAGTTTTAAAAATAATTTGCTATTAATTTGGAATTATCTCTTTTTAGCTGCTCCAAAAATCAGTCTAACATTTGTCATGTCATTCTTCTCAGTGGAATTTTAGCCAGGACTGCTAGGACCAGAATATTAATTTCACAAAAACTTTTTAAAAGACCTGTGAACGTAGCCACAATGTTGGCTTAAATTAGTTTTGTTTGTATTGTCTGTGGGTTTTGTGTTACTACTTATTTCCTCCTATTGACTATCGGCACTTTTGACTGTTTTTTCCAGGTTTTTTTGTCCTGTACTTTTCAAAATGGAATTCATATTTTAATTTGTATAAGTCTGTTAATACATTTCTGTTCTTTTACTGGAGATACCAATTATTTAGTGTCTTTAGGTTTTATTAATGTACTGTTTACTGTCTGATTCATAGTTTAGCCAAGTCAGTTTATCCATCTCTAATAGCTAGTGAAGAAACACAGAGTAATGAGCAATATCAGAAAATTCAAAACACAGATGACCACTGAAAGTAAGATTTATGGTACTGAAAGCATGACAGACTGTGTAAAAATCAAAAGAGCAAGAGCAAATATTTCTGAATAATGTGGCCACATGGAACATGCTTATCTCTTGTGTGTTGCATCAGTATAATGCTAGCTCAGTCGTTATGTGAAATGAAACACTTCTTACATGAATAGTATTTAGCCTGAGCATAAATGTAATTCCACTTTTGTGGAAGTGCAGTGCATCTGTATTAGCAGACACACAATGATTAAAAAAAAAAATCTGCTAGCAGATGGTGTCCAACAAAGACCACTATTGTTTCAGTATGAGATGCTTCAAATGTTCTGGGCATTTAGCCCAGACAGAGCCATTTTTCCTATAGTATGTGATCGGGCAATAATAAAAAGAATGAAAATAGAGGTGTCAGTACATATAAAAATATTTTTATAACTTAATATAACTAACAAGTCGGTGGCAATTATTAAACCAAGTTAAATTAACAAAACTGATAAGATCATTCCTTTTACATTTTCATGTCTCTCCAAACAGTTATTTGGCATTCCACCTTCTAGGAAAAATGAGTTTGAAAGGTTAAGCTACCTGCTGGTACTGTTTAAATGCCCACAGATAACATAACTCAAGCTGCCTGGTGCCTGAAAAATGAGTGTTAGGGCAATCAACAGGAACAATAAAAATCTGTTCAAACAGAAAATCCACAAATCCCAAGGATTTGGAGCTCCCTATGGATTTTCCACAAATTTTGCTGTTTTCAGCAGAATCTAAGCTTTTATTTTAAAGGTGAACTGCAAAGCTGAAAAGAAAATTGAGTTAATAAAATATGTGCTGAATCCCCTGCTCTCTTTTTGCAGCCTCCTAGCTGGGGCCGTCTTCCACATATGTTTTAAGTTTTTCTGTTTAGAAAAATAAAAAGCAACAACAAACTCTGGTTTTGAATATCATCTGATACTTAGTTTTTGACTTGAAGAATAAACTTCCATTCCTCTCAACAGTCTATTAACTTCTGAAGAATTTTTTAAATCCATCAGTTTTTTTTCTTCAAGTGAAGTGTGTGCCTTGCCTCAACTTAGTTTTACCTGCTTTCATTTTTTTTTGTCTATAACTTTTTGGAATATGAACTCTTGAGCATACAGTACTTTTATGATAAAAATTTAGTACAGCAAGCTTGAATGAACAGTGACTATCAATTTTAGTTTACAACCATTAAAGTATTGTTAGATTTAAATTGTAATAATCAGATGAACCCTCACAACTGTTGTGAAAATTTCATTTATGGTAATGTAAGTGATGTGAGAATTTTATATGAAACATTTCAGTTGGCATTCCTTATCTGAGAATATTTAATGATAATCATTAGTAGTTCAGTGAAAACAGAAATAGGAATTTACTGATTAATCAGCAAATGAAAGCCAGATCCCAGAATGCTGATAATGCTAAAGGAGAAGTAACTAATACTTCTGTATAAATTTTTAAGTAGAAACTGCTAAATTACTGTGTATGTTGTTATGCATTGACTTTATGATAGAAAGAAGAGCTTTTGATATAAAGGAAAAGCAACATGGAAGACTATGAGACCCATTTTCTGTGTTCCAGTGACCTTCATTATTTTAGCACAGAATAAAAGGTGCAGTGCAAGATATAAAACAGAAGACACACCCTAGTAAATTTTTTTTAACATTCTAGTAAGACTACCTCTTTCTATGATCTCTTCAATTTTTCCTTTAAAATATTCTTTTTCTTAATTGGCTGGCAATAAATGTTCTTTTCCAGTAATTTTAGTAAGCAAATGAAAACTTTTAAAAGGAAAGGGCATCCTTTTATTTCTAAGTGCAGATATCATCATTATTTAACCGTCTGTCTGACTTTTTGAGCACTTAGTTCTATTGGTTTTCTGATAGACTTAAGTATTTTTAGCTGCTTCTATAATTCTAAATTCAAAGCAGTTTAGAGATAGCATCTTATTTAATGCTGAGAGCTTTTGGGATAAATAGACTCCTATCAGCACTGAGACTTTTTCACAAAACAGAGTTCACCCTTAATTTGTGTACTTAATTACAACTGCTGTTGAAAGCATTGTTATATTGCCACATGCCTGTTGTGTTCCTAGGGTAGGGTTGAACGAGTCTGTTTACTAACTTTCTGTTTCTTAACTCAAATAAACACTCTCTTCAGCAGGTTGTAGAAATATTTCATTAGTGTTACAGCTGAACCGGTTTTCTTGTCTGTTTAATGGAACTCATCTCTACCAAGAATAATTTGCATTACTTTACAGAGTGCATAAACACTATGTGTCGATAGTATATGAGGTATATTATATAGTATGTTTTTTAAGCAATAGTAAAGTACTTTCATTATTCAGAAGGAACTTGATTTTTTTTAATCTAGTGCTGTATTTACACATGATAAAAAATGTTACTTTACTTACCTAACAGAGTGTTTGTATTTGACGAGTAAATGGCCTCTGTAGCCCTCTATTGATCAAATTGATGTCAGTTGTGGCATTGTTGCAAGAACTGAGTTGTTCTTGTGATTTTAAATGTAAAGACATCTGTGTCAGCTTAGTCAATTTAGTCACCTGTTTTATAATAAATTCAGCTAGTAAGGCAAAAAACTTAATTGACTGAAGCCTAAAAAGATGAAAATTGCATGATGCTTATCAAGTAAAGGAGTTATACCTTAGATAAAATGCATAATAACTTGTACCTGTCTTTCAAATGCTCAAATATAAGATTAGCTTTTCTTGTGTGCTTATAGCTAGTTATATAGAAGTATTTCAGCCTCAACATGTAAAGTCTATGTAATACAGTAAATAGACTTGTGAATTTTTTTTTTTTAGCATTTTGTGTTATTTCATTTTGAGATACAGGTATATAATATGTTAAACTGTACTTAGAATAACCCAGTAGAATTATTTACCTATAAAACAGAGTATCAAACTGGAAGATTGGAGGTTGTGCTTTTAATAGAAACAATAACTTGGTAGCTTATGCCAATCTGTTATCTTCATGATATGGCTACTAGAATGAAGTATATTGTTGAGCATCATTAAATAGATTTGCTGTAAATAATATTCATTATTAGTCTATTACACCTTTGCTTTTTAAAATCAGAATAAATGTTGTCAGTTACACCTGGGGTTGAGATCATCATGTGAACTAGACTTTTACTATGCCATATGATTCAGGTCCAGTTTGAGATCTAGTGCCAAAATGAAACATCTTTGCTATTTGATTTAATTTTTGAGATGTTCTTTAGCTCAACTTATAAATACTTTTTATTCAGTCTAAAGGGGTATCAAAATGTTTTTTCTGGCTCACATATAGTCCATGCTTAATTCATATACAGATGGGGGATAATAATGTGAGGGGTATTTTGGAGCTATTCTCATTTCACATGAGAAGGCTATGGGTAGTGGGAATAGATTAAAGAAGCTACTTCATAAGAATATTAATTCCAGCTGGAGTATGGAGTGGATCAACTCAAATATTCTTCTGTAAAATAACCAAAAGGTGCTTCTAGAACTCTGAGATAATGGACCTCTGTGAAGCTAATTTTTTGCTGATTTTTTTGACTCATATACTTGAAATTAAAAAATCAGATGTGTAGAATATGCTAAGTGTGAAAATATATGCCTGGTTCCACTGTGAGAAGCTGGGAGAGTTTTTCCAATTGCGTATACATCAGTGTACTTAACTCTGTAGTATTTAGGCACTTTCTGGATAAGTATGTCAGCTGTGGCATGATGGTCATGTATGGAAGAAGTTCACGTGGATCCTAAATGCTGAGTCAGGCTTTATTAATTATTAATCTCCTTCATTATTTAAGCATTCATGCATTACATAAAAATTAGGATGCTTTTCCTTTCTGAAAGCAACAACTGTGAGATATGCAATGGTGAAACAAAGTTATATCAAGCTTTTCCAGTTAAATAAAAAGAGAATAATCTTTCTTGGAGGTGCAAAAAAACTTGGTCTCCCTCTGTTCAGGAACAGAAAATGACAGATGACTTTCTGTGAGGAATATTTTTACAAAAGAGATATTTCATCCAAAAAATTAATTAAAAAAGCAAATACATTTATGTAGCCTGAGACATGGACCTCTCCAGTATGGAAAATATCACTCCACGCTTATGTGCTACTGATTCAAAGTAATAAATGTCAGGTTTTTAGAAGTCATAACTGATTTAAGAATAAGCTATTCTGGATTAGATCAAAGATCCATTTAGGCAAATGTCTTGTCTCTGACAGTGGCCAGAAACAGGGCCACTAAGATACTATTGGGGAACTTTTCCTGTTTCCCACAATCTGAAATTTGAGGCTTATTTAGTCAGAAAGTTCTTTTGGCCTGTTCTGTTTAATGCTTTTGGTGTGTTTTTCTTCTATGACTAGATCTAGTTGCTTTGAACCTGTTGATCTGTGTGGTGTCTTGTGACAATATAGTCCTCAATTTAGTTGTAAACAATGTGGACAATATTTCCTTTCATTTATTTTAAATCTGCTATCATGTGGTTTCATTTTATACCCACAAGTCCTTGTCATATGAAAAATTGCAAATAACACCTGTAGCTTACATTCTGTTGAAGATATTTCTGACTTGTGTTTGTTTGGATATAATTTTCAGGCTCATTCACATCTCCATTTATATTCTGATTCGCTTTCCATATGAATTGTCCATATCCAGTATCTCGAAATCACATTCTCCAATGTCTGGATTCAGATTCGTGAACAAACTTCAAAAGTGGTGAGACATGAGGCATCTCTTCTTTCACTAGACAGCTGGAGAAACTTGGTGGCCCTTTCTCACCAAAATCCCAGCTGAAAGTAGTCTGTCCCTTCTGCCAGTTTGTTTAGATAGAGGGGATCATAAAATTAAGGCAAAGCATTCTTAAAAGAGCCTTTTAACTGCCCCTGTGTTTTCATATGGAAGCAGGCATGGACTGAGCAAACGTTCTGGACTGGTGAATGAGCTACATAGTTCTGAGAGAGAGGGAGAATTTCCAAAATGTTGCTTGGCTTATTGTGACTGCATTCTACCATGCATCGCTGAAGATTAATTCCCTGAAGTGCTGTGTTTACTCTGTATGTCTGTTTTCTGCCTTAAACACCAAAAGGGAAACAAGGAGCAGGATGCTGCTACCAGAGTATCTCATCCAGCCCTTACCTAGAACTCTTCATCTTCCAAAGTCCCTCAGAAGTATGATGTAAGCCAGAGAAATTGTTCTGACAGTGGAATTCCTGGCTTTTGATTTCCTCAGAGTGTCCTGCATCTCTACCCTGTCACATCAAGTACATGTGGACCCTTCATGTGACAAAAGATGGCTTGGGAAAAGCACTGCTCCAGCTAGGTGCTTTTCTTGCTGCCAGAAAAATTATTTCCAATCTGCTCCCTCTTGTCTGGATCAGAGGAGCCTCTAGAAGAGGGGACAGCCAGAAAGGATCCTCAGGCTGGATGAATCACCCTAGTGGATCCTTGGAAAGAGGAGGGGTTTGTTAGTTTTGAGTGAGACTCAGTGATTGCTTCTAGACTTGAAACATTCTGCAAAACAATCCTTAAACTGACATTAAGTTGATGACATCTTTATGTGTAAAAAAGCGATTTTATGTGAAGTTGAGGTTTTGCGAAAAATTACTTTCTCTTCAGAGAACTGCTCATTTCAGGTCTTAGTTAAAAAAAGAAAATCTATCATTGGAGGAATACAGTAGGTAGATTCTGTAGAATGTTTAACTGTTTTTTCAGTCATTTTGGCATTGATCCTGCATGCACCTCAGAACATTCTTAACTTCAAGCCTTTTTTTATGTTATTAGAACTACCAACTACTGTGTACACAGAGCTGTCAGTTGTAGTTTGCAGTAGCAAATCATTTGAATATGATTTGTTTGTTTAAAATATCTATTGTTACAAAGAGTGCAGAGCAGACTCACTTTGGAATAACATTCCCATTTTGCAATAGGGAAGAATACTAAAATCTAGAAACGTCTAGGTGAGATAGCTCTGAGAAAGATTTTTTTTGTAAGATTGTCTTTTTTTAGTATGGCTCTTCAATATAATTACAAATAAAGTTGACTTAGTTTTATTTAAGTTGGTCTTATGATAGAATTTACTGTTTTGCTTAGCTGATATGGCAGGTTAGAAAACAATTCTGTGTGTTTGTGGTGGCTATATTTTCAGTGTCTGATAGGTTTTTATGGAGGCCGTTTGGCGATATCAACAACAAGTCTATTGTTTCATTACTATCAGATTCAGTGTGTTTGTGATTAAATCAGCAGAATGGAGAACATGAAGGGAGTGCTGTTCACTTTGCAATTATTTCCATCTGTTATAAATTTTTATCAGATGTTGGGAAACAGCAGGCAAAACTCAGAGCAAGTGGTTTATCCAATTTCCAAGAAATGGTGATATGTAATTGGCGTGTATTATGCTCTTAGTTTAATCTGTCTATTCAGTTATTGAAAATATCCTATGGTATACCAGTATTAATATAGTATATAGAAAGCTATTTCCATCATTTCTTGCATTCTTTTTCTTTGAAGACTCTGATGCTGATATAAATATTTTGGTACTTTAATAACTATGAGCACAGATGATACTTTTTATAAAACAGAGAATCAGGGTGAGACTTGTACAAAAAATCTCCAATAGGCATGTGCTGCTATCTGAAGTGTCTTTGCCTCCATTGGTGATCCAATCTGCAGTTGGAATTTGCTGGCCAGTAGCCAGTATCATTTGCCTCAGAGAAGTGGGAGAGCAATCCACCAGCAATCCATATAAGCTGATTTATAATTGGATGATCCCAAGGCATGAAGCATTCTATTTCTTCCGGAATTCATTTTTAGTGTTAACTGTTCTACATAGGTGTCCCTGGTTTTCTTCTTTTAATAATGTGAAAGTTTTTACTCCAAAGAAATTGTCTTCAAAAAATTAAGTGATCTCAACAGAAAAATGAAAAATATTTTACCTTTTTTTTTTCTAAATTACTGAGATTTTACTGTCTCCTTGACCTAGATATTAAAAGTCTGCAGTATTTGTGGTTTTACTACCCTTTTTCATTGTTTCCTCTGTCTCATTTTCTTCTAAAGTGAACAATTCCATTTTTCTCCATATTCATGTCAGGGGTGATTTTTCATGATGGGAATAATCTTTGTCATCCTTTCTGAGGTTTCCTGAATTACTTAGTTGGCCATTTTGACATGGAATATCCAGTTTCAGTTACAGGATTCTAAATTGAATAATATTGGCTGTTTCTTATAGAGCCACTATAGTACTTTTTGGTTTATTCTGCTAAATAAACGCGCGTTTTGTGTTACTGTTTTCTACAACTATATATTATTAGAGGTCTCCATTGAGCTGTCACTAGTAAAGTTCAGAGGCTTTTCATAAACTCATTCGGTTACTTTATAGTTGTGTAAAGCGTATCAGGACTTAATTCTGCAGAGTCTCCTTCAATTTTGTAAGATAATTTAATTAGTTTCTGAGAACTTGATTATGTTTTTTTGTTCCATTTTCCATTCTTGAGTTAAAACCAAGAGAAATTACCATGTTTTGTCTAGGCTTGGCAGAGTTCCTGATTTTGGATCCTAAAGATCCTGATTTTGGATCTTCCAGAAATATATCTCACTCCACTTTTTTCCAATTGTTTAACTTGAACTATTAACTTTGCGATTTTGAAAGGTAGTTGCTTATTCTTGTCTTAGTTTGGCTAATTTTTTTCACGGTGTGCTTTGTTTTCATCCACTTCTCACTATTTTCTCTCTCTTTTTAAAGTGCTCATCATAAAGGTTTTTTGAACATCTAAAGCTGTTTGTCTTGTTGTTCATTACTTTGTTCATCCATACCTTCACCAATACATAGGAGTGGAATTTACAGATTAGTGAGAAAACATAGAGACTCACTGTTCAAGATGGTGTTTATATTATTAGTTACTTAAAACAGTTCCCTGGAAGCTGTCGTGACATTTGCTGTGCAGTGCTTGATCATCTCTTTTAGTCTTACCATGCAGTGTTTGTTACTCCCTGTTCACCCAGTGCAACACTGTTTTTTAAGGTGAGTTAGTGGAACAGCCATTCCTGAATTCATTCCCCAGGATGTACTCTGGATCTTTATTACACTTTAATTGGTTGTTATCTCCCCTTCTGACACATCCATATCTGGTCCTGTCTCATTTTAATGTCCACATTAGATTGCGTTCTTACAGAGTTACCTCCCTAGAATCTTTTTTTGAGAAAGCTGACGCAAATGAATGATTTATCTCATCAGCAGTGATTTTGTTTTACTTTCTTATTCCCTGTAATCCCATGTGACCTAGTGACCTCTTTCTTCTTCCATGTTTTTTTGTTTTCATTAATTCAATCATTTTATCTTTAAATTTTCAGCTGTTTCCTTTTTAAAACTCATCATTGCCCCTTTTATACATCTTCTGACATATGACCTTCTAGAGTTTATTGTAACAGCCCTAACTTTAGGTGTACAGATGCAAAATTATTTGGTTGAATAACCTTTTCAAATTTGTTAGTCACACTAATTATTTTTCTTTCATGGTCCCTTTTTTGTGAGCTTTGCATTGCAACCAATACTATTCTTTTGTTTTCCTTTACACCCATGCTACTATAAAGCATTTAGTACTTTTATCTAAGGCCTTAGAGCTAGTTTTACTTTTCTGGTTGTGCTGGTTTAGAGGTAAACCGGCAGGAGAAATGGACCCACTGCAAGAGAGATTATAAGTCAGAGTTACAATTTAATGAAAGATATTACCATAAATACACTGACACTGCTTTCAACTCACCAAAAACCCAGCAGTATAACCCAGTGTCCCGGGGCACAAGCCCAAAGGGGTTTGTTAGCCCTGGTGCTGAGACCCACGTGGTTCCCCCGAGTCCAAAGCAGAAAGAAGTGAAGAAATCTTGTTGGTGCAGATGATG
>WBMV01008589.1:167218-219845 GCA_013396655.1 Campylorhamphus procurvoides
TTTTAAAACATGAGCTTCTGAGTTCTGAGGTAGTTTTCAGTTTCTGGTGTTGTTCACTTGCTGGTCAGTGTCATCCACTCTAGGAAGGGGTCACTCTGGCTGTTTTTATCATCCCTTAGGCAGGGTACCCCCACAATTTCAGATTCAGTAATGGATTTGGTTTGCTTCCCCTGAAATGGTAGAACAATATGAGAATTATGTAGATAAGAAAATAAGAATAATGAAGACAATTATTCGTGGCTAATAGAAAAATAAGTTGAATTGGTTTACTAAAAGGGATTCTGATAAACTAACCTGTCCTTAATTATTTCCTGAGCAAATCCTTTTTTCTGGGCTAAATGTTCATGATAAAATTTACTCTGGATTAATCTGAAGGAAATGTTTAAAATTAAGGAGAGGAAAATATAGAACAAGAACTGTAAAATAAGTAAGAAGTTGGTTGAAAGAGAACATAAGTATGTTGAAAGCTACTGTTTTGGATATAAGATAGTTCTCATTTCAGGTTTTCAGTAATATGTTAAATAATATTTGAAACACCACCCGCCACCCCCCCCCCACACCAATTTGTTAAAAGAAGCTTGTTAATAGTGTGAAGTTGACAAGTAATGTTTGATGAGCTAGGAATATCCTCATGGAAAACTGGATGTTCTCAAAAACTCTAATGATAGAGAAGTCATAGGATCCTGCATTAAGGAACAAAACCAAGAATTCAGCCTGCAGACCATAATTCAGAAGTGACAGAGGAAGAGGAAAAGCTCTTAATTACAACAACTGTGAGTGACCCTTGTGGTGTGTTACTACAAAAACAAAACAAAAGCAAACGTTTCTATCAAGCATTGAGCTAGACATTTTCTATCCACGTAGATATAGCATGGATGTGGATGAGAGGTTCTGTCAGTCTCCTCCACTTTTTCTGTTTGCTTTTGTTTAACCCTTGTTGACTATCTTGCGTTAAGCAAAGTTAGGTTTTTCTCTTAAACTGGGAACCTGGCAAAATTTAGGGTCTCCAGTCTGTTCCAGAATATGCTGTTCAGATAGTGCATAAAATCAGCCTTAATATATGATATGTGATATATGATATATATTTCTATACATGCCCTAAAACATACATCTGCGTTTTCTGGCAGTGTAACTGGTGGCTGAACAATGTAAGCAAAGAAAGTTTGTAGCGAAAGCTAATACCTTTTATTAAGCAAACTGTGGAAGAAAAATAAACTAGCTGAAGAAGAGCTCCTATGCCCTGAAACCTGCAGGGTTTTTTTTTCCCTCTCCATCTGTCTTAGTTTCCATAATAAAATGTATTGCCTCTCCTTTAGTATCTTTCTTCCTTATATTTTATGCTTAGCCTATGGGCCCTGCTGTTTTGCTGAGCTTCTTCCAGTGGAGTAAAATGGCAATATTCTCCATCAGTCTCAACCTGTGAGATTTCGTTGCACAGTACTGAGACTATTGGCGTACAGTGTAGCTCATAGTCCAGTATGCATGATTACATTAAAACAGAGTGCCAGTTCTCTGACACTTTTATTACATAATGCACCTATTTACACTCAGGTTTATGGAAATTAAAAAGACAGTGGTGATTACCCATGTAGTCTTTAATAAACATGCCAGTCCTATTAGATTTTGTCATTGAAATCTTTCTGTAGTCCTGGGTTAAATATATAAATAGTGGCAATTCACCCATATGCATTCAGTGCAGAATTCTTATTTTTTTAACGAAGAGTTACAGTACTAATTGCAAACTGCAATATACCAGGTAGTGTTATAACAAGAGCATCAAGTGCTAGCCTTAATGTTCGCACAGGGCAATATTAAAATACTTCATCTACAAGTTTCCAGTGTCAGGACCTGCTCAGTATGTCTGCCACCATTTTTATATCATCGTCTTATTTGAGATACAACTGCAGTACACCATGTGCAGAAGACAGACAGATATATATCTGATTCCTACAGCAAAACCAGGCTGGCAAAAAGATCCAGTACATATTCCAAACTCATCATTTTCATTCCCATATTTACAGTTTAAAATTCTTGCAGTACCAGAAATTAACAGTAATGCAATCCAGACAAAAGTAAGATTCTTGAACCCTAGAAAACTCTTAGATCTACATGCCAAATATGGGAATTTGCTATCCATTCCAAGAATTGCATGTTTGCAGGTACCTCAAGGGGCAGAAGGAGAAATATCAGGAAAGGCTTAAAAACTGACGTTGTAGAGTATTGGCCTCAATTCCTCCAGACATTCTGCAAATCAGTTAGTTGTGCAAAGATGGTGTTTTATATTGTTTCATTTTATCACTGGAGTTCTCTACTAGAAAATCATATTCGTATTTTAACTTAGAATTGGAATTCTCAAAAAGAACGTTATACATTTTTCAAGAGTATCTAGAAGAAACCAAAAGCTATTATCTGAAAAGGGATTCTTTCTCATTATCCCTGATATTATTAAAATGCCTGCTTCTCAGTTCTAGAATGACCTTTCAGTATAAATCATGGGTGCTAATCATATTATAGGCACTGAAAATTATCATCAATAAACATAATAAAGAGAACATGAAATGTGCTTTTAATGGAATTAGTACATTTGGGGAAAGAAATGTAGCTGCCTGTAATAGGAGGGAGTTGAATCCAGGACTTCTTTCTAGGCTATGAGCTTACATGATGAAGGGATAATGTTGTGCTACAGCCTGATTTTTATTTGGTTTATCTAAACTGAATTGAAGTAATTTATTCTGCTGTGAAATTAACATGAGCAGTGTTAAAGTACATCAGTATTCGTTTCATTTCATCAAGATGTTAAAGGCTGATGCTCCCGTAAAAATTGAACTCGTGACAATCTTGAAATACTTTTATTTTTTATAACATTTTAAAATTAGTTTTTTAATGAACAAGGGTATTTTGGGTTATTATCCTTGTTCTGATATTGGAACAACACTTAGTAAATAATGTTACCATTTAAGGATAACCAGTTAGTAATTTTCTGTTGATGATCCTGAATGAGAAGATAGCAAAAGCAAATGAAAGGAAATTACCTTTAAAAAATATAAGCAATGTAACTATAATATCATAAAAATAGTAGGGGAAATAACATGGTATGCCATCAAAAACAAGAATTTAATATAATAATTTAATCATTATTTAATAAACCAGAACTTAATTAATTCCTGTTTCAACTATGACCTACCTTTTAGAAAAACTTCAGGTCCAGTGATGGAATTACACTGTGATCTTACAGTGATTTCGTCTGGTTCCTCAGTTAAAAATTTACCTTAATCTGAGTGAATCTTCTGACTGTTAGGCTATTTGTACTGTTTTGCCACCACCTGGATACTTAAATTTTGAAGGAATGTAGCCATGTTTAATATGGCTTGTACCAGCAGAATGACTGTGTGCGAGGGTAACTTCAAGCGGTTTGGGCCTCTCTGGGGTTTTAGGTGGAGTTTAGAGGGGGAATAGTGAATACTGTGAATTGTCATGAAGTTTAGACTGGAGTTGGGGTAAATTTGGAAATGCACAGAAAGCAAAATTTTCTGGCATTTTGTGATTGAAATGTAGGCGTCTACTGAGCTTTGTCATCAATGGATGAGAAATATCAAAATTACAGTTCTGAATATATGCTACCTTTTTTCCCTAAATAACAGTTGAATAAAATATGTCTATTTAGGTCTTATTTGTGTCTGTATATGATATATATTTTATTTGTTACAGGTTTCGTATGCTTAGGTTTATGATTTATATACATCAGTGGAGGACTGTACAAGTACAAAGAGACGTGTATATAGAGAAGTAGTTTCAAGCTTGTGCATAGCAAATATGAACATATGGTCACTTACACCAAAGTCAAAATTACTGTTTACTTCTGTAATCAATTCTCTTTTCTTTTGCCAAAGTGAAGTCAAATATAGAACTTCTCCTTTTTGAATTAAATTACTTCGTAAGTTCAGAAGATCCTTAATTACTTTCAGAAAGACACCTTCAGTACATGACACTTAGAAACAATTGTATTCATTTAACTTAAAGTATTTGGCTCAATTTACAGCTGATTTTATTCTTTATTAACTAAGTATTAATTCCTGATCTAAAATACAAAATAAAATACATATATTAGAAAGCTGAAGCATATGTTGTTAAGAAGATAACTGCAGAAAACTCTGCTATTAAGTTAAAAGTATACTGAAATATAAAGCTGTAGTTCTGGTATAGATAAAACTTGACAGAACAACACCTTTAATAAAGAAGCACTGTAAGTGGGTTTTGCCAGTACTTTAACCAAGTCAGAAATAACTGAACTTGAATCAGTAAAATGGCTAAGGTACCAAAACAGCATATGATAGCAACACACTAAGGAGTTTTTCCATCTATGCTTCCTCATAGGTCATCAGCTGGGGTCATAGCGAGCAATTGTGTGAGCGCTCACTTATTAGACCCTTAGTGACAAACCAAGACAAGAGTTTTGTTATTAACCTTTAGTCTTGTGTGCAAGCTACTGCTTCCTGTTGTATTTCATAGGGACGGAATCTTTCAGTTGGAGGATCAAGGTCAAGCAGTCTTCTTCAGATGGTGTGTGAAGTTTGTCCAGCTGTATGAGTATCTCTATGTTCTTACAGTGTTTGAGCCTTATATGACTTATGGCATTAGTCTCTACAAGAACTTTTTGCAGTTTATGTATTGAAATAATTAATTAAAATAATCTTTTACCCCTGAGATTGTAGAAAATTGAGATTTTTTAGACCAATACTTCTGAGCTGTCTGAGGCCTGCTACACCTAGAAGTACATAAAACAGCAAATAAATCATGAAGATACTTGTACTATGCTGGAGTTAGGAAAAGCTACTTCTTAGCCATTAGGAGCAAGCTGAATGGTTTGTTTATTCACTTTGTTGTTGACTTAGAGATTACTAGTAAAATAGTGTTCATGATTGAATCATAGAATTATAGCATGGGTGGAGTGGAAGGCACCTTTGAAGGTCATCTAGTCTACACCCCCTGCAATGAACAGGACATCTTCCACTAGAACAGTTTGCTCAGAGGTCCAACCTGACCTTAAATGAACCTCAGGGATTGGATATATACCACACCTCTGGGCAACTTACTCCAGTGTCTCACCATCCTTATCTTAAAAAATGTCATCCAAAAAATGTATTTTGTCTGAATCTACCTTCTTTTAGTTCAAAACAATTACCACTTGTCCTATTGCAACAGACCCTGCTAAAAAGTCTATCACTCTTTCTTATAAGCCCCCATTAACTATTGAAAAGCTGCAGCAAAATCTCTCTGGAACTTTCTTTCTCCCAGGCTGAAAAACGCCAGCTCTCTTCATAGGAGGAGAGTTTCTTCATCCCTCTGATCCTCTTTGTGGCCCTTCTCTGGACTTGCTCCAGCAGGTACATGTCTTCCCTGTTCTGAGGACCCCACTGTTGAATACAGCCCTCCCGGCAGGGTCTCACCAGAACAGAGCAGAGGGGCAGATTCCCCTCCCTCGACCTGCTGATCTCTCTGCTTTTGATGCAGCCTAGGACATGGTTGGCTTTCTGGGCTGCAAACACAGATTGCTGGATCATGTCCAGCTTTTCATCCACCAGAACCTTAAGGCCTTCTTGGCAGGGCTGTTCTCAATCCCTTCATTGCCCAACCTGTACTAATACTGGGGATTGCCCAGACCTAAGTGCAGCATCTTTCACTTTACCATTTTGAATTTCCTGAGGTTCACATGGACCCACTTCTCAAGCTTGCCTGAGTCCTTCTGGAGGGCATCCTGTTTTTCCTGTGTGTAAACTGTACAACTCAGCTTGATTTCATCTGAAAACTCGCTGATGGTGTACTCAATCCCACTGTATCATTGAGGAAGATATTAAATAGTCCTACTCTCAGTACTAACCCCTGAGGGGACACCACTTTCCAATGATCTCCACCTGAACAGTGAGCCATTGAACACCACTCTTCAGATGCATTTCATTTGATTTGTATAACTTAAATGCAAAATTAAAGACAGAATGAAGTGGACAGAATGAAAGATAGTAATTTTTCAGGGGTACCCAAACTGGATGTTGAGTAAAGTCACACTGTGAAGAAAATATTCTGATTTAAAAGAAATATGAAACCATTGAAAAAGAATATGTCAAATTAAAATACAGAAACCAACAGGAAATGCCAAAAGAGTCAATGAAATGTTGAAGTTTTTATCGTGATGCCTAAATGAAGTAAGGAAGCATTTCTTAAACAATTTAAATTAAAAAGGAGGCAGGGGGAGAGGGGGAACCCAAGGTAAGTGATACATTAAATAATCACCTATATTAAGATGTAATAGCATTATATAGCTAAAGAAAAATTGTTCAGTAAGTATTTGTTATGTGTGTGGAAGATTGGAATAAAAAGTTCATGTTAAAAAGGGGGAAATTGGGCAACACCTTTTAAGATTAAACATTTTCAAATAACAGGCCTAGCTACCTTAAGTCTAAGAACTTCTGTGAAAATGTAATGCTTTCTGTTCTAGTAATGTTCACTTTAAATAACAATTGGAAGACTGTGGGAATGCTAAGAACAGAACTACTACTTCATAATCTAATTTCATAATTAGACATAAGAGTCTAATCATAATGAAAGGTATGATTTAGAGAAGTGAATGTTTCTCTTCTAACCAGGTACAACAGAATGCTGTGATGCTTTGTTTGGTACACTCTTCAGATGAAAAAAAAAATTACTGAAGTTGAAATTAATTCTTGATAGTGTGATTTTGTAGGTAGTAGTAGATAACTATGTTGCCTTTTGGGGAAACTGGGTGTAGGGGATGATATGATACAGGTTTAAAAAGTGGTGACTTATTGATTTATAAATGTAACTGAGCTGCTACAGTGTTTATAGTATAGGGATATTTGTATCAAATGTTTATTTGAACACTGACGTTTTTATTTTCTTTTTAAGAAAGTCTTTATAAGAAAATAATAGGGTACATGAGAACAGACTATTACAAATAATTTGAATTTAATACCTAAGTTGGCACAACACAGTAAAAAAGGCCTTGTAATATAACTAAATACTAGGTTTTACAGTTGGAAATCAGAAACACAGGCTGCAGCTGCAGGACAATACAACTGCTGAATGATGTTTTGGAAAGAAGTGACTGAGAGGTGGGTTTAGAGTCACTGTGGAAAATGATGAGTCCCCAGTGCAGTGACGACTTTATATTCCTTTTTGAGTTAGGAACAAAGCATACTACCAGCAGAGCCCTTCAGGAGTGCTAGAACCCATCAGTGTGTCTGATTCTGAAGTCCATGTTCAAAAGGGTTGAGGAGGTACTGCAGGGAGTTCTGAAGAACTGATTAAAGCTAGGAACTCTTTTAATGAATTATTTTGCTAAAGAGAAGCCTGAATGCAGATCGTGGTTAACAATGTAGAAGTGTTTACTGATTATGCATTCAAGTAGTTTAGTAGGAAAGATGATCTTCTCCACAGATGATCTTTTTAGGGTGTAACTAGATTTCAGCCTGAAGTTACCTAAGTTCTGATAGGTCCTAGATTCTGCAGTTCCTGTCCATCCTGCCAAACTGTTCAAAGTCCTATCAAACCAAGCCAAGCTGAATCAGAAATTCAAATGAAATTCCTAGACTTGATTTCACTCTAAATTTTCTACATAAAATCATTTTATTGTTCTGAGGAGAATCTGAAAATTCTGGAGTTATGAACCATTTGGCTAGATCTTTTTCAGTCTTCAGCAGAAGGCTACACCTGTTCCAGAAGCACCTGTCTTTGTTGAGGAAGGGGAGCAGCTTCCAGATGGCAGAAAGCAGCAGTAAGAGGAAGAAGCAGGAGGCAAGAGGAAGTGGAGAGCCTGTAGTGTAGCAGTGGAAACAAGAGAGCAGTGAAACAAGGATGGAGCAGAAAGAGCTAAGCCTTTGCAGCAATGAAAGTTTTCTAGGGAAAGCAGGAAACTATGTAATTTATGTGTAATGTAAATATGCTGTAAAATAACAAAGATGATTAAGGAATTACACATTACAAACCAACAGCTATATTATGTGAAACCTGAATTCAAATTTACAGCATGCAAAGACCCATGCCTCAAAAATGAAAGGGGCAGATACAGACTGTAGTCCCTTACTTGAGTTCCACTCTGCCTTATCAGATTGACATTTTTCTTGTTTACAAAGTCAGAAATAATTTCTAGTTCTGTTCCAGTAAATCTAGTTTGTGAATGTAGTCTGGCTTTCCTATCAGGCAATTCTTGTGGCTTCCTCTTTATCATGAAGCATTTTTGAATTGCCTTTCTTATCAACCTAATTTGGCAAAATGAACCTAGGAATAAAAAAATTTAGGAAGTGTGAAGTCTATATAAATAACCAAGTATCAAAGTCTTTTATTGACCTAGTACTGATCATAGAGGGGGCTTGAGAAAAGCGTTTTGGAATTGGCTTTCTAGGAATTAAGACCTTCTGTGTTCTGTACAAAAACCTCTTTCCCCTGGGAAAAACCTGGAGGTGGAGAGCTGCATAGTTGTCACTAGCTAGTTCATTGTTCATACAGCAGTAATGTTCAGATAACTAAGAGAAAGAGAAAGTGGATCTCTGTTACAGGAAAGCTGATGTGCTAGGTTCTGTTACTCCTAAGTGCCATTCATAACCCCCTTTCACTGTGTTGCTGTCACTGTCTGGCACTCTAAATATTTTAAACATACAACTTTCATTGACTTGTGCAACTTTTATAAGAAAATGTTGCAGTATACTAGATTAGTATTGTAATGCAGCTTGCTTACCATACTATCCCCAATTTTTAGAAAAAAGAGTGGAATTACTTGGGTTAAAAATGTCTTTTTATCTTCCCTTTTAATTTTCTGCTCAGGATAGAAAAGTAGAACTGTAGCCATATTAAAAAGCTGTTAATGTAGCTTAGTGTAGCTTCTGCCATTCTGTTGAAAATGAAGACCTACTGCTGTGGTCAACTGAATAATTTTACAGTGGCAGTCTTCTTTCGCGAGTGTTATTCGCTAGTTCTGTATTTGTGCATACATACAAATGAAAATGAAATTTAAAAGGCGTCATCACCCACCAGTTCCAAGCCTAATAAAGGCTGTTGTGTTCTGAGGAATGGTAGTACAGATGAGAATTGAGGTGCATAAAACAAGTGCAGAGAGATGCTTGTATGTCATGTTCCTGCATTGTAGTAATTTCTGCTGTTCATTTATTGTGATGAATACTGAATCAACCAGAACTTAATTTAAAATTTAAAAAAAGGAATTATTTAAAAGTGCAAAATAACATGTGTAGTATTTATTTGACAATGCCTATGTTTAAAATTCTCTTCGTGTGGTTCACATGATTAAATATTAATATGTCAAAGTAAAATTCAGATGGGGATTCCTTGCTTTATTATTCATTTCCTTGACATATTTCTTATGGGATCTTAAAATAAGATGGCTGTTAATGTTCTTTTGTTGTTTCTTCTAATGAAAATATGAACTTCCTTAGGTCTGAATTGATTTTTAAGCCATGTTCTTAGCATCAGTAGGTTAGGACCTTCCCTTTGTTTATATCAAAGATCTACTGCCCATTAACTTTGATTCCATTTCTTCTGAGTGGTTGTACATTCTCCAAAGATTATATTCTTGTAAATATTTCTCTTTGCAGTGAGGAGCTACGAAAAGAAGCGCGACAGCTGAAACGTGAACTGCTGGAAGCAAAACAGAAAAAAGAAGAAAGAGCTTTAAAACCCAAAGAGAAAGAAGGTAGGAGTTTTGTGCAGATCTACAGTTAATGGTCCAGTTTTAGGGTGTTTTATGTGGATAAATGTGGACATCCTATTGTTGAAATGTAGATTTTTGTTCTTTTAGCAAGAATGGTAGTAATGTAATGATGGCAGTATTGCTCCTTCCAAATGTCCTTTAGTTACATCTGTGCTGTGACCTCTGACTTGAAAAGTCTTCTTGACATTCTGACTTGGAAAGGTATTTAAATGCACATGGTTAACTTTGAACTCAAAGCTATTGACTTCAAACTTTTATATGTTTTATGACAGCAGTGTCAAACTCAAATACAGAAAGTCATTACCATGTTTGTTTTCCCTATACCTTAGCAAAATGGGATCTTCAGCTGCCCACTTCGTTGTCAAGCAGATTTTATATTCTGTTTCTTTCTAAATGTGCGTAAATTGTGAAGTTAATAGTATGTAAGGTGCACATTTTGGTCCAGGTGAAGGTAACACCCTTTATTAGTTGAACTGAAGAAACAGAAAATACTGGTTTTTAAACACTTGAGTTTCAAGTTGTGTATGAAATCTGGCACCAAATGTTACAAATTGGTGACTCTTTCAGAGTTCTAGGAATCCTGCACAATCACTGAATGAATATAAGTTCTCATTGGCAAGCTAATGAATGCTGTCACTGGCCATGTAAAAAAATAACTCTGCATAGACGTATAGAAGAGGTAAAGAGAAGTCCTTAAGTAAGTATATGATAAATTATCTTGAATAGTGCCATCTGTGTCGGTTCTTACACTATTGCTTAAACCTTATCCCTGTTCCGGGCCACTTAAGTCAGGGGACTTTGTAATTTGAGGAAATCCACCTTTACAGTGACAGACTAAATTAATAATTGGGCAATATGCATAATTACTACTGTAGTACAGTTTGGAAGGATACCTTTTGTTCAAGCAAAGCCCTTATATACCAAGGGTTTTGGGGTTTTTATAATTTCTTTGAAATAAATAGCAGGTAGGAGATACACCTGTTGAAAATCTATAGGTAACAGCTAATGCTGAAAATAGTCTTGAATAATCTTGATTTTCCTTTTTGTGATAGGAAGGAGTCTGTTCCAGTACCTGTTGAGAAAGATAGATGGCAGGAAAGAATCTATTCAACTAGTTATTGGAGTACCTAAGTAAAAATTTTTAAAATAAACATGTTCTAAAATTTAAGGCAAAATTGAAAAAATATTAAATGAAGTGCAAGTGGTGAAAGATAAAATGATCAATGAAAATATAGTGAATGGCATTGCAAGTTTGTACTAGGAAACAAACTGATCATGAGTTTACATGACGATGTGGCTGTCACTGTGTGGTTGCTACAAATGCACTAACTGTAAATAAGTGCGGTTGGATTATTGCACTCAGTTCTAAGTATTGTACCACCAAAAGGGATAATGAAATGAGCAAAGCTGCCCAAAACTAGCAGAAGAGTGTGTGAACTAATTTATTAGATGATACTTGAAGATTTTTAGAATTGATGTAGGAAGAGGGGTGTAAGGGTGGAATCTTAGATATTTAAAGATGGTAAGTGGAAGGAATGAAACATGCCTTGACTGTGAAACAGAATTTACAAGGAGGGAATAATAGAATAGACTTTAGAAACAATTCATCTTGAATATAATGAACTCTAGCAGGAATAGAAGTGTTGTACCAGGTAAGTAAGTCTCACTTAGTCATTCTGTATTTATTGGCCTAAATTTTCATCTATGCAGTAAAGCTGTCAATGTGCAGGACAGTCTGCTAAACGTGTAATAGTTTACCTATTCCACTCTAGTTTACATAAAAGAAATTACATATATTTTAAAAAATACTGCTATCAGGAAATTAATGTGTATGTAGCAGGAGATTTTTCCATTGTTCTCTGCCTGTCTTCTTTGGGAATGTGGGTTGGAGAGTGAGTTGCATCATGCCATATCAAGTATGTCTGTGCAGATGGTGCAGACACTTGCAGTGTGTCTGCCTATGCTTTGTTGGCCACATTAGGAAAAAATGCTAGTTCAGAGGCTATGTAACCACATTAATATGATTCTGTACTTGATTAATAAACACGGCATCTCAGCCAAAACTTGCAACCATAGGGGGAGAAATTCACTGAAGACCACAGAACTATGAGAATAAGGCTTACATCATCCTGGACTTATTGCAGGATCAGGTCTAATTCTGAGAGAATACTAATGAAGGGTGGCAGCATGACACATCTATTTTAAATCTGCTGGCAGATCATTGTGAATATTTGCATCACATTTAGTTTCGCTTCTTCAAATCGTTCATGTTACATATTGTGCCTACCTAATATTTTTCTGTATGCAGAGATTAAAGTAATTAAGAAAGACTGGGGAGTAAAAATTTAAGTGTTTACATTGTTTCAAGAGGTCGGAGAAAAAAAGTAATTCCCTCCATACATGTTTGATTATAACCAGTCTTCCAATTTGTGAGTAGTATTATTGACTATGCCAGACTGCTGTCAAGACCCCACTTTAAATAAGATGTTTTTCTTTTATGTGACATTTGTTGTAGTGATGCCAGAAATTACATCAAACACTACAATTTGAGTGCTGAATTACTTTAGCATTTTGAAGTACTTGGTCAAATATTTGACAAAGATACACTTTTGGAAGTTCTAGAGCATAAACCTGTAAATGTACTTCAGTGAAACCTGCTTTAGACAAATAACATCTGCCCAGTTGTTTAACTATATGTTAGTTTAAAATAGTAGGAGTGTTTAAGAAGTAGTATTTAGTTTTTCTTGTTAGGATATTTTTGTAAACTGTCTGATACTCTCTGGATGATGAAATTTAATTGTCACACACAGGAAAACAGAAAAGCTACAAAATAGTCTGAACAGGGAAACCTAACAACTAACGTAAAATCAACACTGAAGTGTAAGAATTCTACTGGGGCATGCAGTATTTTCTGTGTTGTGTTTAATTTTGATATGATAAGCTAATGATTCAGGTGTTTAGAAAATTCTCAAAATCAAGTGAGGATACCAATTTAAGATTAAGTTTTATTTCTGTTTTATTATTAAATTTGGGTAGTGTTATGGGTACTCAAATATTTAAGCCCTGTCTTACACGGAAAGATGCTTTCTTGAAGTCTGAAACTTTGACACAATTTTGCACCCTTGAGAATGTTCTGAACCCAACAACATCCAAATTTAGTTGGTTTGGGAACTTTGCACCATAAATACATTAAGTATGAAGATTTTTTCAGTATATCCAGTATAGCTGCATTGCACCAAACTATCCACCTGGAATGTATCAGTTTTGCAAAACTTTGTTTTCTTCCACTATTTACTTTTTTTAAAATCTCCTAAATTAATACCCATCATCCCCTATTCAGTCTCTTCCCTTCTAAAGTGAATGCTTTTTTCCTCATCTCTCTGTCTGCAGAAGAGGAGAAAACCTCACAATAAACCAGCTTTGATTTTAGTAGTAATCTTAAGCATATGCTTGAAATCCTCTGACATTCAAAAATTAACTGCACTTTGGACTAGGACTGTGTGCATAGAAGCTACCAAAGTTCAGAAAATATTTGAAGTTCACACCATTTTACAGATCTGCTCTGCTCTTTTGAATAAGAGTTTTGAAGCTCTCAGAATTATTTCTAAGGTTTTATTATCTGAGTTGGCTAAATTAACTAGTAAATTTGTTCTGGAACTGTTGCTTTTTTCACTGTAGCAAACTGAAAATCCAGTAATCAGTCCAACCCTGGAAGCTCATTCTGTAAGCAAATCTATTCAGTTGTTCACAATTGCTAAATATTTCCTGACTCTTACCTTACATGTTGGCAAACTGTGGCTCTTCAGAGTTGCCAGAGCTATAGCAACAGGAACTGAACATTTCTAGAAGATGCAAAGAAAACCACAAGTAGAACTAGTCCTAAACAAAAATATATAGGAGATTGTGTTATAAATTCTTTCAAGCATAATATTATTTATTGTTTTTTTCTAGTATAATCATTTTTATACTAATTTACAGTTAATTATGTTTTAATTTTCATATACATAGTATTTAAACTGTAAGAAAATGTTTTCCTCGGTTCTGGAAGAAGTGTGTTATTTGTCTTGCATATTCATTATAGTAAGATGCTCTGAGTTCTCAATTTGTCAGTTCTGATAGGTATTCCGTTTTAATTCCTCAAATATTAAGGCATATCAGAATTTCTTATGCAATTCATAAGGGTTTTGTTTGCTTTGGAACAAAGAGAGCTTCTCTTTTCAAGATGTCAGTCTCATTAAGATTTTTAATATCAGTACTGCATACCTCTGTAATTCTAGAAGAATGCAATATAAACCGAATATTGCTGAGGTGAAAGTGGAATATAATGCACAAATACAGGAATGTGTTTTAGGCTTCTTATTTTAATTCACTGAAACTTTCCAATCGTAACTTCTTTCACTCCAAATAAGGAGTTGTCAAGGTTTTTTCAGGTTTTTGTTCTTTCCCTCTGATATTTTGTCTAGCTAAGCCAGACAGTTCTTGAAATTTCTGTCCAGTAGGTCTTTTATCATACAAAATGTATCATCTTGAGTTGTTAAAGAATGCATTTGAGATACTAAAGAAAATTTATGGGTCCAACACAGTTAAAGCATACACAAACCTGGCTCAATAAACTGGGATGCCTTTAACTGTAGCTGTCTTTGTAAACGTTCATTGTTACTTTATCTCAGTTCTGCATGAACTCATGATTATATATGCAACGTGCATTGCAGTAGTTGATGGGATTACTTTTATACAGTTCAGCATGTCAGGAATGTTTTGTAATGCAAGATACTTAAGTCTGTGTAAAAATATTTATGCTTTCTTTTCATCAAGGAAAAACATAAACAAAAATTCTTCCACTGATCCTTGTCAGGACTATAGACTCTTTCTCTTTTATGATGGCATTAAACCTGCAGAATCAGCATGTATTTTTCTCTGTCATAATAAGTAGTTTTTCTATCCTTCATAGGTTTAGTGTGTTTCTGGTAATACTTTCAGTAAACCAAGCTTCTTCTTTTTCCAGTAAATTCTTTATACATAGTTTAATTATCTCTTTCTTAAAAAGGAAAAAATCTGTAGGGTTTGTACAGATTCTAATTACAACAACAGTAATTATGAAAGTTTGTCAAAAAAAAAGTTTGCACTGTGGAAAATTTTATGCATACTGTCATTAATACATGTGTGTCAAATTGTACCTTATATGTGCCACAATTAGTGGACTTGGTAAGATGCCACCTGCAGTGCTAGAATTGGAGTTCAGTCATTGAGGGCAATATGAGTGGGAGCATAAGCAGTGATCATACTTTTCTGATCTGCCACAGGGAGCTGGACTAGAACTTCATATTTCTTAGTTTCCATAAGATGGGAAAAAAAATTGGATTTTCCAAAACAGTGCACATCTGATGCAACTTTCGTTGAGTGTGTGTTATGCCATTAGATTTAGCAGGAGCTTTAGGAATTAAGCTTAAAACTATCAAGCTTTTTCTTCTTCTTCACTTCTTAGAAGGAATGGATCCATCCCTAAACCATCCCTTTCACTTCAGTGCCCTTAGATCAAGGTCTTGGTTATACTTCTGCAGTTTTGTAGCTAAAAACTGACATAATTTGAACTGTTCCTCATTTCAGTATGAGCGAAATAAGCTTTCTGTATTTTTTTTTTAAATCCATCTCTTCTACTTCGGTTTAAAGACTTCAGAATCTCCTCCTTAGTTTCAGGCTATAATTGTAAACCATGTCCTAAACCCAAAGTTTTTTGTTAGATTATGCTATCCTTAAAGGAATAATTTCAGGAAAGAAGAATCTGTCTGAAAAAAAAATTATTTAAATGATAAAGCTTTTGTCACAGTAAGATGAAGAGTCTCTTGGTAGTAACCCAAGCTAGCTGAGGTAAGTAGTAAAATACTTAGAAATTCTGTTGAAAGTAGGATGAAATGTATCTTTAATAAGAAAGGTTATCTTTTTCTTTTTCCTCACCTTCCATACTGACAGAATGTACACAGCAACTTGTTCAAGTAAAGAGAAAGTTACACTTTGTGATGAGATGTTTCTAGGGTACAAGTGTGCAAGATCCCTGTAACTTAAACTGTCATCTTCTGCATCTTGCAGTACCTAATTTTAACTTAATTGTTATTTCACTTCTCTGTATGCATGTCATGGTCATTAAATTTTGTCTGAAAAAATCCTCATAGATTAGAGGGATTTGATACCAAAGTCATGATCCTTGTACTTTTGCTGAGTCAGCAAACCGGACCTAAGTTTGTCCAGCTTGATGTGAAGGTCACATCCATCATACAGTGCTGTAGTTCCTCATTTTTCAGACTCTACTGCCAACGATTTGGAGGGGATCTAGGAAGTTAACTGGGACATACGAAGTAGTAGGCAGCAATCTGTTTTTGCATTTCAAAAGTATCCTTCCCACAAGCAAGTCTCTCTTCTGGACATTTTCTTTACTTGCTCGTTACCACAGTTCATTCAGACGCAGAATAAGTGCTGCTTATAGAAATTGAATATATAACTTCTATTAAAAACTACACTGTGTTTTTGACATTCAAGTTTTCAAGTTTTAAAATATGTTAGAGGCACATTGACTTAGGGGCTCTTGAAAATCCTTCCTCTTTAATTGCTTGCTTTTGATGTGGAGTAATAGCTTGTAAGGGTTGTAAGACCTCGTGGAGTATTACAGGCATATCTTTAAGTCTTTTTAATGAAAGATGCAGAAATATGATGCGTACTAGTGCACAGGTCTTTTGGTTGACTCACTCTGAAGTTAGTTCAACTGGATCTGATTATCTTTTGTCTGACTTATGAAAAGACTTTCCTATGAGGCAGAGAGAATGAACTTGAGGATTAGAAAAACTCTTGACAGGTAAAGACCCAAGAAACAATAATCTCAAGAGAAGTTTTTAACTGAAATTTCAATTATTTGTATTAACAGTAAGTGGCACACATATTTTTATCACACTCATGATAAAATACACAAACACACAACTGCAGAGTAATTTTACCCCTTTTGTATGAGAATTGTATTTGAGTTGCACTAGATTAAATCTTAGTCAAAAGGACTATGACTACAGTCATCCTGACTAAGGATCACACCTTCTTTAAATTCAGCATATGTATATCAAAGTGGATTGCAGGTTTAATTGTTTGAGGCCAGTTCAAGACTAACATTTTCATACATATTTAAGAACACTCTCCTCAGTTCTTTTGCTTGTCATAAGTGGGCAATTATATTGGTTGTGGGGTAACTGTGATTCCCTTCAAAGCACCCCTTTAGGCAAATGTCACCTGAAAAATAGTTTTCTATAAGGAAGGAAATGGGTTTGTAGTTCAAATTATTTATCTAGAGGCTAAATGTTAGTAAAACAAGACAGTATGTTGTTTCCACACAGTCAACAAGTTTGATCGGATATGTGCATTTATGCAAAAACTAGTATAATGTTTTCACAAGGTGTTGGTCTTGAACTGAGAATGGAATTTTTTATTAGTACTTAATTTTTTATTAGATTGACTACTAGGGGAAAAGATGGAGCTGAGCTATTATGATTGATAGTTTTATCCTGTGCTTCTGTTCTCCTCAGTTCATCTGATATTATGCTGCATTAAATTTTATGGCAGATTTGATTTCATTCATCCTGGTAATCATCCCTAAATGTATGTGTATATTCATTTATCTATTTTGGTAATTCTAGAAAATGGCTTTATTTTTCTTTATAATGCTGGTACCTGTAATCCTCTGTTCATCATTATATCCAATATATGAACTGGAAAACAGAAGAAAAGCCAGCTGTGAATGGCATTACATGTGGTTGATTGTTTTCCCTGATACCCTTTAAGTCCTACTTAGAAAAAGTTTAGATGTTGTTTAAATGCAACATAGAAATTAGGATATAAAGGAAATAATGTGTTTTATTTGCAGCAATATCTAAAATATTTTATATGTACATATATCATTATAAATTTTATTTCCTTTTATTATGAAGGGCCACATTCATAAACTTCATTGAAAACTTCAGTTGAGAGAGAAATTTAGCTTGGAATCAGAAGCTTTTTCTGTGTAACTATCATCAATCATCTAAAAAAAAACCCCTGATACTGAGTTTCATTTAAAATTACAGTTCATCAGGCCCTATAGCCTGAAATTTATTGAAACAATTTTCTCAAAAATGTTTTCTGTTCATCATTTGTAATGGACATCTGGGGGTTTATTCTTTTGTTTATTATCAGGAGTAACACTTCTCTAAATACATATACATAAATATCAAGTGTACTAAATCAATATGTGAAATGTCTTGATGCTATTCAAGAGGAAGGAAATGTGAAAGGATGGTGGTGTTCAATTTTCCAATTGAGTTTTTTCCTATTAAATTATTAATTTTTCATGGCTGTGAATATTCTGCAGAAAGACACTTAAAAAAAAAAAGACAAAAGAGCATAGCTCTAGACTAATCTAGATATTAATTTCTTACTAACAGAAGTTTTGTCTTGATTGACAAGATGGGCTCTTTAAAATTTGAATGTTATTGGGGTTTTTCCCTATTGCAAGATCAAGGATTTGATTTGTGGCCACTTCAGCCTACAAAACAGTAAAACTGAATTTTTCTATAGGCTATATCTGTCTACTCTGTAACAGAGTATTAGTTCGTATAACAGTTCATCCGCTTCAAGAAAGATCTGCAGAAATGGAGGTCAGCTTGTTAAATGACTTTCAACCGTTTTCATCAGAAGTTTTATTTCTGTTATCCTGTTTTTCCTGGCTCCATAGTAAAACAAAATTGAAACAAAAAATTTTTGACTCATTGTCTGCCCAGTACACTGTTGTGTTTTTCATTTCAACAAGTAGCAAATCATTCTACTGCTGAGAAAGCAATACAACTGAAATGTTTTATGTAAGAGTTTTTCTTGGTATTTCAGAAGTCAAAAATTATCTCCAAAGAAGTACTAAATCATGAAACCAAATTTAATTTGTTTAACCAAGTATGTTTCCTTATTCAGAGGAGGAACCTGCTCCAAACAGTGTTGTTGAAGAATACCTTCAGGAAAAGAGAAAATATGAAGACAAGCGGAAGCAGCAGCCAAAGAAAGGAGTTTCTCGTGAAGATCAGGTAATAGTTTGCTAGCCTGGGCAGAAAAAAAGACTGAAAAAGTTCTGAATATGTTTATCTATTCATTTCTGTAAAAATAAAGTTTTAAAATATGTTTTTAAATTTTCTGTTCTAAGAATCTTATTATTTGTAAAAATAAATATTTAATTTTTAGTTACCCAAATTGACAGAAAAGTGACGTTTCAGTGTGTATTTGAAAGTGCTCCCAGTTTAGTCACTAAAATCTTCCAAAGGAAATGCTAGCCATGAAGAGGTATCCTTGATTACATTTGTGAGAGTTTGTATTTCTACACAGTGCTTTCCTTGGCTCTGCAACTTGCCATAAGATAACACTGGGACAGAAGTTTGCGTACTTGGCATCTGTTCTCGCTAGGGTTTTTAACATTTTAAATTATGTTCTAAGGAGATTAAATTCATCAGTACTTCTTAGTGTCATGCAATGTACAGAAATAGTTCATAAGTCTACTGTAAAAGAACTCTTTTTAAATATAATGAAAATCATTTTTCAAAATTTGTTATGATATCTGGAGACTTCAGTATGCAAATATGAGCAAAGTAAAGCTGGCTTTACAAAGATATTTGTTTTTTTCTAAAATAGGAAAGTTTGCAACTGCTAAACATATGAAACTGCCTATGAAGTAGAAAATACCATGAACTTAAAATCTGTGCAGTATATAGAATACATTGGTTTGTAAGTGCATGTCAGTTCAGCTACAAAGATGTTCCTATGCAAATGTTTAATCTAGAAGAGATTGAAAACTTGAGGTTTAGTAACTTCAAAGCAGCATTTGGCAAACCTTTATACATGCAGCAAACTGATTAAGTTCTGAACTAAGTAGTGGAAACTTTGTACATTCAAAATCCCATTGTCTTTAAATCAAAGAATACTGAAGCTCTGTTGGCGGTGTGGACCAGGTGACATAAAACTACATCTAATGAAGCTATATCAGCCCTGTCCTGAACATCACAGAAAAATAAGATGACAAGGATGTATATTTTAATAGATCTTAATTTTTATGACCCTGCTGGAAATTATTCAACAGTAATTGATCAAGTTCTTTGTCATCCATTTCACTTGTGGAGAGCCTCTTCTGGTCTTACACCCCTATTAATTGATCCTACAGCACAATACCATTTTCCATCCTTTGTGCAAGAGTTAAGGCAGAGAGGGAAAGCTATGCCTCCTTAAAATCTAGATACTGGGAGATCTAGCCTTCTAATTCTACAAGGATACAAATTACTTGATTCACGGTATAGCATCTAGTCAGTCATTGCAAAAATGCCTACTAAAATATTTCAAAGTTATTTCTGTCACCTAGTCTATTCATAGGAATGCTGACACCAGAAAAAATGAGACAAGACAGAAGGAATGTGGCTTTTGCTGGTCACCATTTCATGTTAAAAGGATTAGTTTGTTTTCTTCTGATGGCCTAGGCAGAGATTTGCTGTCTCAGGTGTTGCAAGTGCAGCATTTGCAATAGTATGGAGAGCTATAGAACTAGAATGATTTACACGCCCAAATATCTTCAAAACTTTCCTCTCTTCCATCTTAAACAGAAGATTAAACAGAAAATAAAGAAAACAATTGAAAAAAACTCCTCCAAAATCTGCCTTTGGCAGTGCTAAATTATGTTTTTGAAAGAATTCAAAAGCCAGGAAACTCCTCAAGTTAAGATTGCTCCCAGAAGGAAATCTGATTCCATTGAACACTTCTGGTATTTCCTATTTCTGTTTTCTCTTCTTGTTTAGTTTTTATTCTTTTAAATTTGAAAAACTTGACCAAACAAACTCCACAGCCATACAGAGGTGTTTTACAACATAGGTTGCCAACCTATCACCTACAAATCAAATGTAGGCTGCCACATAAATTCAGTAAGGCACTTATTCCCTGATGCTTTTATTTCCAGGAATGTCTCAAATATCAGCAAAAGATAAACTATGGACTGTGCAAATTACTTGTATGCTCTGCCCTTTTTTAAAGAGTCTCCCCCTCACATCACAAGGCTCAGGCATACAGTTCTCATGTAATCAAAATTTCGTTTCCGATTATCAGAAACAAGAGCTGTGGTATGGATCTTCAGGTGTCATCTGAGATTCGATGACATTGTTGTAACTGAAAGACTGTGCAATATCAGCTTGAGAACAAAATAGCAAATTTAAATCAATATGTGCTTTACATATGCTGCACAGGAACCTGTATCTGCAGAATTAGTTAAGATGGTTCATTTTATTTGAGTTAAAAGCTTTGAATTTTTTCAATGTCCATACATAATTTAAACGATGATCAATGTAAAATGTATAAATATCAATTAAATTGGGTCCTCAAGCCTAGAGTGGTTTGTAATACATACGGTTGATTGCTTTACAAGAGGATAATAGCACATTCAGACAGTAAAATTCATTGTCAGCAGCATTAGTAAATTAGCTGTTTTATTCTGTAAGTAGCCATAAATCTTTGTTCCTTAAATCTGCATTTTTAATTCACTAGATGTCCAGAGAAGTGCTCTTTCACACCTGATGGGCCCCCTCTCTACTTGCTTAGGGTGCCTCAACATTGCTTGCCTACTCATTCCATGAGTGCTCTCCAGGCAATCTTGCTCCCACAGCCTCTCACTCTCTCACACACTTCTGATGTGGATTTTTTTAAATTAAAGGAAAGACCGCTCTTCCATCTCATTGTACTATTTCTCAAAATAATAAAGATGTTATATATACCTGTTGTTGTGTAGAAATATATACAACTTCTCTAAAACCATGTGTTTAATTTCAGACACTGGCACTCTTGGATCGATTTAAATCGAAGTTAACCCAGGCAATTGAAGAAACTCCTGAAAATGAGCTTTCTGAACCTGATGTGGATAATGACGAAGGATGGTGAGTCTTTTTATATTTGGATTTCTGTGTTTGCTGATGGAAATCCACTGGACTAACATAGTCTCACTGTTAAGCATAAATTTGAGTAGCAGAAAAGACCAAATGTGTAGAAAGATGCTGTGTAAGGAGTGGGCTAAAAGGTACTGGTTTAGCACTCTGGAAAATAAAACATGAGAATAGAAGACATTTAGCTTTGTGTGGTTGTAAGTCCTGCTAAAACTCTGTGTTGGAGGTGGTAAGTATGTTTAAATCATGGATGAGATGAAGATAGGCTGACTCACCTGAAGTGTAGGGTTACCCCAAGGAAGTGAAATAGCACTGAAATTGATAAAGCACTGCAGAAGTTACAACCTCAACACCTTCCAGTCAAGGAAGCAACTTTTGTACCCTGTTGTCTCATGTTCATCTTTCATCTAAACTACTCACTTTAGGTAAGCAAGGGGATAAAAATCACTGTGATTTGAAATGTGATCCTGAAGACCCAGGCTACAAGCTGTTAGATGCTCATAAAAGCATCTGCATAAAATGACTGGAAAAAAGAAAAAAAAATACTGTAACAGAAATATTTTGTAAGGATAGGTCATCCCTATTTTTAAGAAGAACGATATAGCTCATCCAGCAAAATAGCCTGTTTCTGCCAATAACTCTTTCCTTAGTTGTATGCATAATATGTATTACAGCTACAACAGAACTACCACTAACATAGAAACCTTAACAAAGTTCTTGGCAAGTGTTTTAAGACAACCAATATTTCTATATCTCAGATGACTTAAAATTATTTGGTTGCTTCTTCAAACCATGTTTTCTTCCTTCATTATGCCTTTTTCTGTCTCAGGTTCTTTGAGAATGAGGGATAACATACACTATAAATTAGGTCCTTGGTTTTCATTGATGTTTTCAGATACTTCTGAGCTACCAGTGTGCTTCTAAGTTCTCCAAGAATTATAGAGTAACTGTTTCAGTTGGAAGGAACCTACAACAATCATCTGGTCCAACTGCCTGACCAATACAGAGCTGATCAAGTTAAAGCATTTTATTAAGGTCATTGTCATTGAACATCAGCAGTCTTGGGGCATCAACCACCTCCCTAGGAAGCCTGTTCCAGGGTTTGAACGTCCTCTTGCTAAAGAAATGTTTCCTAATGTCCACTATAAACCTTCCATGTCCAATATAAGACTCTTACATAGCCTTTTCAAGAACATGAAGGACTGATCTTCATGTCTCATATTTTCTTGTCATAGTAGTATAACCAGTCTCTTAAATACTTTTATAGAGTTCAAACGCTATCTTTTCTCTTGCTTTCTAAGTAACGACTGATATCTAATTGTCAGTAATACTTTTCTCTTTAATTCATACTGAATGAAGAAGTAAAGAAGTTTTAGATTAGGAAGTTGTATTTTTGTTTGGAAAATGTTACATTCATAATATCTCTAAAACAAGTACTTAGAATAATATAAAATTACACATTAGACTAATAATTAGTATCATATTATTTTTCCAGCTCAGTAAGTGTGTCTGTTAACTTCACAGGTGAGACAGTCTGTTTTCAAATTTTCTTCAAAGTCAAGTGAATTGTAAAATGTACATGTTAAACAAATAGGCTATAAGCACAACTTTAACAAAGCAATGAAATTTTCTATTAATGATTATTAGAATCACATGAAAAGTTAAATTGCATATTTTGGAATAAGAGTTTGCATTTTCAGTGCCTTTGTTGTATAGGAATATTTGAGAGAACTATTGTGTCTTTACAACTTAAAAATCTTTCTTAATTTGAATCTACTTAGAAAAGACAGTGATTTTACTTTATTTGATTCATGCAATTAGTGTATGGCATATGAATATACAATATGCAAAAATTACATGATTCCTCCAGGCCATTTTGTAGGTCATGGTTGCTATTTTTATGGGAAGTGAAAGCCTGCCAGTATGCTTTGCTCTGTTGTCAGAGTGTGTTATCAGAGGTAAAATGATTGCACCTAAGACAGTTTCATGCATCCACGAGTGGCCACACATTGAGATATAATTTTCATTTTCTGTCAAGATAGAAACCATTACCAATTTGTTATGTTTTCTTTTATTTGGCAAACTTCTCTTTGCATATTTGGCCGAGCTGCTGTGTTGGCATGGCACATAGCAGACATTTGGGCACTTTTCAGCAGCATTCTACTTTTTATGCAAGAAAAAAAGAAGAAATATGACTCTATTTTAAACAGTGTGTATGGTGTTTGATAATTATTACCAGATTTTACTGTCTAGAAAACATCTGAGGAAGTGTGGGGAAGAGCAGTGAAGAGACATGCATAATACTAAGTTGTAATATGAAATACCAGAATCTTTGCTGAGGCATTTTATTGCAACCTCTACTGCTATGTGAGAATGATTTTATATATTATATATATAATCTGTCTGCAGCAATCAAAATCTAATTTCCCCTACAGAATTCCAAAGTATCATAATAAACATGGTATCTGCTCACAGAAAGGGTACTCATAAGAAAAAAAGTGTCTGCAAACAAGTAGACAGACATTTTTACAACATCTGGGTACTTTAGAAGGACATGCTTGATCTGAGTTCTTCCAGGCATTACTGCCCCTGTGGCTCCATATTGAGAACTATTGCTTGTGCTTTTCTTTTAATGATTTGTCAGATATCTTCAGTACTATCATTAGCTGGTTTTTATTTGCTTATAATCCAAATAAGGAAGAGTCAGATCATTTCTTCATTCTTCACTTTCTCAAAGGCTGTATTGAGAGCTGCAGAGATAGATAGAGATAATCTGGCAGAACTCAGTCACTCATTCTTGGCTTAAAATCTTAAAAAAGAAGACTTTCCCCCAGAATGTAGCTGAGGTCCATCACAGTGGCAGTGAAGTGTTATCTGCTTAGAGACTCATATTATGAAAACCAAATGTGTCACAGCAGAAGACCCAGATGGAATTGTGGAAGCACTGCACAGGCTACACTTTATGCAGAACACTACTGCTAATCATCTTCTTTAGGACTTAGACTGCTGTACACATATAGCTGCATGCATGTGACACCTGTTCATGTTGTAATGACACTTCATGATTCTGATGATAATATCCAATAGTTAAAGCTGTAGTCAAATCCAAATTTCAGTCCAGAAGATGTTACAGCAACTACAGATAATGAAATTAATGATACAGATCCTGTGAACATGACAAATTATTTTCCACAGAGAGAATCCAGCACTGGGAGAAAAAAATTCTGATGCAATCAAGTACATTCAAAGATTGACTCTTTTAGTTAATCTGGGCAGAATATTCCTCTTCAAATAGTGTAAGAGTGACACTTAGTACTTTGAAACACCCTTCCATCAGGTAATTCTGAGAGTTTTGAGTGCTTCTTTCAAAGTGTGAAATCTGAGACTAGATACAGCACTCAGCTAAGTCTTTGTCGATGTTGAGTGGAAGGATTACTTCATTTGTCACTGTTTCTTTCATGCCTGGTTTCCAGTACTTTCTAAGCCACAAATCCTTTTCTGCTGAATGGATGCCTGACCTAGCTCTGTCTAGTACCTGTGCTGTTGACTGCTCTTACTGAAATTCAGCCACTGGACTTTCTGAATTGTATCCTATTTTTCATACTTCTACTCTTGTTTGTCAAAATCACATGTATTCTAAATATCCAATAAACATTCAAACCTTCATATTACATATGCATTCTGTAATTGTATTCTCCTCCAGCAAACTCTTAAAGTGGAAGTGAACTAACCAGCCCTTACCACATTAAACTTTTCACCTTGACGTTAAAATACACCTATCTGCTCCTAAAAATAGGGCTCACCAGCTGAATTGTTACAAATGTTACATCCTTATGACGTGTAAGAAATATACATCTACATTCTTCTAGATGTAGTACTGGTCTTTGTGGAAGGAACAGATTCTCTGCTATGTAAATTCACCTGTCATGTCCTTAACTAAAATTCTGGGCTGTCTCACACTCTTCTTTCTCTGATCTTTGAAAACAAATTGAGACTTTCTAAACCTGCAAGATTTATTGATGTACTGAAGATGTATTGACATCTAGTGCTATGGCAGCTTTTGAGTTGATGGAATTTTCTGTAGTAAAGCAGCCAACAATTTCCTTTTTGAAAGCTCACCTGGTTGTCAATTTAGCATATCTATGAAGGGCCCCCACTGTTTGTGCAGTCTCACAGATAAAATGCACAAAAAGGTTGGAAATCAACTTCAGTACCGTTCTTAAATCTAAAGTTTAATTGTCATTGTCAGGTAATTGAAAACTCAAAAGGATCAGCACTCCATACCACTAAAATACCATACATTGTACATAAAACCATGTTTACAGTTCCTTATAAGACATGAAGACACATAGACCAGCAAATCATGACTGAATTTTCTTGTGGATTGGTTGAAGAGATGTGCCCATTGATTCGCTTCTTGGGACTGGTACTCTCTAATAACTTAATCAGTGGCATAGACAGTGGGATCAAGTGCACCTTCAGCAAGTTTGCAGACAACATGAAGCTGAGCAGTGCAGTTTACACAACAGGAGAGGATGCCATTTATAGGGACCTGGATAAGCCTAAGAAATGCGCCCATGGGAAGTGCAAGGTGCTGCACCTGGATTGGGGCATTCCCAAACGTGAGTAGAAACTCTTCTTCCAGGCTGGGAGAACTCACTGAGAGCAGCCCTGCTGAGAAGGACTTGGAGGTTCATATGGGTGAAAAGCTGGACGTGAGGCAGCAGTGCGCCCACAAGGCTAATGGCATCCTGAGCTGTATCCAAAGAAACATGGCTGCCAACCTGTGGGAGATGATTCTGCTCTTCTGCTCTGATCTCATGAGACTTAACCTGGAGGGCTGCATCTAGCTTTGGGGTCCTCAGCACCGGAAGAATGTGACTCTTTTCGACACTGGTCCAGAGAAGGAACACAAAAATGATCAGGAGGGTGAAATACCTCTCCTGTGAGGAAAGGCTGAGAGATTTGGTGTTTCTCCAGCTGAAGAAGAGAAGGCTCTGGAGAGACCTTGTTGTGAAAATTATTTTAGTAATTAAAGGGGAATTAAAAAAATTAGGGAGAGTGAGCGATAGTACAAGGTGCAATGATTTTAAATTAAAAGAGGAGAGGTTTAGATTCCATGCTAGTAAGGAATTCTTTACTCAGAGGATAGAGTCACTGGAACAGGTTTCCCATGAGGTGGCAAGTGACCCATCCCTGGAAATATTTGAGGTCAGGTTGGATGGGACTGAGCAGCCTGATGTAGTTGAAGATGTCACTGCCTGTGGCATGGAGTTGTACTGGATGGCTTTTTCAAGGTCTTTCCAACCCACACCATTCTATGATATGAACATTACATTGAGGCAGTATTCTGTTCCTGCTTGAAAAGTGTCTCAGGTGTTAATCTGGGTTCTGATAAATATGATATTATTACTTCTTCAGTTTGGACTTCATGAAAGATCCCCAATTCATTCAGCTAAACCATCAGTACTCGGTGTAGAAACTGAAATATTAGCGTATGAAAGCTGTTCCTTACCAGATGAATGTGATTATGTGAAGTGCATTTAAATTATTGTTGCCACTAGGGAATCAGCCAAAGTTTGTATCATCCTCAGTAGAGAGATTTGGTCTGTTATTAATCCCGTCAGTTCACAAGTCAGGCCTGCAAGTAGACCTCCAGTTCATTTTAGAGTTTGTGTTACAGTGTAGCCCAATTTTTCCTTCATTCTGCACCTGGCTAGAAGTTTAGGATTTCTTCTTCAGGGTTCAGTTCTCATCGCTGGCCTCTATCTGCTCTCAGTAATGCACTCTGCAGCCATTTAGAATTTGACTGCGACTGCCAGCCTGTTACATAGTTCATATAATTAATAGCACGTGATGCCAGTGCCTCATAACTGAACCACTCTAGTATTTCCTGGGTGAAAATGTAAGGGTGTGAAATACAAAGCTTCTTAACCTTTAGAAGAGATCAAGTTCTTCCTTCCCTGTGGAGTGCTGTCACAGCTGTAACTAAGCTACAAATGTAAATAAGTCACTTAAGTAATTTTGGAAGTATGTCTAGACTGAAACGTACTCTTCCTTTTTATTTGAAATAGCATAAATCCATCCAGCTTTCAGATACGCTGTAGGATGAGAAAAAATGAGTAAAATGGGGATTTGGAATGAGGTGATGGTTTTTCACATGGTTTTTCAGTTTAAAATTCATATGGTTAGTTACCTTTGTTGAGTCTGAACTATTCTAAACGTTGGTTAATTTGAGATATAGGAAAAACAGGCATTTTTTAAAATCAAAGTGAGTAAGTCAATGCCTGAAAATGCCTTTCAACTTACAAAGATTGTTGTGAAAATTGTGTGACAGTGAAGGTCTTCCATCTCAAAAAGGCATTTCAAATCTTGCATAATGGATTTTTTTCATGTGCATGTTGTGTAATTACTAACGTTGTCGAGACTACTGTCCTCTAAGTTGTTTGGGACAAACCTCATTTAAGATAGTGAGGATGAAAATGCACCCAAGTGAATTTAATGTCACTATTTACTTAAATACGCTGTTCAAAATCTTGTGCCTCCTAGAAAGCTTTTAAAGATATCTTCTTCTTGGTCACAAAATATTATTTTTATTTGCACAGTGATGCTTTACATGGATCAGATCTCTTGATTATAGCAGAAATTAAAGGGAATGGATCTGGTTTTATTCATTTATTGTTTCTGGGGACAAAAGCCTCACTGAAGTTCAGTGATAACCATATAAAGTGCAGCCTGATTTATATGTCAGATACTCTAATCTGTTCCAAATTCAGAATTTTGGAAAACTGCCACTGAGGCCACTTAAATATTGTGGCAACATTGGTTGCTAATACTAAGCTCTTTCTGCCAGAACATTAATTGCAATTTGAGTGTACAATTTTTTACCCAGTTTGTAGAGAGAGTTATATTTTTCAACAGAACAAACAAGAAGTAAATTTGTATGTTCAATAAAGGTACTCTCTATCCAGCATCAATGGTTACGGTCTAAATCTTCTTTATAAAATGTTTTTGTTAATAATACAAGGAAAACTCTCAGAATATTTAGGATTGGTTTCAGTGAGAAATCTGGCACAATTAGGAGTGGAAACACACAATATTTCACTCGTTGTGTGTTCTCACAGTAAAAGGCTTTGTAGCAGAGAGAGATTTGGGTCTAAAAAATGGATCAAGGCACCATTTTCAGTTTGTGTTTTTGAGTATAGACTAGAATTGGTTTGGGCTTCGGTTTCTTTTAATTGAAATAGCAATTTAAGAATCAAGTTAATGTTGAGTTAGCCAGACTGTTTTTATATTGCAATATTTCATTTCTGTTAAGAACTAAATCACACTGCACACTGTTAGTGTCTACTCCATATAAATCTGATAATGTCTTCCACAATTTATTACCAGGATTTCCAGTTTAATGCAGCATATACTATTGAACTTTGCATGGTACAGTTCCTCAGGATAAACACCTAAAAATGTTGGTTATATTTCTCTTATAATCCTAGCTTTATATACATTTTCTAAAATGCAGGTTTTTTCTTTGCCATAATACCAAAGATTTAGATTATAAAATACAGTTTCCTTAAGATTAGCACCAGTCTCTGCAGATTCAGTTGCAGAAGCTTAACTGTGACAAACACAGTAAACCCCTGAAAACTAAGCTGCAGTCTTTTTCACATGCCGATGCTAGCTTGGGGAACGACAGAAAAAATGCTGCTGTAATTTATGCCAGTGAAGCACAAAGATGGATTAAAGCCATGTTTGCTCCCCTCCTCCCATCCAGACTTGAGCCAACGTTCCTCCACTAGTCTGGAAAAACTGGCACTGTGTTACGTCTCTCCTGCTAAGGCCATTGATTTACTCAGCTACATTTTTAAAAAGTTGACAAAATACTTACTTGATTTTTACAAAGGGTAAATGAATGCCAGAGGTCTATATTAGAAACACATTGGAAATAGGGGTTTCTTTTCTATTTGGCAAAGAAATAGGCATTTGTTTGGGTTTTAGTACTGCCACTAACCTTTAAAGGAAGAAAGAAAAAAACCCTTCTGCTGTAAATCTTTTTTTTTCCCCTCCACTTTTCTCTCTTTCACCCTTGTACTGCTAGAATGTGGTCAGAACTTGCTTGTTATGTAAATGCTAACCCCTACCTCACTGCTTCAGTCAGTAATTCGTAATAATGAATTGTTCTCCTAAAGTTTTGTATTTATTGCTTCAGGCTGTTCAGCATGTCTGAGAAACTTAGAGCATTTGGAGTGGGTTTTTTTGTTTGTTTATTTTTGTTAATTCCTCCTTGTCTGAGTTTATTTGGACTAGGCATCTGAGCCTTGACTACTGTTTGACTTAAATTCAGAGATGATCCATGCTTTACTCAGGGGATATCTAGTGTTAGATTTACTGTCTGGAAATACCAGATTTTTTTTATTGCCAGCAAATTTAGTGAAGAATGAAGAAATAATCGTCTAAATCGTTATTAACCTAGCTTAAGCTTCCTGCTTATTTACACACCTTTTCAAGCACTCCAGTTTCATCTCATAGAATGATATGTTTAAGCAGTAAGGATTCAGACATATCTGGAATGGGGAGAGGGAGGTACAAAACAGAAAGGAGGGTGTTCAGAGAAGCTGAATGTTGCGAACATATGAGGGTTTTTTGTGCTAGAAATGTTCTTCTCTCCTTCCCCTCTTCTAGCTCTGCGCTGATAAAATACTGCCTGACTGCTTTTGTTAACCTGGGGAGGTGATTAGCTGACTGACTTCAGATGTTACACAAGATATTGCCAGAGACAGGATGCTGGATTGGGTGGATCATTCCAGTATGGTGGTTCTCATGTCCTTGTAGTAAATGCTATGTAAAGTTTTTCTACACTAGTGCACTGTCTGGAACAACATCTGGAATTTGCATTCTTCCAGGCCAATCTGCTCTACCAGGAGCAGTTGTCTATTTAAAGCACCCATCTTCTTGCATCACACTACTTAAGCTTTTTGTGAAGGGGTCAAGGATGTAGTTAAATATACTATATATGAATTGTTACAGAACAGATGCAGTATCAAGATAGAATAACTGAATTTTTAAGAGAAAAATATTTATTGCTTAAAAAGGTAAATCATCACAGTTTTACATATTTCTAATTCTGATATTATGAGAACTAATCACATTTTCCCACAGCTTCTCTTTGAATTAGGTTTTTCGTAGTTCAGTTGATTTCCTCATGTCTTAGAAGGTTACTTACAGTGAAATATCCTTTCAAGAGAAAAAAAAGCGTCGTACTATCTTGAGCGGTGGAAGGATACAATACTACATTAGTATTCACCACGATTATGTTACTTTGTTCGCTTTTCAAAACCTAATGTCTATGTTTTTTGTTTTTATTCTGGAGATCCCATAGTAAGGGCAACTATTTCTTATAGTTTCTGCAGTGATTATTTTGGGGTAAAACTAAGCATATAACATTCAAATAGAGTATCTCAAAAGGTATTATGTTAGAAATATCTGCAAAAGTTCTGTTATGTTCATTTTATGCTGTAGGCCTACAGTTCTAAGAAAAAATATAAACAATTAGTTCTTTGGTCTGTAGAGGACCCACAACTTGCTGATTATTCTGAAGAGGTTAAGCCAGTTTTTTCATCCTCGGGTACCATGCAAGTCCAAAGGGCTAGTCAAAGTTAAGAGAAAGGTACAAGCTGAGTTTGTATAATATATTTAAAGCATATTTTCATCAATTTTATTTGCTTAGCACTGGGGACATTTCTGCTCTGTAAGAGCAACAGTAAAACGTTACCTCCATTGTTGTCATGGTTTAACCCCCAACATCAACTAGGCCCCATGCAGGTACTTACTCCTCCCAAAGCAGGACTGGGGCGAGGATGGGAAGGGTTAAAGCTGCAAAAGTCATGGGTTAAGATACAGTCAGTTTAATAGCAAAAGCAAAAGCAAAACAAGGAATTAATTCACTACTTCCCATGGGCAGGCAGCTGTTCAGCCATCTCCAGGAGAGCAGGGCCCCATCATGTGTAATGGTTACTTGAGAAGACAAACATCACCACTGCAAACGTCCCCCCTGCCTCTTTTTTCTTCCCAGCTTTATGTACTGATCATGACGTCATATGGTCTGGAATATCCCTTTGATTAGTTTGGGTCGCCTGTCCCAGCTGTGTCTGTTCCCAGCCTCCCATGCACCCCCAACTTTCTTGCAAGAGTGGCAGTATGAAAAGCAGAAAAGGCCTTGGCTTTGTGTAAGCCCTGCTCAGCAATAACAAAAACATATCTATATTATCAACACTGTGTTCAACACAAATCCAAAACACAGCCCCATACCAGGCACTGTGAAGAAAGTTAACTCTACCCCAGCCAAAACCAGCAAAAACAGCTGAAAGCTGAAATACTGTAAGCTAATAGTACTCCATTCATCTGAAAGCTGGAAAATACCTCTTTGGGGTCTTGAAATTAACTTCAGCAGAATACATGGAGGTGGGGGTATTTACAGTAATAGTAAAACTTAAAATTTCCGTGTAAAATCTGTGCGTTGTATCATAATCACTAATGTGGATGGAAACAAGATTATTTTGATGTAGTAAGTATTTGATGTAAGTATTTAACCTGTGAGGTTGACTGCAATATCACAGAATTATAAAATATGCCAAGTTGGAAGGGGCCCACTAGGATCGAGTCCAACTCCTGGCCCTGCACAGGGCCATCTCCAAGAGTCACACCATGGAAGTAGCATATTATAACCATTTCCTCAATATTCTTCTAAGCACTTTTTTTGTATTTAAAACATTTATGGAATAACTAATTATTTTAATTCAGCTGGATCTGAACAGCAAACCTTATTTTTCTTTTTAAATATGTCAGTAAACTTGAAAAATAAGTTTTTATGAGCACACAAAGGAGAGACAAGAGGTCTGATCATTAGGGAGAGATGGAGAAACAAAGGAATATGGAATGGTAGAAACAATTATTAAAATAAAAGAACAAGTGAAATCTCTTAGTGATAACAGTCACAGCAGAAACCTAGGACCACAGATTTTTACTAGGAGGTTTTGTGGGAGTCAGGCTTTTCTCCCAATTAACCAGCAAGGATGCAGCCTCAAGTTGGACCAGAAGAAGTTTAGATTGGATATTAGGAAAAATTTCTTCACCAGAAAGGTTGTCAGGCACTGGAACAGGCTGCCCAGGGAAGTGGCCATGGTTTATTGATGGTCTTGGCATTGGTGGGTTAAGACTTGGACTCAGTGATCTCAAAGGTCTTTTCCAACCTCAGTGTTTCTATAATTCTTTGATTATAAATGTGGTTAAAGTGAAATCATACCTGGTTTGTCAAACCAGGCTCAAACAGGAAGTGTGTGATTCAGTGGAAAGTTTGAATACCAACTGCTACAGAAGAGTACAGGCTTTCATAGGTAATTTAGCATAGCTCTGATACTATGAGTTAATGAGACAAAAAATACTCAAGGAAGTTGTTTGCTGCAAATGTCTTTTTTGTGATAGGAATGGCTGTATGAAACAGAATTATAGAGATGAATCTATCTTTGAGACTGTGTCTATCTATCACAATATTTAGGATATCAACCCTCATTGCTATAAGAATCGAAACCTACTTCGAGTACTTTGGAAAAAATTATTTTTCTTTAATGATCTGTAAGAGAGAGAAACTTGGATTACAGGACTCCTTTGCATGAGAAGAGGGATGATGGATTATTTTACATGAAAAAAAATCCCAAAGTTGGACAGTGAGACAGAGCAGACAAGCCAGTAAACTTGCTTACAGGAGTTGTATTACACAGAGCACTTAGTGATGGTTGCAGATTCCATTAGAGACATAAACATATTTCCTCTGTCCTGCTGCCTTGTGTTTACGAAATTATTTGTAAAGCTCTTGGACACTCCTATGGAAGGAATAATAACAGCATCCTGATCCAAGAGGCTTGTTTTGATTGTAGCATCTCAAGTCTAGAAAAAAGATGGAAACAAGATTAGATGTTGTTAATGTATTTCCTCCTTCAAAATTTGCTTTATTTTATGGTTTTGACATTGTGTTTGTCCTGTTCGTACTCTTGTTCTCTTGCCTTGATTCAAAATTTATGCTTGTTTTCAATTGTCATTTGACATTTTTCCTCACTCTATTTAGATTTTGAGCAGTCTCTCTGTTTCTGTTTCTCATTCTTACTCTTTTTTTAGTCTCTACCTTCCTCAATTGATTTTTTGTGGTCTCATAACTGCCTCTCAGTGTTTCTCCACTGTCTCTCCTATTCCTGTGACACCCACTAGTCTGCTGGGAGAGAAGAGAGTGCCAGTGAGTTCATTCTTCCAGAACAGCTAAAATATTTTTTCCTTGGGAGAGTGGTCCCCTTTGTTTAGATCTGTGGATTCACTCATCTGTTTTCTCATCTGTTCACGTGAGTTACATTTCCATCCACTGCCTAGATATCTTGAGGGTGATGGAAGGATAGTGTTATAATGTTTCCTACATTAATGATTCATGCTTTCCGTTCAACATATTAATTTACAATATTTGAAGGAAAATGTTAGCAGCAATTAGAATATAATTTAAGGAAAGCAGTAGTGCTTGAGTACCTCTCTTTATTTTTCTTTTAAATGTGTGATGTTTTTTGAAATTGTGAAAACTAGGAAGCACGTTACTTGCAAGCAATGCTGAACTCAGAAATGAATGGTTGTACCAGTAGTTATAGTACATATTGGTCTCCTTTATTTAGACAGCCTGTACATTGCAAGAAGGAGCACAGAATTTCTTGACACAGATACTTACTCTTCTGTCTTCATTTGAAGTATCTGGTGGAAAGAACCAATAACTATCAGAAAACTATGCCATCATCTGCAATATTCTGATATTGTAAATGTTACAGCAATGTTACTAGTTGCTTTATTTATTTGGTGCAAAACCAAAGGGTATAATGCCACTGCAGTGTTTTATGCAGACACCTCCAAATTGCAGACACCTGCCTAAAACTGCTTAGCAAGTTACTGCCACTCTGCCAGAAGCTACTATCCTCACCACAGAGTTGACAGAGTGTAACTTTTGTTCACACCTGCTAATGATTTCCTGCAAAGCTCAACCGCTAAAAAACGCTGATGCAGGTGAGTGCAAGATAATGTTCTGCGCTCTCAGCTGCAGTGGTGGAGGCACAGGAAGGCTTGCTCCATAGAGCCACATGTGCAAGGGAGGTGGTAACAGCTAACAGCTATATCAGTTTGAAAAAGAAGTGTGGACTGAGAAATACAGCTTTGCACTTTCATTCAGTTAGAATAAAAACAACTGATGCCTGAGTGGATTTATATCTGGAGATTTGAGCTTCATCAGTACTGCAGAAGCATAGTGCTTCATTACTGCTGCCAAGATTCAGAATTATTCAGTTCACTGATTTTCACTTCAGTTTCTACCAAAGGAGGTTCTGGAAAGGCCAAAGTTGTTGGATTACCAGGCTTTTCTTTATGCTACACTTAACATGACTGCCACCTGTCAGCAGCTGGTGTATGGTTCAGATCCAGTGCATGGCTCACACATCTCAGAATCAAAGGGATTACAGTATATCATATCTTTTCTTACAAGTACTGTCTCACTAGAGGAGTTCAAAAGAGCCTGATCTGTTTGCTGACCTGAGAATATCGCTAGGCCACAAGAGTATCCACGTACCTTTGAAATCCTGTGCTGTCTCCAAAGCCACCTTAAGTTAACTCAGGTATTTCAGTCTAACATTTCAAGACATTTCATTTTTGGAATACAGAAGAGAACTGACTATTGAGTGTTCTTTAGTAACACTGATGGAAAGAAGTGCAGCAGAACAGCTGCTCCTGCATTACATGGGATAGAACCTTGGTTAACCTGTAGGATGCTGTCATCTGGTCAGGGTGAAAATCAACCCTCTCCATGCAAAGATTGCTCATTCTGATTTGTAGCACTCTCTTAATAAAGAATGTTAAAGAAATAATTTTGTGGTTACTTATTCTAAAGAAAGACAACAATTTGCTGTTATAGATACTTCAAACCTAGGGTCATCAGTTTTGGCAAGATGTTTTGTTAAAACTAGTTTTTAGCAAAAATGTATTTCTCTCCAAAAGTAAGGGTTTGTTTTCTTGTGTGAAAACATAGTAGAGCTGAATACCTTTTATCCTATAGAAGAAAGGTCTATTTTAAAGTTAAATTTTGCAGTCATTTAAAATGAGCTTTCAACAGTCACTGGTAATCACAAGTTAGTAGGTTCCCAAAGAACAGAAATAAAGAGATGAAGTTAGTGCTTTCAGTACAATGACAGCAAAAACATGACTGGGCAGCCAGTTCCTCACTGAACCCAGGAGCATGCAGAAGAGAAGAGAGCTATAAACCAAACAAGGAAAAGTCTCATGACACCTGTACTTGTGGACTTGGCAGCCCTAACTCTGCACTTGGAAAATTATGCAAATGCAAACTTCTGTTGGAGGAGCTTAAGTAAGATTACTTTAAATTCAAATAATTAATACAGAAATAATTACTAAATATTCTTGTATGATTTTATTTGCTTTTGTAAAAGAGTACTGAGTGTGATTTAATATTTACATAGATACAGAGCAGGTCTGTATCTATGAAGATAGATACACACCTGTGAAGTGTGTGACTTGCTAAAAATAAACTTGAGTTCACAGCAGGAAAACGTTTTTTAACCACAATCTGTGTTTGTTTTGCTTTACCTATGAGATGCTGTGTCTGAATTTGATTCTAGGAATATCAAAAAGTGTCTTAATATTGGCTTATTTTTAATCACAGCTGGGAATGTCTCAGTGGAAAGTTATGAATAATGGTCAGGAACTATGACTTCTTTCAGTTCTTTGGGAGAAGAAAACATTGCTTAGTCTAAATCTAGTGCATCTACTTTGCAAACTACCTGGGGCACATTATGGCCCAACCCAAGAACTAGAGATGCATTTATTTTTAATTCCTGTTAGTTGAATCCTGCAAGTTGTATCCTGAGTCGTGGCATTCTTGGAAAACCTGAGTTGATGGAAGGGCTAAGTGTGACTACACTTCTATAACACACTTTAACCATGTACCAAGAGATGACTCCATCTCTTTAGGTCTATGCTTTAATTCAGACTAGGATAGTGTGATTAGGTATTTGTACTCATCTTTAATAAATTGAGAAGAATATGACAAATGCAGAAAGCACGTTCACTAAAATAAATTACTTCAGTGCCTCCACTGTGAGACAATGTTTTTATAATTAAACTGCAAATATGCAGTCATGAGTCACTCTGATGGTACATTATGTTATTCTGAATTGTAGAGATGAGTAAAAAAAAAGTTTGGGTGTTAGTAGTGTGTATGGGGTTATAAACTGCTCAAGATTTATACACTGGAAACAACTCTTAAGTATTTATGAAACCCATGTGTCAAGAATCAGTTATGATGAAAATTCTCCATTTTTGTTTTAGGAATTTTCTAAAGCATTCAAACAGATCCCATATGGTCTTTAGCTTTGAATTTTTCCTAGTTTCTTTAATAATACTGTATTGTAATCTACATTAACTGAGTTGATTCTCGCTACCTTTATGTATGGAGATTTGCACTAGAGCTCTTTGAAAACCCTATTTAATTCAGGACCTCTTACATGTTGCAATAGACCAATAAAGCTGTATTTCATTGTCCACAAAACTCTTCCTTTTGACACTCCCGTGTTTTGCCTGGATTTTCTGTCACAAGGACTGTTGACAAATAATGTTGACATCTAATGCTATAAACATTGATATGCTTAGATACAGTTTTGTGTAGTTCTTAAGTTGTCCCAGCAAAATCAAAGACGTTTTGAAATTCATTAAAACAGAATCCAAAGATTAAGTGGGGGGTTTGCCTACTCATGTGTGTTTGTAATGAAAAACCATTTAATTCTGTTTTGCAGGGGGTTTTTACAATGAACATATAAACTTTTCCATATATAAAATGTATAAATAAACATACAAACACGCACTACCTCTCTGGGAAACCTGTTCCAGTGTTTCACCACTCTCATTGCAAAAATGCATCTTCCTTAAATCTAGTCTGAATTTACCCTCTTTTGGTTTAAAACCATTATCCCTTGTCCTGTCACAATAGGTCCTGCTAGAAAGTATGTTTATAGACTCTGTTCTGTACTGAAAATCCACAATAAGGTATCCTTGGAGCCTTCCCTTCTCCAGGATGAACAGCCCCAACTCTCAGCCTTTCCTCATAGGAGAGGAGCTGCAGCCCTCTGATCAGCTTTGTGGCCTCCTCTGGACCTGCTCCAGCAGGTTGATGTCCTTCCTGTCCTTGTGCTGAGGACCCCAGAGCTGGATGCAGCACTGCACATGAGGTCTCACCACAGCAGAGCAGAGATGCAGAATCCCCTCCCTCGCCCTGCTGGCCATGCTGCTTTTAATGCAGCCCAGGACACGACTGGCTTTCTGGGCTGTGAGTGCACATTGCTGGGTTATGTTGAGTTTTCAGCTATCACCCCCAAGTCCATCTCATCAGGCCATCTCCCAATCCCTGCACCCCCGGCCTGGATTGATGCCAGGGATTGTCCCAGCCCATGTACAAGACCTTGTACTTGACCTTGTTGAGCCTCCTGAGTATCATATGGGCCCACTTCTCAGTCATGTAATTGTGATGTTTTCAGATAACTGGAATTTGCTGAAATAAGGAAATATCTAACGTGGGGGAAACTTCTAATCAACAGTAGAAAAAACATTGAATTTAACAAGGCATTTGTTTAGTCTGGTATTCAAACAATTAAAAAGCATAATCTGAACCAAGTTAATGTGAAGCAGCAGGATATGAAGCATTCTCCTTTTGATCTTGTATGTACCTACTTAAAGTGGTTTCCATGTAAGCTCTTCCCCGCTTTCGTAAAACCCTACACCCTAGTGAAAGTAAGTCCAAAGTGACTAATAGGAAAACTTGAGAAATACTCCCTATTCCTGGGAAAAATTTGCCATACATTTTGGAAGATATGATAAATAGAAAAAGAAAGAAAACAGACTTTAGTATGTGAAATAAACTTCAGCAGAGACAACTCGATTTGTATTTAGCTGTATTTTTCAAAATGGGTCTTACAAAAGTAGTTACCTTAAAATACTAGGGTCTGCTAAGAAATTAAAAAAAAAAAGGGGAAAAAAAAAAAAAGAATCTCAGGTCAATTCTATTTTGCTATGCCCAAAATAAATCATGGTGGTAAAATCTTGGCCTGCCTATCATAATTACAAATTACAGCTTTCCATTCTTTCAGTAAGTTTGAGCTATGTTTTATTTTTGTAGGATGTCACATGTACTTCAGTTTGAAGACAGAAGCAGAAAGGTGAAAGATGCAAGCATGCAGGATGAAGACACTTTCGAGATCTATGATCCACGAAACCCTGTAACTAAGAGGAGGAGAGAAGAAAGCAAGAAGATAATGAGAGAAAAAAAGGAAAGGAGATAAAAGGCATGTAAAGCTAGCCAGAGCTGCCTTGGGAAGTGACTGCAATAGAACACTGGCTCTTTTGCAAGCTGATTCTAAAAATATCACTGGACAAGTGTGAAAAGGAATCTCTCAAGAACCTGTCATGCAGTTTTGAAGTAGAGCTATCATTTGTTTCTTAACTTGTGCAGTCAAATACTCTGCATTCATTATCCAACCTCTCTAAAGGTTTTTAGAATTATGTGTTTAATAAAACAGCTGACTTGGCTTTTGTGTGTACTTTCATTACAATAGTCACCATCATTGTTTAATCAGTATATGGTAACTAAAAACTTTTCAAAAAATGAGAATTTACCTAAGCAGTGGTGAAATTAGAAGACAGAAACCACATCTCTGCAGGGTTTTAAGATTTTCTGAAGGTGCAACTTTATTTTTTTTCTTTTTTTAAAAGACATGTAAATGTTGCAATAGTAAACATTTCCTGCCTGAATCATCCTGCCATAGAATTAAGATGATGATGCACTGTCAGTACTCCATAGAATGGTTCCAGCTTTTTGAAACAGACTGAGTTTAATTTGAGAATTTGATTACTATTTCCTCCTTTTGAAATACATATTCCAATACAGATCGCAGCTTGGGAAGCTGGAATAATACATTATGGATAGTGTTATTTCACTATCCATACCACATGAACAAAAATTGAATCTTAATGTACTGTAGTGGTTGCTTGAACCACTTGTTGCAATACCAGAAACATCCCTTCTGCAGAATTTTCACTGTAAAGTAGCCGCTAATGAAGGCTAGTTTGTTGACTAGTCAGTACAGAAACAAAATACACTTGGTCAGTCTTATTAAAAACATAACCTGCTTTTCACAATTGCTCTATCCTCTGAAAATGGACACCTCAAGTTTCCAGTTTATAGAATTTTCACATATTTTACAACTCTGGGGGTTAATATTTTTACAGAAATATTCATTGCTCGTTCTTTACAGCAGCTTTGATGCCACAGGAACATGAATTATGCATATGGGAAAAAGCTAAAGAGTGAGTGCAAGTGAGCAAGGTCATTAGAAAGTTCCACCAGAGCAGTGTTTTTGCTGATGTTGTTTTTAGAACAAGTTCAGTAAGGTATGGTGTCCTTATCAAGCTGACACTGCCAAATTTCTTGATAGGGTCTGAGGTGTGAGTTACATAAACCTGCATTGATGGGTTAATATGGCCCAAATGTCAGAAGTTAGATTAATACAGACTATTGCTTTAATGTGCAGTGTAACCTTTGAGATAAGAAAACTTGGAAGAGTGAAGTGAGTCCTGTATGAAGCTGTCATTATCCTCCTCTTAGGCTGAGTGAATTATACCATGCTATGGTGTAAAGAAGTTAAGAGGGGTTACATTCCTAAACATGGCCATTCACAAACTAATGAGTCAGAGGTTTTTAATCATCAAGTCATTTTCTGTTGGTCTGCTGTTGGCGAAATCAAGATCATCTAATGTCACGTACTGTTGCCTCTATTCATTGGTTGGTTTGTGGAGAAAATTTTTAAGCAGTCATTACAGGAAATGAGCAGATCAAAGCCCAATTCTGATGGGAATGGGAGGGAGGAAGTGAGTGACTGTGTGTGTATGTGTGTGTATAAGCAGAGGAGGTCTGCACTGGGAAAGCGAGGGCTAGATCTAGAATCAATTGAGCATCAATTCCAGGACACAGTTACCACCCCTGTAATATAAAAATGTTCTAATTACATATTTTTCCTGTAAGCTAAAGTAGGATGCATGAGTCAATGAATGGGCAAGTTGACTAACACCCTTCTTAGCTGAATCTTTTTGCTGACTACCTGCAGCAGCTCTGAGTATGCTGTGTTAGATGATTCCCAGTTATAAACACTAAACAAGCACAGAGATTACAGCTTAACTTGGGAGTTAGGAAGAGGTTTGAAGGTCTGGACCTTGCATACATAGGTCTGATAACCTGACAAGAGCAAGAGAATAACTATGCTGACATTTTCTTGATAAGTGTGTATTGAAAATCAGATTATCACAACTAATCAATTTAGAAATGGGCTCAGGTGTCTAAGTTATACTCATTTCACTAAAGCAAAAGTGGTTCTGCATGTCATGTAGGAGACATCTGGAGCAAAGTTAAAAGGAGCTGATGTCAGAAGCACCCTCCCAGGTAAAGCCAGCACCAAGGAGTAAGAACCTCACAGAAAGAAGTTAAAATGCTGGCACTTGTCTGAAACAAGTAGTTTGCAGTGTCACAGGTAACTCCCATACTGCCAGTAACAGTCCTGCTGGCTTCCCGTACTGCCAGGCTAGCAGAAACATATTTTAACTCAAACCTGTTTCATTCATCTGATATTGCTATAATTACATTAAATGTTGAATGGTACAGGATTGCAGTATTTTTTGTAGACTGTGAAATGTTTGTGCTCAGAGTTACATCTTTTATTTATCAATACTGAAAAGCAAGTGGGAAACAATATGGACAGGTGTCCTTCTCTGTGAAATAGTCATCTTGAGCTACATTAGTGGCTGAAAAGTGAAGGAATGGTAGGTTTTGTGTCTGCAGAAAGAATTTGTTCTCTGGTAGTGAGATTTTTGAGTGATTATATTTTCTTGAATCTTTATTAAGCCACTCCCATGTTCCACCATTATGGCTAGTACCTCACCTGTCTGTATAAACATGAGCATAATCTCTGCATAGTTGTAGAATACAGCTACAAACATTTGTCTGTGCACTACTAATACAAAACCAGTGTTTTAACGCTTGTTAAGATTTCCTTCCTTAAAAATGCTACTTATGGGCACAAATCACCCAGCCTGAAGACACACACCACAATGTAAATAATTTGTGTGAACAACTCACTGTTTAAATTTGCTGGATATGCTCCACTTCCTGAGCACCACCATCGCCTGGTTTTTTGACTACTCATTTCAATAAGCTAAAAGTGGTATAAGCCCAGACTGACTGAATTTTGAACACAACAATCAGGTTAACCAATCTTTAGTATCAGCTAAACTGCAATTTTAATACATCTGCTTTGCTGCCAACACAGTGGGCCAGTGTTGACAACATTTTGTAAGACAGTGGCCTTCTAGTCATCCCTACCTTCTTTTTAATAGAAGCCTTTATGGACCCTTTCATTGTGTAAGAGGAAATTTGACTTTTCCAAATGAAAAGAAAGGGTGGGGGGAAAGCTAAACAACCCTGCACACAGCATTATACTGGTAAAGCTCACATTTTTGTTTCCAACTAGCCGTATTTCAAGTAGATAAGGTCCTTCTAGGCCACATCTGGTAATAGCAAGATCCTCAAAAACAGCTTCAAGGCTTGCCTCACAAATCCTGTTAGTGATGCCAGCTGCTAGTACAATGTGCCCTTTTTGCTTTGCAGCTAAAAAAACCCTGACGTGCAACAGAGCCTGGTTTATTTCTGTCAAATAACCACTGTGCCCAGGCTGCTAGGGGTGCAGTCTTCAATGCCACATTACATAGATTTCCCTGAGCTAGTGGCTTCCAGCATGAGCAGGTTTGGGAAGAGGTTGTTCCCGTACTGTCTCCCCTATAATGGTTAAATTAACCACACACCAATCTTGTCTACTTTCGTCTAGAGGACATCAAGTTTGCAAGAGGCACAGTTATGTTTTGGCAACATAAAAACTAGCCTCAGACAGAAAGGATAGCTCCAGACTCTGCCTCATTCTGGCAGAGACATGTGCATCTGTCATTACTTAAATTATGACAGACTTGGGCTGTTAAAAAATGAGGGGACTTCTTACCTGTGTTTTCTCAGTAAAAAATGTAGGTATTTGCTTACATCTTTCACTGTAACAAGACACTGACCATACAGTGACTACATTTATAAGGTTCCAGGTGAAGAGTATATAGCACAGAGAATGGAAACCAAAAGGTTTTTGAATGTATCTGATCATCCCCTGGTAACACACTCCTGCCCTGCTATATCCCATTCTAATGATATAAAGTGATTTCCCTTGAGTTATCCTGGTCAGACATTCCACATTCCAGTTTGCTAGTCACAAATTCCTCATGCAAACAGGCACTTTGTACCCCCAGTGGGGCTCTCTAATGGATAAACTCTGATCACAACATCTGCAAGGCAGCCAGGGCAGGTGGCACACAGCCTGCCAGAAGTGCCTGTGCACCTCAGCTGCTGTCACAACAAAATATTCTGAATTCATTTTAGCTTTCACAGTATTTTTTCTTGGCAGAATTTCTCTTGCACTTCAGTATCCTTCACAGATTGGGTTTTCTGCTTGATTTTACAATTCTTTTGTGTTTTAAGAAACCACTCACATAGCAAAAGATTAATTTGTAAGTCACAGATTGGAAGAGTATGTTTAAAAAGCTACTGCATGCTTGTGCACTTTCTTATGCATCTCAACAGACATGTAAGAACTGGTTTCTGCCTCCACAGACATCATCAAAACACTTTCTCATCATCATGCCTTCCCTGTCAGCCTCTATCACCAAAGGCCAGAGAACGAATTTATATCCTCCTTCTCCTCAGTCTTCTGATAGCTAGTCTCTGCCCCACTGTCCTCTCACATTGTCTGAATGTGTGCTTGGCTTCCTGATGCAGAGCCGAAGAATTTGTACACCCTCAGAAAAGTAACACTCCAGCTGAAGTGTATTTTATTTCATTATGTGCATCTGTAATTTCTGTACATACTACAAATGCAAAAAACATAAAGCCAAATCTTCAGAAAGTAGACTTAAAATTTAACTTTTTTATATTTGAAACACTTTATATTTCTTGGGGTTTATTCCTGAAACACAAACAAAAATAGCATTGTACCCAAAATGTTTTCTCTGTTCACCCTTGATCTTACCTTTTGGTCATACATAAAATATGAAAGAAGCTGCTAGAAATACCTAATATGCCAGCCTCTTACACTAAATTGACATTACTTAAGTATGATGTATCTACTACTTTGAAAAATCTGACCACAGAATGAGGATCTTGTTATTGTAACCTACAATTGCTGTCTGGTATTAACTCCAAAGCAATATAAAAGCCTGAAAGATAATTTTGGGGACATGGGGGAGGAAATTAACCTACTCCTAAAACACCATTAAAAATAAAAGCACAAGAACCTTCCTCTAACAACTGTAAACTTACAGACATGGAAAGAGACTACTAACAACAATACAGCACTTTGTGGGGGAAAAAAAATCTATCCTAAACCTCAACTCCTCAGAAAAAAGTTGCATTTAACTGAATAATTCTCCAAATCTAAAATAATTTTTCATTATAGGGAAAATAGACAGAAAATCTACTGTTCTTGATGTAGAAGATCACGTGGAAGAGAAAACTCCTGATATGAAGAGCTTTCACTAAGGTTCCTATTTTTAATTTATGAAATGGCACTGGCTGTGGAACAAAGAAAGATATGGCAGTCATATTCCTAAGTCAATAGGGAATCATGGACTTGAAAGTCCAGTCCAATATTCACAAGGTAATTTAAGTTGTACACTTGCCCTCTATGATTTGTTTGTAGTAGTAAAAGGGCACAGTTACAGAATAGCCCAAGGATAGCCTTAGTTTTGGCAGCTTCATTTGGCAGCAGTAAGGCATTGAAAGCTGAAGCTCTTTATATTGAACACAGTCTGGAAGATCATGTTTTTGCAGCACCTATTGAAAAGTTGGCTCCAAAATCACATATGCTCTTCTTCAGAAGTAACTTCTGAGTCAAACAGATTTGAATACAACATTGCACTCAAAGGATACTTCTTTCACTTGCTTGAACTGAGTCTCTCTGTAGTCTTAGTAAGTAGTCAGAGACACCAATTTGCAAGTGAACTTGTATTTTCCCATTTTTTTTTCAGCTTCCCTGTGTGATTGGCCTGTATGATCTGACATGTAGTATCAGGTATTGCATCCTTCAATTTCTATTTCACTGGAATGGCAGAAAATAAAAATCAGTATGTATTCAGTCATTTAAAAAAAAAAAAAGATTTCTGTTGCAGCTTCAGCTCTCCCCTTCATTTACAGAATATACAAACCAAAAAGTTTACACCTGAAACACATGAATTGTTTCAAATGACAGAGAGTGAGTTGGTCCTGAGTGTTCTTATGAAGTAGAGTAGACTTGCAACATGGTATAATAAGCATGATTCAAGGGTGTGAGCAGGTAAATGGGATCATTGACTATAAAATCTATCCCTGCCCTGCAGATTAGGAGGACAGTTTTTAAGGTGATTCACCCTCGAGGGGAAACAGAAATATGCATCTTGTGCATCTTTGCAAGATGTTGTTATCTAGGGCACCCAAACAGTCAAGTTATCCCTGAAAAAAACAGAAAAGCATTTGAAAGCTCTGTATATGACAGAGGAAAAAGTAATTCTAACTATTCCAGACTTACTTATACTAATCATGTAGTTAAAAGATTCTCCTCCCAGTGTTTCATACCATTTTAGTTTATAAAGACAAAAATCATCAGACAGGAAAACCACAGTAAGCAATGTTTGCCTATGCCAAACAAAGAATTTATATAAAAAGTCTGCAAATAGATAAAACCTCCAAAACAAAACAAACCTGCTTACTTCAACTTCTAAATCTGATGCACACTACCGTTTTTTGTTTAATTTCAGGTGGTTTCACTGGTACAAGATGAGACCTCATATACCAGAGGGACCAAAATATACTACCTCACTGTCATATAATTTAGGCTCAGTCATACCTCAGACAATATTTTTACAAGGTCACTTTGCAAAAGTATGTCTAGCCTACCCAAATGACAATATTATTTATGCCAAAGGTTTTGCTTTAGGGATGGAAGTATTCCAACCACTGTTTAGCTATATGGAGAGGCTAAGAAAACATCATTTGTTGCACACACAGCTTATGTATACAGTATAGAACTAAAGTGTACAGACTGATCACTGGCAACATAGGCTAAAACTGGCCTCAGTGAAAAAAGCCACAAAAGCAATAAGCTTCTGAGTTTTCCTCTCTGATATTATTTTTGGAATTTCTGAGCTTAACCAGAAATATGAATGCACAAGTGAGAAATAGATCTGTATTCAGAAGCTACCAGGATATTCAAAATGCAAAAGTTATTTTTCAAAAGAGACTTTGTAACACAGGCTTATGACTTCATAAGCAGACAGGACACCATATTCTCAGCTACAGTCTTAGAACAGGGAATGGATAGGAAAGTAATGACAGGAACTTTAATAAAAAGCTTTCAAAAATGTTGAGGTGAAGACAATACAGTCTTCCTAGCCAAAGTCATTAGTACCAGGACCACGTGTTTCTGAAGTCAGTTAAAAAGTAGAATAAAACAGGCACGTTTCTTTCTTCTAAAGCTCTGTTCTTAGCAAATGATCTTTATCCGTAGACTATTTCAAGTCAATCTGTAACAGTTTTTCTGGCAAACCACAATTCTTTAGGGGCTGAAACCAGCACTGCAAAATCATCATTGTTGACTAAAATCATGGTGAAAATGCAATATATTTTTATGCTGTGAAACCTGTCTATATACTAATACTGATTCTTTTAACCTGTGCTACTTAAAACACTATCTGATTCAGGAATTATGGTGCTTTATCGCAACAAAAGGAGTTCTTACTGAATACTTACCTATTTATAAAGCTCAGTGCTTAAAAACTGGAAAAGGTGTTCCAGTGACTGGATCATTCTAATCAAGCACACTGACATTACCCCTTAAGTAAAACCATGTGCCTGCATTCAGAATCTTGGGATCCTGATTCTCATGCTATGAGTGACTGAGATTACAAAATCTACCCCAGAGAAGCACTGCCATATACACCAGAATATTATAGCATGAGGAAATCAGCTGGCATCCAAACAATCCCAGTGCATCAGACTCAATATGATAGCGTAATTAAGATTTGAAGAAACAGAAGCACAAGAGGAGACCCCATGAGTTGAGGAAGGAACTGGAAAAATACTGCAGCTGTGTAAGAATCTTAGTCAGGCAACCATTGTTCACAGGCCTGGATAAACCCTGAGTAGAAATAAAACCTGAGTAAACCAGGGTAAAACCTGAGTAGAAGTGCATGGCATAAGAGCTTCACAATACATAACATATCCACTGCATAATATTCAGTGATAGCTATGCTTTCAATAGGGAGAATTAATATTTATTTACCCTACAGAACTTTGGAATAGCTGCCATTCTTCCTCTGTTAGAGTGACATTGAAGTTCCATGCATTCTGACACCACCAAAACCTGCAGAAAGCTGGGACTTTGCACCATATGAGAAAAACTACAGAAGGGTAAGCAACCATTTTTTGTTGTTGTTGTTATATTTTGAGAATACTTCTTGCGAACTGTTGGTCGAAGCCGCTACATCACTGAGACTGGCAGCAGACAGTGGAATGTTGCTCTCCCACATCTGTCCATTCTAGTGTTTGGGTCTGATCTATATTTCATAAATATCTGTTGGTCTTTCAGTTGTCAGACCACAGGTTTAGTTTGGGTTCCAGACAGGAGGTGGAGAGGCAAGGAAAGAGCTTCCATAGTGACAAAGTGTTTGCTATTTCCACAATGCGGCTTTTGGAGTAGTGGTCCCTTATGACCACAGAAAGCCACAAGCATTCAGAACCATTTGAACAAGCCAATATAGTATCACACAGCTATGGATAGATAGAATTTGGCTCCTGGTCACACTGTGTGGAATGTAGTTTTAGCAGAAAAATATGTTAAACTCTTGGTTGAAGGGCAAGTTCAAAGACATCTCACACAAAGAAAGACTCAGTGCCTCAAGTTATCTATGGGTTTCTACCTTGAATACCTAAAGTACACATTTATAAATGGTATGAATACATCTAAAAAGAGAGTTTGGAGGCTGAGGTAGAGTTTTTTCATAAACTAGAGAATAAATATGCAGTAATTATTGCACACCAGAAATATAGGCAATATTAGAAAGGGAGAATACAGTCTGCAGTGCTAATAATGGAAGAAAATATGATACTGTACAAAGATCAGACATGACCAAACAAGCCTAGACTCCTTTAATAGCAGTGAATTAATAAGAACAAAGCTACACCAACAGCTACTGGGCCTTCATATGACTGAAGCTTCTCTTTTCATGCTTTTTTGGCTCTCTATTACACAGAGCATCCTATTTTTACTGGGTTTTCCAAATAATAATTACCTGGCCACTGAGCATCATTTCAGGTCAGGACAGACAAGACATAACAAAATGTATCTCCATAATTTGAGAGAGAGGTTTGTCTAACCTCTCTCCCTCAATACTCCATACTTCCCCAACATGTTTTTTTCCAAAGCATGACTATTCTTGTCTTCAGATATATTTTCCTAAAATCTTACCTAAATCTCCCTTGCTGTAGTAAAACTCATAACTTCTTGTACCAGTCTGAATGAATAACCTTTTCTGTTCTGCAGAAATATTTTATGTATTGAAAGATTTACCATGTCCTTTTTCTCCTCTAGAATAAACAATACAAAAATTTTAGTTCTTTCTCTAACAGTCATGCTTCATATATCTCTAAATCATCCCTATTAATCTTGTCTGGCTTTTCTCCCAGCTGGCCTGCATTCTTCTTTTCCTGTGGTACCTAAAGAAGGCTGGAGACAGTGGCCTAAAGTCTTAGCAGTGCTAAGGATGAAGGAATGAATCTTAACATTCATTCAAGCAGGAATGCCACTGATACAGTTTTTTTTATGATGTTCAACTTGTGAGCCACTATAATTCTCAAATTCTTTAGTATTAACCTACTGCTTAGCAGTGGTTTTTTTGATTGTTTGGTTTATTTTAGCAACTAATTATTCCCAAGAGTGGTATTTTGTATTCATCCATATTGAAATACAACCTATTTTTTGGGGGTGTTTTATAAAATAGTTGCAAGAGTTATTAATTCATCTTATTCGCCAACAAACAAAAGCTTCTAGCTGGAGTTTCACTGCATCAATACTTCATAGATTGTTTATCAAAATGCCATATGAGACAAGTCAAACCATCACACAATTAAACTTACAGTACTCCTCTGCTATCTGCAAGCCCTGTTACCATACACTAGAAGGAAATTAGGCAATAAAAATGAATTCATGCTATCAGTAATAAGTAAAATTTCATCATGTTCCAAAGAATAATATGAAGGAGAAAAAAGTTTACTCCTTGGAAGGAAAATATCTGCTGAAATGCCACTTGTCCTTAATAAGATATAGACTGTGTAAGATAAGAAATGCTTGTCATACTTCACTAAATCCAGCAGTGTGAACCAAGTTAAGACAGAGTTGAGGCTTAAGGTCTGATTAGCCATTCAGTCACAGGCATTTCTTTTCCCCAGGTATGTCATGAACAGTAGCGATATAACCTCTGGCTACAGATGGCAAGAATCAGCATACCCCAAGCCTCAGGTCATTTAAAAAGGCTGGGTGAATGTGTGAAACTGAATAAAAAGGCAGCTCTCAGCCTGAACAGATGGTATGATGGATGTAAGCACTAGTGAGCTTTCTCAATCTTCTCATGTCAGCAGGGGTACAGAGCTCCTTCTGAAAAAAAGGGAATCTGTAGAGGCTTCTTCCTTGTGTTGGCATGGCAAATTGTGTCATGTATGCACAGCAACTAAAACAATTTAATTTCTTGAATGTCCTCCTATGAGTGGTTATAATTCCTCTTACCAAGGAAGAAAGTGAAAAGGAAAAGAATTAAAGTGTCAGAACAACTGTTCTCATCTGTCATTTGGTAACTGATCTGCCATGTCTGCACAAAGGAAAAGAAATGCCTCCAGCAATTGTTTTTAGACAGATTTCACATGGTTCTTTACACTTAGTCAAGTGTACTGCCACAGAGAGGAAGTCCACATGCTACAGAGAAGGCAGATAAGGGAAATGCTAAGTGTGTGAGATACTTAGTGGTGACTGTGAATGTAAAACAGTGTTTCACATTTGTGAAAGCCAACTGCCTAAGGGTGGGATAATGGGGTGTTTTCTAAAAAGACCCCCAACCTTGCATGTGCAAACAGAATATGTATGTGGTCAGGCTGAGGGTGAATCTCTCCTCTTTTACCATCTGAAATACTGGACACATAATCCAAATGCATCTTCTGTCTAAATTGGTGTAACTAATCAAGTCCAAATACATAAATCTTGTGCAATCTTCGCTATATAATCTAGCCCTTGATTCTGGCACCTCTCTCTGCACATTAGTGAGACTTTAGATAGCTTGATTTGGCATCTTCTCAGGATTCATTTTGTGAATGGTGCCTTGTACTTCATTAAACAAAGTCCAAGCAAAACAACACATATTATCCTGAAAAGTTGTTGATTTGGGAAGTAATTGCTGTTTTTTGTTCCCACTGGCATATAAGTACAGTTTAGGGAGTAGTGTTTCCATCTACCGCTCTGATGCTGAGAATTAGTAAAGCTATCTGTTACAAGTGAAAAAGAGAGACAGTTTTTTCCTGATGCTGATCATAGATGGTGGTTACTCTTTGGTATGAACACAGTCCTTCATGTTCTGCTGCTGATGATTTCTGACGAACTATTTCTTCCCATCCTCAAAATATTGACCGTTCTTAAGTGAGACACTTCTTGAACAGAGCCACTGCTTTCCTCAGACACAAATATGATATCATCTCACTAAATGAAGGCTTCTGCATTTCTTCAACAGTCTTTTTCAGTGGGCATTACCTAATCAGAACAGATGTGGCTATTGTAAGAGAAGTTTGTGCCTTAGGACTCCAAATTTTTGTTCCCAGGACAATAAGAAACAGCTGGTCAAACAACAGTCAGAGACATATCTCCTGCAAAAGACACATCAGTCTCATTTTTCTGAAATGAGAAGATTTTTAGCAACATATACAAGGTTAAACCTTCCACAGTAGGATTCACAGTAAAAAAAAAAAAAATATCAAAAAGAGGTCTAAAGAGAAAGATTAAATGTTCCTCTTTTCATAAGTGATTGAAAGCAGTCCTGAATCAGGGTTGAACTGGATTCACAATGTATCACCAGCCTCTCCCCTCCCAAGAAAACTTAGAAGCTGTCAGGCAAAACACAAGCACTGCAGTCCGGGCCACACTTCTGAGAAGCACATTGCAGCAGCTCAGTCTGTCTTAGCTGGAGACAGTGCTAACTTATCTCCTCTATCTGCTTGCTCTTAATTTTTGCTTTCATGTGTCCATTGAAAAACAATAGTTTTCCTGTTAGACCAAAGCAGAAGGCATAAATAACACTACTTCTTTATACACTGGTTGCACCAAAACAGTTGCATCTATTTTACCTAACATGATGTTATTTTTACTTACTTGATATTAGAAATTGCTGTACAAAAAAGCTATGTTTGTTTTGGGGTTTCTTTTTTGGCCAAAATCTGTCCTGGAGGAAGACCAAACAGAAAAGCACATTTTAAACCTTCCATCTAATTGCATGAATTTTATTAATATGACGTTTTTCTCTTTACAAGTGTTTTTCCCTTTACAAGTGTTTTTCCATAACACCCATGCCAAACTTACTCTTAGGCTGTAGGGAGGCAGAAGACAGATAGTGATGATGCTGTTTGAGAGTAGTTCAACTCACCTCCAAAATATTGGAGCTGTAGTCTCTTGCTATGTTGGCCCATGCTCACAAACAAAAATTAAATGACGTGCCTGAAGACAGCACTTCACTCCCCTGGAATCCAAAGGGAGCATATATCTGCTTAGTGCTTGGACCCTGGTTGTATTTTACATTCAGGTAGAACTAAGGGAAGTCTTAGGTATTGACTACTGACCTGGTATTTCAAGATAAGCTCTCAAACCCAGGATTTTAGTTTTAGATTTGTTAGAGGCCTAAAAGCCAATCTGAAGTACTTGGAATTTTCTAAACTGTCATAGTCTTGAAAGCTGTAAACATTAGCCCACATTTTCTTATGATAAAAAAAAAGACTAATCGTGCATTATTGTGGTATTTAGAGGTAATTTTCTGAATTCCCTTTCACCAGAGTTCTGGGAAAACTTTTCTTGAGCAAATGGGATTGTTGTGACCCAAGCGCATGGCGCAGTACTTGGCCATGTTGAACCCCATACCAATTTTTCTCCAGCTCTGGGGAACCCAATGCAAGAATGTCTTAGTTCAAGAGAGAACTAAGATATTATGCTAGCCAAGAAATAACCGCTCTCCTTTTAAATTTAGAAAACAGAACTTTAATTAGGGAAAAATATATCTAAAGAAAAAAAATAACAGTTCTTAACCACAACATATATATATATATATNNNNATATATATATATATATATCCAGAAAAAGAACCAAACAACAACAGTCTGCAACAAACCCCTCTACCCCTGAAATGACAAGGTAAAACAGCCAAAAGGGTCCTCTTGGCCCCCCCTCAAAAGGGAATGCAATTATATCCACGGACAGCAGGTGGCACTGTGGCACCCCCGCTGCTGGCGGCTCGCCTCTCCCAGGGGTTGCAATTATATTTACGGACAGCAGGTGGTGATGTCACACCCGGCCGGCTGGGTCTCCCCTCTGGCAAGGTGGCAGGGTAGTTCCCAGGTTGGTTCCCATGAGAGGAGAAATGGAAAACAAAA
>WBMV01008589.1:221104-231222 GCA_013396655.1 Campylorhamphus procurvoides
CTTAAGAGAGATAAAATCAAGATACACACATCCTTTGTATCCTCTGCTAACCATCCCCACCACCCCAGGGCGTTGGCTCCAAACCTTTTTGGAAGGAATTCCCTCTTAGCCCTTTTAAACTCCAACGAAGAAGAACATGGACCTGTAGGAAAGAGTCCAGAGAAGAGCCACTACACTGAGTACAGGGCTGCAACACCTCTCCTGTCTTCACAGGAGAGAATGTCTCTCACAGGAGGGTGAGAGAATGGGGATTGTTCAGCCTGGAGACAAAGAGGCTTCGGGGAGACCTTAGAGCACCTCCCAGTACCTAAAGAGTCTACAAGAAAGTCGGAAAGGGACTTCTTACCAAGTCATGTAGTGACAGGACAAACTGAAGGAGCATAGTCTTAGAGCAGACATTAGGAAGAAGTTCTTTACTGTGAGGGTGGTGGGGCACTGGAACAAGTTGCCCAGGGAAGTTGTGGTTTTCTCATCTCTGGAAGTGTTCAAGACCAGGCTGGATGGGGCTCTGAGCAACCTGGTCTAGTAACAGGTGTCTCTGCCCATGGCAAGTAGGTTGAAACTAGGTGATCAGAGTTAGTACCCACTAGTGCACAGAATAATTTTTAACTGTAGGGCATAGGAATATTTTCTCTCTGAAGTGAAATAAAGGCATTTTTAGTAAAATAAAAACAAGTTCAAAAACTAACAGGACAGAAAAATCCAACTAAGGTCTCACAGAATGTGTTCTCATATAAATCAACCTTCCAACAACAAAAAAAGGATATTGCTGTTGTAGAAAAATTATTCTCTCTCTGTCTTATTAGAAACTGTTGAATGGAAAGTCAGCTCACCTCCAAGGAGCCACTGAGGAAAAAACTTCATTCCTAGCCTTTAAACTTAATTACTACACAAAATTAAAAAAAAAAAAAGTCCTAGTCACTCTAATTATTTTCATCATACTCTTAAGTATGGAGCCATTACTGGATTTCTTTAGAGCCTAAAAGTCTATTTAGAATTATGTATAGTACTCGGAAGCAAGAATAGGAACCAGCATGAAGAAAAATCCCAGATTACACAGCTGAATTTCTCTCCCATTTTCTCTCTCTCCTTCCTCCTTTCTAGAGTTTCCCTAGAAGTTCTTTTCCCCTTGGTCTTCACTTTTTTTTCAAATAGCTTTCTTCTCTTTCTTCTTTTGGCCACTGTCAATCGTTTTCCATCAGTCCTGACTAACTGCAGAGGTTTCAGTTGACTGGAGATTAGCAAGTGTGATCCCTCTCTACAAGAAGGGCTGGAAGGCAGACCAGATCAGGTGCCAGAAATGTTAAGGAGCAGATCATCCTGAATGGCATCACAGTTAGGATAACCAGTGGTTCAGGCCCATCCAGCATAGGGTTGTGAAAGGCAGGTCCTGCTTGACCACCCCTAACTCCTTCTGTGACACAGTGACCCACTTAGTGGATGAGGGAAAGGCTGTGGATGTTGTCTGCCTCAACTTTTGTAAAGTCTCTCATATTGTTTCCACAGCATTCTCCTGGAGGAACCAGCAGCTCGTGGCTTGGACAGGTGTACCCTTCAGAGGGCAAACAGCTGTGTGGACAGCCAGGCACAGAGTGGTGGAGGATTCCTCACCTCAAAAAAAAAATGGTCTAAGGGCACTTCTGGAGCAAGTAATGACCATAGTGACCATTCACCAATCATAGCTGCAGTCTCAAAGCCCACCTCAGCATCTGTCAGACCTTCTGACCTGCTCCCTTTGTTGGATCACTACTGAAGTTCCTAACTGGGGCCTATTTCTTACAAACAAGCCAGCCAATGCAGCACACACTACTGTAAAGATCATGTCAAGTCCTCTGGACATTTATCACTCCCCTTCCTCCCTGGCAGACAGTCTCAACTGTCTCCTCTCCTACAGGAGGCTCCAGGCTTGCTGCCAACCTGGGGACAGGATGACACATGAGACAGGGTACAAGCATATTCAGCTTTCCTTTAAGAGAATTAAGACAAGAGATGAGAGACACATTTGCACAGCAGCATGTGCAATTTCCACATTGTTTAGAGCAAGCTAATGGCAAAGGTCTCACACATAGCAGCTGCTGTCAAGACAGATATAATTTTATAAATTTTGTTTGTCAAACAGAAAAATTGGGACATTTGGTACTATTTACAGCCCTACCTTCTCCCTGAGACTAGTTCATACTGGACAGTGTAGAAACAAAATACATGATAGACCAGCTTCCTTATTATTAAGCCACTACAAAATGGGAAAAATTCACGGCTAGTTGTTGTTCCTAGGAGGACCACCACGGCTTATGGGAACCAGTTTAGATTAGGTACAGTCTAGTTGCAAACACTGAGAGAAAGGTTCCTTTTTATGGAATCATCTACAATCCTTCATCATCCGCCCAGATTAAGAGACCTCTACAGCTTCCCTGATGGATTTGGGCAGTAGGAGATGACTCAAAAAGGACATAGAACATAACAAGGACCATTAAACAAATATAAGAAGGAAAAGATTCCCCTTTAATATGAAATGTGTTATGGAAGTACAATAAATCAGTCAGGGCCCAGAGCCCTCTTTGATTTTGACCCAGGAGTCTAAAACCTACATCATGGGCTGTCTCTCCAGGAGATCAATGAAACCTGTTCATTACCACAGTCTTCAGAGTTAAATAAACAAGGCATTCCACCTTTGGGAAGAGGAGAACTTCTTTTGAACAATACAAAGCAACAAGAAAAAGATGACATTATTTCCTGTCCCTAAGTCCTTCTGCAGGTTCATACAACAAGCAGTTACTCTCCCCACAATGTGCCAGTACCAGTTCAGTGACTTCACTCAGTTTCTCCTGGACTAACATATGACTACCCAAAAAAACCCACATCAGAGGCTGGAAAAGCAATAAATATAAGTAGATACTAAGCATTTATGAAAGGGCATATGTTATTGAAAATGTCTGAAAATCAAATAATGTTGTTTCATCTGCTAATGACAGATTACTATTCATGATTTGATAGATCAGAGGGAAAGGGCAAGTATAACTAAACCTTTACAATTCATAGTTTTACATTAATTTACATACTTTTTCATTGCATTGCATTACTTTTACTTTTTTTGTTTTCATATGCCAAAAGAGAATCTGATTGTTTAGATTGATTTCACGTTTCCCAGTCTTCTGTGGGATTGATTTGTACTCAGATATTTGCATTCAGCTAATATTCATCCCATTCCCCCTCCCACACACGGAAGAAACAACTCCAAACAACAAAAACAAAATGAAACACACCACATACCAACTTTAGAACATGCCCTAAGAGCTTTTAGAATGTCAAGCAATGTGATTGTCTTTTTGTTTGGGTAGTGATAAGAACAATAGACTTTTTGGTTAAGCCCTACAGTTCTAGGCAAGCAATTAAGAGAGATTTTAAAACTTAGCAACATAGTTCACTTAGCAAAGAAATACATATTCAGAATTACTGAAATAGCTACAGGTAAAATTGTATAGATCCCCATTTAGTTGTATGAGTAGAATTTGCCTTTATGTGTGCTATTTTTCAGAAAACATGCATCCGTGAAACAAAATTTTGGGAAAAAGCAGAATCAGCAAGGGGGAAGGGGAGCAGGTTGTCAGAAATTCATATTTCTCAGAGAGGAAACCAGTAAGATATATGGGATGAAACCAAAATAATTATGACATCTAAATAACTCAGTGCCTAAATGGAAAAACAACTGAGAAAGGATAGCAAAAAAAAAAGAAAAAAAAAAAGGAAAAAAAAGCATGACATCAAAACAAAAAGAAATTATACAGGAGCTGTGCCAGAGGATCAAAGAAGGAAACTACTGATAGGTGGTCAATATGCAGCAGGTCTAATTTATTTTTTTTCTTGACAGTCCACACAAAAGGAAAGAAGATATCCTAGGGACTGAGGCTGTTTTCTTAGGCTTGGGGGAGAAAATTGTTGAAAAGCTTTATCGCCATCATAGAACAGATAAGAAGGCAATTAGAACTCCTGAAAGCCAACAAAGCACTAGACCCAGATGACTTAAATCCCCAGCAGAAGAAAGGGGAACTGTAAACCTTATAGAAAAGATTTATGACAGCTTACTGAGAACAGAGTATTACAAAAGGGCTAAAGAATTGATACAGTTGCCACATACAATAGAGGAAGGAAGCAGCCAGGGAACAAATGCATTGATCTATAGGCACAGATATAGGAAATGCTCACTAGGAAAGACAAAAAATTTGTACAACACTGAGATGGGATAAGGAAATAATAAGGAGAAAGGGAAGATAGGGAATTTCCATTTGCAAAACTCATTACTTTTTATTTCTTTGTATATCTGTTCACCTTCACTGTTGATCACCTAATACTAGAAAAGGGCACATGTAGTAAAGGCCATTTTTTTGTGTTTGAGGCAAGAAGATAGTCTAGCCCAGATCTGTATTTGTGTCTATGGTTAGTCAAAGAGAGCAGTTCTTTCTCATAAAAAAACAAGCACTGGCAGCTGCATCAGTCAGTGGAGCATGAATGTGTTCGCTTCAGTGGCAGGCTCCAACCACTGAAAAATCTCGAGGATCAGAAAGTCAGAAATGGCTACTTAAATTTTTCTATTTGTAAAATAGACTCTTGAGTGAAAAATTTGAGCAGCCAAAAAACACTCGTAACACCAACTTTCATGCCATTACATGGCATGCAATACCATTTCACATTACAGGCTGAGAAAAGTAGTATACAATGAATACATGGAAGGTATTTTGTCAAAACAGAAGTATGAATATTTTCAACAAAATGAAACTTAAAAAAGCACAGGCACACTTATGGGAAGAGCCAGAGCTACAAGATAGCCTTTATACCTAAATGTACAATCTTCAAAGGCCTTCAACTTTCTTATCACCAAGCCTGTGCACATTCTCATCCAGAGTTTGTCACACAATTTATCTTTTCTAAAGGGGGAAAGAGCTTCTGTGTCAAGTGCTGTTAAAACATCAGCACTTTTCATCAGTGTGAAACAATTAAAGAAATACTACTATTTTTAGTTTCAGTGAGATGTTTAGTTTATTAAGTGGCCTTTCTAGTGTCCTAATCACCATGCCAACCTCTTTTTATGGACAACATTTCTGATCGTCAGAAAACTAAAATAAGTTTGAAACTTATACATCATAGAATCATAGAGTGGCTTGGGTTGGAAGGGATCTTAAAGGTCATCTAGTTCCTACCCTCCTGCTGCGGGCATGAGGATTTTGTGACAGGGATGTCACCCACTAGACCAGGTTAGTCAAAACCCCATCCAGTCTGGCCAACAGCAGAGATGAGAAAGAGCTGGATCCACTGAGGAAAAGAAAATCCAAAAGCAGAGAGATTTACCATGCAACAAAAAAATGCTCATGCAAGCACCAACAAACTGAAACCTGGTACCACAATTTTTGTGTCTTCTATAAGTGCCTAAAGTATTTGTGTACTAAATCCATATACCAAGATCACAGCAAGAGATTTCATATAAGATTGCGCACCGAGTAACACACAAAATTAGCAGAACTGCATTTACTACAGAATAGCAAAAACAGCCTTGGAAAAAAGATTAAGTGCACTGAATAAGGAAAATCAGGACACATGGGTAAGATTAGGGCTCAATGTTCAATACAGCTCATTTTTAAATGCAAAAACTGTTAGAAGAGGAGAAAACTCATCCATATTACCGTCTCCAGCATTTTAGAAGGACAGCTCCTTGTAGCTCCATTCTGAATAGCCTTCACCTGTCATTTAGTATCTGTGTATTCAGAACTACACAGTTAACCTTGCTGGAATATAAAAAATAGAAGACTGGCTCTCCACCCACTATTCATACCAATTCCTCATGGCCTTTGAAAGCATTGATTGGACAAGGAAATTAACACAGCCAGCATTATAAGGGTTACACAACCATCAGGGGCAGACTTGCTGGTTGTATACAATAAGATTTAAAACAAATAAGACCTGTGTTGTTTTTCAACTCAACACAGCATAGCTAGCTGCTAATTCAAGTTCTAACACATTCTCTCTGCACAGACTATTTTTTTCTTTTTTTGTTTTCTCCAGAAATTTTCACTCCTTATTTTACCAGGTCAGACTATCATCTTGAACTGCCTCAGGGGCCTCTGAGCAGTCAATTTCACAAAGTACAAAGGTTGAAAAAGCAACTGCAGGTGCAAACTCTGCTGTGTCTGACCCCATATGGTGCACTGTAATCATCCATTTCTTAAGGCTTCAAAAACTCCAAAGCTGACCCTGTGCTTTATAAATCATGCCACTTTTACAGAATTATCCCCTTCATCTATTAAATGAATTGTTTTACATAAACATGCATTAAACTTTTGTTCTTTCCAAGCTTCCAAAGTGTTTAGCTTACCCCAGAGGGGAGAAAAGCTAAGACTTGGAAGATAATTTTAAAGACTGAAACAAATAAACAAAAAAACCCAAAACAAACCATAAAACAAAAGCACACAAACAAAAAAGCCCCAAACAAAAACCAAGCAAACAAACAAACAAAACCCACACCAAACCAAACCAAAAAACCCACCAGCTGCTATATTCTATATATTCTATTTTGTCAAGAACCATATAAAACAGTACTTAACCTCAGGATTTATCCATGTTAAAACAGTTTCTGACATTATTTAAATGTAGCTTAAGTTTCACAAGAACATTCAGCTTGCAAATACGTCAGAACATTTTTTTTTCTCTCATTCACAATCTCATTTGATTAAGCATAAACACAGGAAAATGCTATAAGGCTGATCTCTAGGCAAAAAAACCAAGTATTTTATTTTTGCTATCAGGACAGGGGAAGTCAGTACATTAATCTCAGAAGGAAGCTCAAGACTAGCATCCATTTAGATTCACATCAAAACCTAGCTCCTGAAACTTCCCCAGCTATGTCTGTAAATAACTAGTTACCAAAGAAACTACACTTAGGTTTAGGTATGTACCTAAATGCACACCATTTTAAATGCATTAAGCAGAGGGGGACTAAGTTACCGGTCAGTTGCAGAATAGCAATGTTGAATTTTTCTCACTTGTGGGTGTCTGCACTCAGTCTAGATATATTTTCAAGCAAGACAAAAAGGAAATGTCATCATTATCTGCTACCCTGTGATTAAGACTGTCATTCAGGATGCGGAAGACCAGGGTGCATTGCCCTTATATATGCCTTGAGGTTTAGAATCCATACCCCACCTATGCTTTTTTTCATATTTTCTTCCCCAAACCAAGCTATGGGATACCTTGAGCAAGACATACGCCACCAAAGGGAGATATCCCATTACACTGACAAAACATCCTCTTGTGCATCTAGCATTACACATTCTTGGAAATTCCCCCCATAGCATTTGTTTACATGGCATTTTGCAGGCAGGCAAAAAAATTCCACATGAACTGAGCCAGCAGGACATGTGCCAGCTCTGAATGAAAAGCCATACTGTTGCATTTAGCACATCCTTGAGCTTCAAATGATAAACTCCACTCATCAGTAAGCAACTTTAAATCTTGGCATTTCTTAACTTTTCGCTGTTTAACTACATAAAACTGAAAACTGCCTGCTTGCAGTATATTAAGTAGCAAGATTGGGAACTTTCCTCTGTAGCACTTCCCTAGAACTGAGCTAATGGTAGTAATAAAATACTGGCTTTCAGTTTGTGTCCCTATCTGTAGCAGAGGAAGATGCATATCTCAACAGTTTGTTTTTCAGCTTTTTGTAAGACAGTAATGCAATCTGAGATCTGGGAGGAGCAGCTCTGCTGACAAGCAGGCCATACTGAATATGCCAGTAAAAATCATTTAGCTGCTTCCAAGAAACTGGTTAGAAAAAATTAAAAGCTTAAAAATAATTATGATCTTCATGTAAATACTTACTTTTGACTTCCCTGCTCCCTCACTAACAACAAGACCTGTGAAAACCACTGTCAAAATGTCCAAGATTCACACAGAAGACAGCAACCTATTATTGCTGCTAATTGCTTAACTACTTTAAGGGATTTTCTTTGATAGACTGAAGATTTCAGTCTATTTAGAATGAAAAAACACCTTTGAGAAAGTAGCATGATTTTCAATATCAGTCACTCAAGAGTAACAAAGAAATGAGAATAAGACCTGCATATTCAATTTATTCAACCATGCTCAGGTCAGAGTTAGCAGGGAAGGGAGCTGGAGGGACATCAACCTTTCACAAAGTCACTTCTCAAAGCCAGGGCTAGTAATATTCACTGCAAGATTATTACCATTCAGAAAGTTACTTACAACCATCCTCTCTAGTTTCAGTTTGTGCATACTTTTGGAATTTTCAGTTTACCTATATGAAAAATCAGTTTCATTAAGCAAAGCCTATGTGCACTTAGAACCAAACCCCAAATCACTGGTCCAACACTCCCCTCACAACAGTGTAAACATGTTGTGTGTATTTCAGCAATATGGCAGCAATATATCAAACATTTCTGCTTCTGTTGGGAGTCTGAGTCTTGGCCAAGGGTCTTTCTAGTTTAAGGCAGCTAGAGGCTGTGAACAAGCCACAAGCACAAGAGTGAAGTCTAACATTCAATTCTGAACGTGCTTGTATTAGTAAGAGAGGGGTCTGAAGCTGAATACAACCTCAGGAGAAGTTCAGTATTACATGTATCATTTTATATGTAATACAGACTTTGCAAGAGTCTTAATCTTGGTGTGAAGTATGAAAGTTCACCAGATGAAAGGAAAAAGTCCTTCAGAAGTTCGTCTAAATTAAGCTTGTAACTGTGGAGTTAATCTGAGGTTGGGTAAATAGCTATACTTACTTGTCTAACATTTTCTTGTGTAAATGTTGATTCCAGTCTAAGAGACTAAACACCACTGCATTCCTTTCCTGTGAATGTGGCAATTCCTAAAACTGAGGGAAGTAACAGCATTTCAGCAGGGAGAGCCTGAACCTCAGGACACTCCCTATGAGTCTGCTACACTCCCTCCCTCCCCTCATCTGTCCATGATGTTATGTTGCATATTTTAATGATCACAAAACAATTTTTCATTAATGACCTCTGTCCCATTCTGTATGTTTCAGACTTGGAGGGTGAAACAAGGCTGCATATGCAGTACAAAAGGCTGTCTTCTGAAAGTCTTGGCCAAAACGCTGGAAGAAAAATTTGAACAAAGCCATAATTGCAGAAAGAAGAGTTTGGTTTAGTAGTCAAGGTTGATAAGTGATAATCTGAAGCGGTTTTCTCTGGACCTGTCTCTGTATAACTCTGTTCTTTTAGTGAATGCTATATAATGCCAAGTGTAGGGGGGGAAAAACCCAAAACAAGAAAAGTTATTCCAAGGCTTTGGAAGCTCAACACCAAAAGCGGGTTATAGCACTGATTTGTAAGGTTTAATTTGGATCTATTAAATATGGAATCTATTAACCTGCTAAGAATGTTCTAAAAACATTAGTGATACTTGACTAATAGTTGAGAATGCTTAGATACCATTGTGGAGACTTTCACATAAGAATTGGTTGGGAAGTTAATAAAACTATTTACATAGCACAATTTTTAAAAAGCACAGTAAATATGGTCATATTTAGACAATTTGCTTGTTGTTTCATTGTAATAAGCGTGGAGCGATGAGTGATTTCAGCAATTAATTTTATTTATTGATATAAAACAATTATTGATTTTATTTATTAAAGTAAAAGGAAAATAAAAAAATTGGGTGAACTTTATTAGGGTGATTTCGGCTCGGTGATTTCAGCTCCAAGTGCCAGCTCTTTTGGAAGGTAAGCCCTGAGGCGACAGCCCTGAGGCTGGACGAGGTGGTCAGACTGAGCCGACCCACACTCGCACTGGCTGGGTGCCAGAGCTCCCCTTTTATCCAGTTCTGGCTGCGTAAGCCACGCCCCTCTGAGCATGCGCAGTAGCGTCCAGTCATTGCATCATCCTCCTTGCGAAATTACAGTCCAAGTCCTCTGCTAGGTCCGGTTGAATTAATTAAGGAGGGGGGGCACCATGATCCCGGGGTTTCTCGCTCTTAGGGTGATTATGGAGGTCCCATCTGATGCTGGAGTTTTCATAGAAGCAGTACATGTCTTTTCCATGCTGGTTGGCAGTGCTGTGATCCCTCCAAGACGAATTTGCCATAGTTCAAAGGTGCTGGGG
>WBMV01008590.1:0-53184 GCA_013396655.1 Campylorhamphus procurvoides
CCATCATCCTGACCAACAGGTTTTCCTTAACTTTGTAGTGGGGAGACCATATGGCACTCAGCACGGGGGTTAATGAACACCATTCTGTTTGTGCCCCAGGATGCTGGGTTATACCTCTGTTTTTGTGGGTTAAAACCAGGTTTTCTTTGTATCATTGTATTTATTGCAATATTTTTAGTAAATTGTGACTCTAACTTATAGTCTTTTATGAGTTGGGTTCGTTCCCCCTGCTGGTTTACCTTTAAACAACCACAAAAGCTAGAAGTGTGTGACATGATAAGAAAGCCATAGGATCTCCTCACCTAAAATATTTGGGAGAAAAGTTTTTCCATGAGAAGGGCTCTAGACTAATACATGTGTCTTTTATTTTCTGCAATATTGCAGAAATACAGTTGAGAGGAGATGTGGGAATAGACCTACAATTTAAAGAGTGGAACAGATCCTGCAGGAAATGGGCCACTGAAGATAAAGAAAACAATGAAAGTATTTTGTAAAACTGTACTGTATTATAAGGTTTATTGCTGTGTTTACCTTTTTCCTCAGGCTTTTGGAAAGCCACCTTTCCCTTCTCCCAGGTCCTTAGAAACCCATCTCCTTTTCCCCCAGGCCCTGGCAAAGACACCTCTCACCTTCCTAATTAGTATTCAAGCCCCCTTCTGGCTGTGTTCTGATTGGTTTCCCTTGTATCCCTCCCCTTTACCCTGGCCATGAGGTGTATAAATTACCTGACCAGGTGAATAAATCTCTCTTTCTGCTTCCTGTTCCTGGAGTGTGTGTGTCCTCCTTACTGGGACCTGGGGAGGACCCTGTGGCCTGCAACCCAGCCACGTGGAGGGGGACAGGGAGGGGGAGAGTGTGCTCCACTCAACCGTGATAAGGAGACCCAATATGCTTCAGTTAAATGACGCAGCTTAAACTCGCACAGTGAAACAGCAGAAATAAAAAGTCATATAAACACAGTAAAACTAACAGCCTTAAACTTACTTGATTAGATGATATATCATTTGGCTATCAAGATGTGTAGAATTATTTTTAAGAAAGGTATAATTCTTTTGTTAGAAGTCAGACTTTCTATAATGTCATAGTTTTAATATGTGTATGTGCACTTCGTAAATAATCAGGTGGCTGTTTTCATTTTAAACTTGCAGGAAGGCACTCATGTTTCCAGATTTGTGCATCCTTCCAGCTGTATTTGTTGATCCAGTAAAAGATGCTATCTCTTCCTGTGGAGCTTATCTTATGTCTTTAAAACACTTCAGCTGTAATACAACTACCATTAAATTATGATGGATGCTTTCACTGTTCCTGTCAGTGTCTTTATTTTTTATTTACTTTAAGAAAAAGAAAGATGGACCCAGGGAAAAGAATTTCTGATCCTGAACTGAGAACCCCAGGCAGACAAAACAACATACAAACTATGAAAAAATTTTGAGCTGGTACTGGGGGAATACATAACATAGAAGCCTGCTTGAATCTGTTGCTCTTGATGCTCAGGAAACTGAGGGTGTATTCTTTGACTAATTTCAGCTAATGTAAATTTATCCCTAGCTATACACCCACTTTTCTTTGGGAGGTTAGTCCACTCCATTTACAGAGGAATTAGCAGAGTAGGCTATTTCTTTCACAGCATGCTGATGTCTAGGCCCTTTTCAGGCTATCACTCTGTATTTGGTCATGATAAGGTATAGCTGTGGATTGAGAGATAGCACAGACACATTCTCTATTCATTTGATGGCTATTTTAACTACTGAATAAATTAATTTGCATCTGAGTTGTTTTATAATAACTGTTCATGTAGCTATAAAGAAGCTTTAACTTTTGGCACTTGCAATGATTCTGTTCACAAACTAAAACTTTTAATTTGTTACTTTACAATTCCTGATGTGTAACATTTCACCTTGAATATCTCGAATAGCTCACATCTTAGAAACTATTCTTTCTTCCTATGTCTGTTATAATAGCTGAGCTTGTTCAAGGCAACCCTGCTAACGCCCTCAAACTATCACAAAAGAACTGGGGAAAATTACTTTTTTGTATAGGGTCACTAATTTCCAGAGCCATAGAGGCCTTCTGACTTTCAGAGGTGAAAGCATCATTTAAAGCAGAGAATGGCTGATGCAGATCACTCACTATGACTTCTATTTGCATGTGCCACATCACCTTTTACTTGTGATTATGTGACATCGTTCTGGCAACTGCAGCAAGGGAAATAAATATAAATGTAGTTGTGTATTTTTAGTTGTCTAGAATGCAATGATTGTGCTGTCACTTTTGAGCTGCATTTTGCCGCCCACACCCATCTGTTCTGTTCCTCTGCTGCATCTTCTATGTCCTTCTTTGCCACCTAATTCTCTCACCACCCCTTCCCTTCAGAGAACTGGGAGCAAAGAGGAGAGATTGTCATCTGACCTACAAGAATTCTCCACAGACCACTATCAAATGGTACGCAGGCCACAACCTAAGAACTGTAGTTCTTTTATCTCTTCTTTCACAGGTTATTTCAGAGCTTACTGATTTGAGCTTACAGCTTTTAGCAGAATTTTAATTTCAATCCGGACAAATATTCTTGGTTCTCAAATCTGCAGTATTTATGATGAGAATCTGTTGAATTGTTTATGTCCACTTCATCCATTCACCCATAAACACCTTCAAGGGAGAACAGCTCACACCTCAGTTTGATAGGAGATTTCAGACTAGAGGGAAGTAATAAATATTGTTAATGTGTTGTTGTTTTCTTTTTGTCTCTTTCCATGAGTTTTAATTGGAGTCTGGAACCATGGCTATTAAACCAGTTCTTTTGAGAGTATCTGACATTTAGATATCCTTATTCCTTAGATATTAGTCTCAGTATATTCCATAGTCCCACAAATCTTATTTGTTTACAGTTATATATGATCACCTCGAGTATCCCAAACAATCTGTGTTATAACTGAGCGGTCGAATGAAAAGCAGGTGTGTGATCCTTCTGCCCACCATGAACATGCCAAAACTGTAACCAATGTTACATGAAACCTGGGCTTTTTTATAGAGTTTGTATTACTATTTTTGTTGTTCTTGAAAAATTTCTAGCAATTATAGGCATACTCTGTATTTTTTGATATTGCAGTGTTTTATTTTCTCTGACAAATGAATAATCTTTCCAATAAGGCTAAATCTGTCTGCAATTATATTATGCACCTTTTGAACCCTTGGGATTTTTTTGTTTTTTTTTCCCAAAAAAGCCCAGGCACTTCAATATTTGTTAATTAACACCTTGGTTAGTAAAATTTTAAAATAAAATTTTTGCTCTGGGTAATTAAATTCAGATATTTTCAGTCTGTATTCTCATCATAAGGATTTCAGTGCCACCATAAAATTTTCTGTGATATGCATTGGGCAAAAGGATTTGAAACTTGTTTTCATTTTCATCAAAGATGATGCACAAACTGGAGGGACATCAGCATATCACCAAGTGTTTTATGAAAAAAATAATATTCTCTTTGTAGCTTGATGCATGCTCTTTTTCCCACTTCTTCAAACAACCAAAAACCCCCAAAAATGGACACTTTACACTCTTTCAGTTTTGAGTTATGTTGGAATAGCAATGTATTGGTGATGTGTACTTGGATAATAATTGGTGATTTGATGTCACTCAAATAGTGTGTCTCAGGCAAAGTTTTTTTAGTAATTTTTAATGATTGGATGTAGTGATCTGGATATTGGGATGATGGCACTGACTATTCCAGTCAAGAGGAGGGGAAAGAAGGGTGAAAAGATGACTTAACTCGTGCAGATAGAGCAACAACAGATATCGCGGACTCATTTTGTTTCCTACTGAGAAACCACAGCATATGAGTGAGAAACACTCCTCCAGCCACTTTGCCTATTTAGATGTGTGCACAAATGCATGTATGTGTTGCTACACATGCATATACCCATATAAATTGTTGTAGCAAAAATGACTATCACAAATAAGTCTGCCCATTATTTTGTCATCTGTGTTTCTCGAAGCCACTCAGAACACTTTTGTGTGGTTAATTTGGAAGACTGGTTTACTCCTTCCCACTGAGTTACCTGTGCAGTGTGGTATATGCTAACTTGTCCCTCTTGAGGCCTGATGTTACCATTTTGGAATAGATAATGAAAAAAGGTGCCTTATTAATCTTGCAGAAACTTTTCAAACAAAAGCACTTTCATGATAGGTGAGGACATACAACAGTTTCTTCAAAATAGTACTGCTAATTTGGTTTCTATTGCAGAATGGTCTTTTTTGAATCTAGTGAACTCCATTTTGAAGAATATAATTGTTCTGTCATGGTTTTACACTCTCCTCATTTTCTTTTTTATTTTTTCCCTTGAAGAAAATCAAACTCATCTTTCTATCATTTACCCATCATACTGCATGTTTACACTTCCATCTTACTCAAATGGAAGTATTATTTTCCTGAGTGTGTAAGCACAGGACTATGTCCTTAAAAATAATTATAATTAAATTATAAAACCCCACAAAACAAACTCAGAAGGGTACAGTGTTAAGACTATACACTTGACACCTAAGGGTTTCTTTGATTTTTGATTTTTTAAATTTTATAGCTGTTAGAAATTATTGTAAATCTAATGTACTAGTAATATAACTTCAGTAGCTGAATGTTTATACATACTAACCCCATCCTATATCAACCCCTTAGAATTCCTTTAGCTGTTTAGTCTCTATTTCAACGTAGAATTGCAGAAAAGCGCCATGAAGCCTGTACCACAAGATAAAGACAGGGACAGAAGGACCTCCAAATCTGAAGCTTTGGAAGGCCTCCAAGGACCTGACGTGCTGTGAAGAAGACAACGAAGATGAAAGAAGGGTCCTGAGACACCAGACCCAGTTCCTGATGGGGTGCACCGAGGGCGGAACGGGGCAGGACTGGGGGAAATAACAGAATGGGATTGGATGGACACTATTATAAAATCTGTAACGAGAGTCTAAAGGGGAAATTCCTGTGTGAATGTATTCCTGAAGCCTATTGGCTCATTAAAGCTCCTGCTCACTTATCTCCTACTGAAGTTGCCTGAAGTTTTTTTTCCTCGCTCCTTAAGGCAACACACTGAATGTACAATAAATGATGTACAGAGCTTCAGCTGAAAGGATGAGTTGCTTCTTTACCCTTGTGTCTCTTTGCAGACAACAGGTTTTTAAGAACTCCAGTTTTTCAACTATACTTCCCGGGAAATTTGTCCAGCAGACCACAATGTTCAAAGTTACAGCAAAATAAAGAGCAACAGACTTTTAAAAAGATGTATCATGTGTGGTTATTTAACAGGAATTGTTTGCCTTTAAAAAACATTCCAAGTTCTGCCTGCAACTGTCTATGTGAATGTACTTTCATGTGAGCCAAGGGGCTGAAAGTCCAGAGGACCTCAGTATATTGAAGGAGTCCTTTAACCAAGGGGAGAACATGATTAGATTCACAACTGACCACACTGTTTTATAGATTTCTATATGACTGTGCATTGCTCAGATTATCAGCCAAGTGTACAGCAGAATGGCAAGTGGCTCTATCCACTCCAGCAAAATTAGGAGTTGCATTGAAATGTCTTTGAAAATTTCCTCATGTGGTTTTCAGGGAATGTGTTTACTTGTTTGTTTTTGCAATCAACTGAAAGTGTGGGAAAGAAAAAAATGCTTGAAATGTTTTATTCTTACATTGCAGGTATGTATTTTAGCAAGAGATAAGAAAATATGTATACTTGCTTCACTGTATTTAATGTTTTAGCTCAGCTCTGTTTTTTCAGGCCCTGGGGAATAAGAAAAAGAATCTGCTTTTGACAGAGTAAGATTAGCGTGTTCCTTTGTTGTGCTCTGTATGCGTGCATATTTAAACTTGAAGCCTAAGTGATTGACAAAGTCATAGGAATCTAAGATCCAGTTGCAAAAGAAAATATTTCAAGCAGAAATTATTAGCACAGGGCAGTTTTAAAATATGCTTTGCTAAGTAAAAGAGCAATATTCAATTCCTTTGGCTACCATTCACTTCTATTTTTCCCAGCAACTTGTCAACACAGAGTATTTATTTATTTAGTAGTGGTGGTTTTGAATTTGCTTTGATCAGCTTTACAAAACAGTTTTATAGAGAGTTGTAAACTAAATTAGTAGTAAACTGAAATTATGAAAATAATTGATCTTCGGGCTATCAAAATTCCAGAGAGATGTATGGTAAGCTGGTTGTTTTAAAAACCATTAACCCTATTGTTTTCTGATCTGGATGATTCAACCATATAGCTGGATTTGCTTTATTAAACTATTTATGTAGAATTCAAGGTCTCTTTTTAAGAATGTTATGGTGAAGATTATCAGAAGATTCTTAAAATTAAGAAATGCATGTTTCCTATGCACAGTCTGGACATAGAGTGGGCAATTTTACATCTACTAGCTCCTCTTAAAGTTGATTTGAGAAGTCAGGATTATGACCCATGCCAAGGGAGAATCCTCAAATATGTATTAAACAAACTTCTGCATTGTATCTGAAGACAAAATTGCCATAGGAGGCCTTCCTTTAAAGGAGTTGTGTTACTGTGAGAAATGTATCATCTTTTAAAAGGAGACAATTTCTTTCTGCTGGTAATATACATGTACATTTTTGTGACACAAGGTACTCTTTCATATATGTGTGTGAATATATGTACAAACAAATGGAAAAGTAAATTCTACAGGGAATGTTTCAGGAGCATATAAAGGCCATGTAAAGATGAGCTCTGAATAAATCAGAACCTACTTCAGTTATGCTGTCAGCAGAGTGCTTGGCCAGATAGCCAGAGGTCACTGTTATCAATCAGGACTGAAATCACCTCCTGAAGAGGTATCTCATTTAATACAGAAGATTCCTCCTCATTCTTCCCCGAAAAATGCCAGTGTATCTGACCTAAAAGTAGTCTTCATTTTATTTTATCTAAAGCATTTTACCAGAGGAAATGTTTCTTACTCCGCCTGCTCACTTTGGAAGCCTACCAGATGATCTATCACAACACCTTAAACACCAGGTTCAGAGGCCATTCTTTGGAGTGCACCTGAATTGTAAAATGCTTTCTAAAGGAATAGGGATATGAAGAAAAAAAGGATGGCTGAATGTGTGACACTGACACAGCTGTGTAATACATGCATTTAAAGTGGACTGGAGATCATCAGTTCAGGTCTTTTTGCTAAGGTAAGGAAAGCCAACATAAAATTTACGGTAAAATGGTATAACCTGGTTTGTACAGCCAGTACATTAGCCTGTATATTAGGTTCAGGGAGTGCTACTTATCAGGGGGGGAATTTTCTCTGTATTTTTTGCCCCCCGTCTTACAGAATTGAGACTTCTGCGATCCTACACTAAGTGCATATGTTTACATGAATCCTTCTAGAAGATTTTAAATCAGTTAATGAGATTCACACACTTTTTTTCCAAGAGATGTGTCATGGATGACTCACTTCTACCAATAATGTAGATATTGACAAATAACATGGTGGAGAGAGTTTCTTGGTGTCTATGTTAAGGAAAAGGTAAAGCATGAATTCAACCTTGATTTTGTTTGCACTTGAGAGAGATGCATCTAAGTGAGATAAAACTTCTTTTGGCATTTGCTTCTAATTAAACAAAAGCAAACCCCATTCCAATACAGATATCCATAGGAAACACACTCTATTCTTATCAGAGAACTTCTGTTCTCTTTTCGTTGATAACTTTGCAGTGGTTTGAGGAGTAAATTAATTTCATTGTCTTCTGTTCCTGAAAAAATAGGATCTGAAACATAAAATTTTCCCATCATGCAGCAGAGGGAGAAGCAGAAATTACATCTGTCATACTGCAGATTAGCAATATGCCTATTAGACTGAGTTTGCAACAGTGTCTTAGGTCTTCATAGAAATCCCAAGTAGGACTGAAATAGGAGTTTAAACTGTCAGGTTCTTCTAAATACATGCAATGAGCATATACTTGAGCTGTGGTCACAGGAGTAAGATGGCTGGATCAGTAGACTTTCAGACCAAAGCCATTTCTCGATGATCTGTTCTCCAGACATGTAATTCGCAGAGGCCCTGGGTTTTAGGGGTGGCAATAGGACAAAGCAATGGTGCAGACGTCCTTCTCCAGTCAAAAAGTGAATCTCCAGAGGTAGAAAGATAATTTGTTCATGCTTTTTTCTTTTCCACTTTGTGCTGTGAATTCCAAACGGAAACCTAATTAAAGTACTCCACTCCTTAGTTTCTCAGTTACAGTTTGATGCTTGGAGGATACTATGACAAGTTTGTACTTTGGCATGAAAGTGTCAGGATCACAGAATGTACTATAAATATCTAGTAAATATATTTGGTTAAAGCTCTTTGCTGTAAATGCACAAAGTGGGGGGAAAAAATGAAGAGACTTCTGTGATTTTTAGTTTATTTTCTCTGCTGTTTTCACAGGCATGCATTTGAAAGTTTAAACTGCCAGTGAATGTGGCCAAACTGTCAAGGCATGTGTCTAACATTACACAGCTCAAATTTGATTCTCTCAGGTAACTTAGGACTCTAATTATATACTGACCTAATTTTTTCAAAAGTGATTTTAAATGTTTCTTCTGGGATGCACAATTTGAACCTGTTTAAAGACACCAAATCTTTATAGGTTTAAAATGCATTTTGCATGCAGTTAGCTGGACCTCTTTAAGTAATGATTAAGTAGGAGGATTAAGAACTTACTCAGTCCTGGCATTCTGAATATTGTACGGGCTGGAAGTCATCCCTAATATCATCTGAGGCAAAGTTCTAGTAGAAGGCTTACACCAAAGGCAGTAATTGGGCTGAACTGCTACAGGCAAGAAAGTATCTATGATTGCAAGATGCTGAGAATGACCCAGACCAGGAATGATACACTGTTTTATAATATTTCCAACCAAATGAATTTTACAAATCTGTAAAATTATTGTTTTCAGCATTCACTGCATGTCAAATTCTAGCAAAAGGTGTGGTTTTCCCCCCCAAAATTATTTTTCTCTGAATTGCATTTTGAACTCTAACTGAAAACCAATAAAAAACAAAAAAACCTTTGGCTTGAAAAAGAAGACTTATAGCCTAACATAACCTGGAAAAAATAAGAGTAACAGGAAGAGCATAGTTATGATGAAATTGAGATATTCAGCCTTTAATACTTACCCATTTTCTTCTTATTTCTCTGGTTTGAAAAAAAAAAAAGGGATATTTCTTCAGCCACTTTGTGTTGCCCTTTTCAGCAAATAAATTAAATGATGCATGTTAACTGGTATTATTTGTTCAAAGATATATCTTTACTATGTTATTTGATCTTGGTATAATGTAATCACTTCTGATTACAGATATTGCTATCATCTGTTATGCTTGTAATTAACTAATCACCATTTAATTCATTTCCTTTTGTAATACATCAGATGCTAACGTGATACCTTGTATTGTCATTTTCTATTAACCTGATTTGGTGTTATGAGCTGAAAGTCCTCCTTTAAGGACCCCACCATTCAAAGTTATCTCTAAAGAATTTTAATTCTCTACAGAGTTGTACTATAGATAATTCAATCTGCTCTACTTCACGTTTATGACATTAATTATTGCATATGAAAGATTTTCTAATTCACTTTGCATAGAGAAGTTTTCCTGTCAGTAATAGTCTTCTTACTCATTTTAGTAGGAGTTAGGTTCTCCTCATCCAGCTTACACATATTCACTGGAATGACTGTAGCCAGCCAAAACTGTCTGTCATCTTATAGGAATTGATAATGTTACATTCACTGACAGAAAAGTTTGTGAGATCAGAGATTCAGAAAGTACAAAAATTAATTTTAAAATGCTATTGATAATCTATGTTGATTTCTTCTTTCTTCTTCATGTTTTTTGCTGGTTTGTTTTTTGTGGGAGGGAGGTTCTTTTCAATGCAAATACTCTGTACTACCATGTTGCACTTTTATTAAAACATTAATATTCATCTGGTTATATTTCACATATATTTCTCTGTCTTTATCACAAACACATAGCCAGGAATTTTTTGTGCCTTTTCACATAAAAAAATGCCTGTGAGTAGCTGTTTCTTATTTCTTATTTGGACTTTTTAGGAAAAGAAAAAAATAACTTTTGGATGGTGTATTTGACAATTTACATATATACTTGGATCATAGCATAGATCATAGGACGGTTTGGATTGGAAGAGACCTGAAAGATGTTCTAGTTCCAAGTACTCTGTACTGATTTGAACTCTAATATATAGGTGATTCTTAATTAAACCATTTAAAGATACTTTCTCCTAGTAGAAAAGAGGATTTGGTGCAATGAGTTGTAGGAAAGGACATTTCTCAGAGAATTCTTTCTAAACATCTGTTTATATTATTTATTATTCAAAAAGGATAAGCTGGATATTTTCCTGATATACAAAAGCAGAGGTTGTCTATATCCTGATGATGATTGTCTTCAGTAATAATAGAGCATTAGAAACAGAAGATATATACTTACTTTTTGGAAAATGATGTATTTGTAAACTGAACTCTGAATTTGTACAAGTGAAAGAAAAACAGAGGGGTTTTCCAAAGCTGTTTTCTGGAGAGATAATTTTGTCTCTATGTACTCTAGGTATATACACAGGGAACATTATTTCATATGTACACATGCTGGAAATAATTCTTATGTCCTTTGATATTTCACAGCATCATATAACTACTCACATAGCCATATGTATGCAGGACAGCAAACTAAACATCTTGCTATAATATAATATTTATTATTCCGTGTAATATCAAAAAAATCAAATGTCAGTTTCTTCAACTGTAAGTATGTACCATATTAAATTTTATTGAACTAGGAGTGCAGAGCAGAAAATAGTTACATTGCTTACTAGATTTAAAATATTTAATTTCTTTTAAGAGAAAATATGATACTCTGGTCAGTGCTCAAACGTGCTTATTTTAAAGAATGTGCTTGCATCCTACAAAGTCAGTGTAATGTCTACTTTGACATCTAAATGAGCCTAAGTTGAGTCTTTTGCAAGCTCACACTCAGTTGTCATGAAATAATAATTCCAGTCTACTCAAACAGAAAGTTTGTCGAACTAATTTTTTGCTAAATTTTGATGAAATCTCAGTAAATACTGCATGTGCCTAGATATAATTCAGAGGAGTGATTTATGGGTTTTTTACAGTTCTGAATATTGGTAACTGGTAGAATAATTTTGCTACAGATTAGTAGTGTGCGTATAATTTATCAATATTATATACTTCTATTCCAGCAATCGTATCCTTCTGTTTCTTGACTTATACACTTACAACATGTAGCTATAGGAAGTTGTTATCTGAACACTTCAGTGTGTCTGCTTCCTGGCAGGGGGTGTTTTTAAAAATTCAGAGATATTCCCGTATCTTCAGACAAAATAAGATGCTTGAAAAATATTAATTCTTCATCTATGAACTACTTTATTTTTGTTGATAAGCTATCTAAACACAAATCCATTACTTCACACATGCAGTAGAGGATAAATTTCCAAAACATATGCAAAACTTCAAGATAATGTGTTTCTAATACTTGTGCTTATCAGCCCTCCAATTCGCAGCTATGCACAATTCCCAAGGACAATAAAGGGTACTAAATATGTGTTTACCAAAGGGATATAAAGTAGTGCTAAAAAAAAATCAAACCCAAAAAAAAAACCCAAAAAACAAAAAGCACTCTAGTAAATAAAATTATACTATGTAACTTTAATTTCTTAAGCAGGTTGAAATATTTTAAGTAAATGTGATAAGTACAGTGACAGTTTAACAGACCTATAAATCCACATACAAGTATTCACACTTTGACATCATTTGGATCTTACCAGACAAGTATCAAGCATTAGACTTGGAATACTCTGGGGAGCTGTAATGAATGCCAAGAAATCATAGCAAAACATTAAGTGCCAGAAGAAAAATCAACATACAGCGAGTATAGCAAAAATTTGGCCTTCTGGCCTCTACTGTTAATTCCCAGGGTGTTTTTTCTTTCATTTACCTGCTAACTTTAGTATAGATTTACTGCTTGGTTTTATTAGATTTTACAAAGTGATGGCTGCTGCTATGGTTAAAGTGGTATACTGTACTGCAATAATCATAACCCAGTGACAAATACAGAGTTTGTAAGTGTGCCCAACTTCTGCTCCTTTCTTGGGTGGAAAATAACATGGAGATGCAGTAAGGAGGCATTCCTCTATTTTTGGCATAATTCTTTAATATTTCAGCAAGCTAAGAAATCAGGACCTGGTATGAGGTACATTTCATGGTCAGTGCCAAGACTTGTTGGCCAAAAAGTGTGCTTTGAATACAGGAAAAACTGCAAAACATCTTTTATTACTGTATTAATAATTTGGCTTAAGGTGAGGAAGCATGTGTCTTGCAGCAATAACAGACACAGAGAAAAAAAAACCAATTTATTAGATTAGAAAGCTTCTTTTTTGTTGAGCCACATGTTGAAACTGCCTACTAACCCTGAATACAGTAAACATTATGGGACTGTTCTGGCTCAGAATGTAGAGAACTTCAATTACCTCTCCTTTTCTCACACCATTAGCTACAAGTCTACCAGGCTTACATTGCCTCTGTGAAGACAAACACTATCATCCCTGCACCTCCTCTTTCAGAGGAACCCAGCTGCTGTCAGATGAAGCCTAGAAAGTGGAATAAGTCATTTGGAGCAGAGAACCTGGAAAGGAGACTGAAGGAAAATGGTAGAAAAATACTATAGTGAAATGTCTTACCATGAAGAGCATAATTGCCCATATGGGGCAACTTTTTAGTAAATTTTCAATGAGCTTTTAAAGCTGAACAGTTAACGGGACACAGTGGCTTCAGTGATATGCAGTTTTTTATTGACTGTGTCTCTTGTCTCTGTTAATAGGTCTTCGTTACAAGTGCCAGCCCACAACTAGCGCTAATGAGGATCTTTTTCCTGGGATTGGAATAAAATTGAGTGGATCCTCCTATAAATAAAAAGCACTATTAAATACTTGCCATCTGAAATACACTCTAGATCATGGACCAATATCCTTCAGGAAACACCTGTGCAAGTACTTGTAAGGACATAGCTCCTCAATAGGCTGCAATACACCTGTTAAAAAAATTACACATACTCTTCTTTATCGTTTATAGGAGAAATAAATATATTTACCGAAGTCCCTAGCTAAATACATCATGAAAGTATTATGAAAAAGTAATTCAACTAAGTTAACAGATTCCACCTAAAAGAATAAAAGTTCACTTTTTGACATTATATCAAAAGTCTTGTCGATCCAAATAGGTTTAATAATTAAACAAACTGTTTCATGTCCCAGTAATATCACTAACATTTATTATTGAGCTAGAGTCTGTGATTTATGTATCTTTCTTAATCTACTCTCTGGGATCACATACTATATGTTGTGCATAAAGTAAGTATTTTACTTACCTTTAGATATCTGTTATTTCTTTCCTTTGCCAGAGCAGGAAAGAACTTGGAACCCTGGAAAGGAGTACTAGGCAAGCATGGTGTTGGAAACTACAACAACAACGGACACCTGCTGCTAGAGTTTTGTGCAGAGCAGCAGCTCACCATCACCAACACTATCTTTCAGCAGAAAGACAGCCTGAAGACAACCTGGATGCACCCTTGTTCCAAGAACTGGCACCTCATTGACTATGTCTTAGTGAAACAGAGAAATGTTCATGACTTCTGTCATACCTGAGTGATGCCTAGTGCAGAATGTCAAACAAACCACTGCCTTGTGCATGACAAACTTAACCTCCACTTTAAGCCCAAACCTAAGAGGAGTGGTGTGGAGGTGTGTGTTGGCTCCTTGACAAGCCCAACTGCTGGCCACACAGATTCCCCCCTCCCAAGAGAAAAAGGAATAAAAAAAGCACCCAAAAAGACAATTGGAGTTAAAGTATATATATATATATTCACATATATTGCAATTATATACAATCAAACACTATGAATCTACAGAACAAATCCCAGAACAACCCCAAAAGGGAAAAGGGGGAAAAGGGGGAAAAGGGAAAGGGAAATGTTACAAAAATGGGTAAAACCAAACAAAATAAATACACACTCTTAAACTCAGGGAAAAGCTCAATAGGTAATTAATACCATCAATTCTCACCAACACTCCCCTTAAGAGAAAGCAGGTCCTTCCCCTCCATGCACCTGGGACACCAACTTCTTCGGTAGGCCTCAGCTCACAGATAAGAGCTAAAGCTGACAGAGAGCTGATGTCCTCCAAGCACACGAACAGGAGAGAGAAGAGAAAAAAAAGAGAGAGGAGACTTTCCTCCTGTCTTTATATACACCTGATTACATGAAGGAATGGTGTGGAATACTTCCTTGGTTATGACCTTGCTACCAAGGAAGGCCCAGACCAAAACCAAGAAAACTAAACCACCACAGGTGGAATTCCAAGGATGAGGCTCAATGTTAACAATCTTCAAACAGCCATAGTGAGAGACAGCTTCCAGGTAAACCTTCAGACTAGACTTGGAGATCATCCCATAGATCCCTTTCCTGAAGTGCTTTGGAAACATATTAAAAATAGCATCCTGCAGTCCTCTGAAGAACCCTTAGGGTTCTCCTCCAAGAAAAACAAAGACTGGTTTGATGAAAACAATCAAGAAATCCAGGAATTGTTGACAAAGAAAACTGTTCACAAAGCACACCTCACTCAGCCATCTTGCCATGTAAGAAAAGTAACTTTTCGCCTTGCATGCAGTAAGCTACAACAGAAACTTCGAGACATCCAGAACAAGTGGTGGAACAACCTAGCAGAAAAGACACAACTATGCGCAGACTTGGGTGATCCCAGAGGTTTCTATGAGGCTCTGAAAGCAGTGTACGGACCCACACACCAGATTCAAAGGCCCCTATTCAGTGTAGATGGCCAAATGCTTCTCACAGATAAAACCTCCATCCTGAATCGATGGTCTGAACATTTTCTGACTCTCTTCAGTGCCAACCGTGTAGTCCTAGACTCAGCAATTCAACACTTACACAACAACCGATGAAAAATTAATTGGATCTAGCCCCTACTATGGAAGAGACTCTTGAGGCCATAGAGCAGGTAAGAACTGGCAAGGCAGCTGGGGTTGATGGAATCCCACCTGAAGTTTGGAAGCATGAAGGCCAAGCACTCCATGCTAAGTTTCACGAGCTCATTGTGCATTGCTGGGAACAAGACGAACTGCCATCAGATTTCCACGATGCAGTCATCATCACCCTGTACAGGAAGAAACGCTTGAAATCAGACTGCTCAAATTACCGAGGTATCACTTTGTTCTCCATTGCTGGTAAAATCCTTGCAAGAACACTTTTGAAGAGATTAGTACCTGTTATCCCAGAACTTCTACCTGAAGGCCAATGTGATTTCAGAGCCAACAGTAGTACCACAGGCATGGTATTTGTTCTCAGACAACTGCAAGAGAAGTGTAGAGAACAGAACAAAGGACTCTATGTAACTTTCATTGACCTCACCAAAGCTTTTGACACTGTGAGCAGAAAAGGCTTGTGGCAGATCTTGGAAATATTATGATGTCCCACCAAGTTCCTCAAAATGGTCATCCTACTATACAAGGATCAGCGCAGCCAAAATATGATGATGCACTCTTTGAGCCCTTTCCAATAACCAATGGAGTGAAACAAGGTTGCATTCTCGCACCAACCCTATTCACAATCTTCTTCAAAGGGCCATGGCAGACCTTGATGACGAAAATAGCATCTACATCCAGTATCGTACTGATGGAAGCCTATTCAACCTGAGGCAACTGAAGGCCCACACTAAGACCTTGACCATGAGCTTCTTTTTGCTGATGATGCTGCCCTTGTTGCTCACAGAGAAGCAGCTCTGCAGCACTTAACATCCTGCTTTGCAGAGGCTGCTGAGCTCTTTGGGCTGGAAGTCAGCTTGAAGAAGACAGAAGTTCTCTATCAACCTGCACCTCAGGAAGTCTTCCATCATCCCCACATCACCATAGGTGAATCAGACCTTAAGTCAGTTTGGCATTTCAGCTATCTGGGAAGCATCATTTCTTCAGATGGTAAGATTGACAAAGAGACAGACAGCTGGTTAGCAAAGGCATACAGAGCTTTTGGAATACTCCGTAAAAGCGTCTGGCACAATAAACACCTGAAGAAAAGCACCAAGATTAGTGTCTACAGAGCCATTGTACTGTCAACTCTTCCATATGGGTCTGAATCTTGGGTGATCTACTGCCACCACCTGTGACTCCTCAAACGTTTCCATCAGCGCCTCCTCCATACAATCCTAAACATCCACTGGTCTGATTATGTGACTAATGTGTCTGTCCTTGAACAGGCAGAGATCACCAGTATTGAGGCCATGCTGCTGAAAACGCAGCTTCGCTGGGCTGGGCACGTCTCCAAGATGGGGGATCACCGCCTCCCTAAGACTGTTCTCTATGGGGAACTCGCCACCTGCTGCCACAAGAGAGGAGCCCCAAAGAGGGGCCTGAAACAATGCCTCAGCCTTGGCCATACTGACCACCATCAATGGTCCACTCTGGCCTCCAATTGGGAGAAATGTAGACACACCATTCATAACACGGCTGCTTCCTTTGAGAACACACGCAGAATCAGTCTTGAGGAAAAAAGACAATGCAGGAAGAACAGTGCCTCATCAATACCAGCTATGGAGACTTACTGCTGTGCCATTTGCAACTGGACTTGCCTATCTCAGATTGGCCTTTTCAACCATCAGAGTGCTTGCAGCAAGTGTGGGTAGAGCCCTTCCAAAATCTTCATTCACAAAGCCTAGCCATGATGATCTCTTTCCTTATAAAAGTGTCCAAACCTAAAATTATTCTCCACACCTGACAAAGAGAACTGAAATGTGTATTTAGTTTACCAAAAATATATAACAGTTTTCACAAAATTTTCAACATCTGTGAAGTGTTGGAAGATGGGGGAAAAGGACCTGAGCAAGTGAGTCTAACACTCCTTATGTATAATGTCCTGCTTTTTCACTGATGCAGTATGAAGGACACTTTAACTTTCATCAGCCACAATGAAGCTAGAGAGATGCAAATATCTAGTAAACCCACAGCAAGTTATAGAAGCAATTATACACACCCAAGGACATCTGATGTATTTTATCTTTTCCAAGGATGGTCCTTCCCACCACATAAGGCTTGGTACAACCCAGATCCATATTACCACTTTAAACAAATTTAATTTTGCCCATAATTAGACCTGGTGTGTACTGAACAAATATGTCACTATACAATAACCTTAAAACTCACAAAAGCATTTTATTGACCACAAAATTTTTATTAACACCTCTATACAATATACCCTTTTCATTCTTGCTGTGAAGTCCCTGAAGAATAAATTTTTGAAGTACTTCAGTATTTAAGGTATTTTCCAAGGCACAGAACTGTTCCTTAGTTTTTCAGAGACCTTAGTGTTTGCACCATGATGAAGGTCATGATGGCAAACCATCAGCTGCTAAGATGGCATTCAATTTTCGCTCTTCTCTCAAAAAGCATTTATAATTTCTAATTCTGCTGTTTTCCCAACCCCTGCTCTGTGTGTGTATGTTTTCAAAATTTCCCCCTATTGCACTTTTCTCAGAAAAAATTGCCTTCACAAATGCCATATTTCTTTGTGATTGGGATTATTATTGCAACTTTTAGCATAAAGAAGGCTTCATTGGATCAACTTAATAGTACAAGGCCTATAGCATACCTGGTATACACAGGGTGACCCACATATTTTTAATATATAGCCCTGGTAAACTGAAGTTTAGGGACTTCCCGAGCAACAAGTTTTATATGAAACTTTCTTCTCAGGGCCCCTTAATCAGTTTATTTTTCATGATCTCTCTGACCTCTTTTTGCACCCATCCTCTGGTAATGAGTTCTGGGATTTAATTACACATACTGTGGAATAGCACTTTTTTCTGTTTTACACCAGCTGGCTGATCTTTTTATTTTCTACTCTTGCATTCTTTTATTGTAAGAAGAAAAAGAATGAGAAGTGATTATTCACTCTTCCATATTGTTCATATTAATGAGTGTATTTATATGAACATGCATAAAAATAAATGTTAACCATGCCTTCCTATTTTTTACAAACTGAAGAATATTAATTCATTCAATCTCTCCTTTTGTAGAAGCAGCATCTCTCCCAGGATCAAGGAGCTTTATTCTGCTTCAGTTTTATTGTCATTGTACTGTTTATTGTATGATTTAACTGTGTTTACCCAGTTACAATTTTACTATATTCCTGGCTGAGCTGTAGGACTAGAATGCAAGCAGAGTCAAAATTGCAAATGTAGCATTGATTAGTTCAATGCCACATCTACTTTTATTGCTGGGTTTTGTATTTTCTTCCTTTTCTTTATATCCCTCCATCTTGTCAAAAAAGAGACGGTTTACTTGTTCAGAAGAAAATGGCTACTCATGCAGCATACAGACTTAGGCCTTGTTAAAAAAACCCAACAAAACAACAGCACAACAATATAAAAATGAAGATACATACATTTTAACCCCTCTTTCTCTCCCTTTTCTTATGCCTGCTTATCTCTCCTTACAAATAAATAAATAAATGAAAAGGAAAGTGTGCATTGCTTGCCTTTTGCAACTTATGTGCCAACTTGTCATTTGCTAGCTTTCATTAAAGAAAAAAGTGATTGATCTGAATAGTTAAAAAAAGCCTTTCAGAGTACAGCCTGTTACTTTTCCTGCCATTAACCCATCTTCCAATTCATCCTCATCAGAGGCTTTCCATACATTTATATATCACTTCTTCCCTGTTCTTTCTTGCAGAATATTTTTAACCAAAACACTACAACTGAGCATAGATATCCTGACTTGGGGGTCTCCTTCAGTATCAATTCTCTTCTGTTCTCATAACAGACTATTCATTTTCCATAAGCATAGAGCCATTTAGAGGAGCTATGGCCTCTTTGATCCATGACTTTATGCCTCTGCACAGAATATACTGGCTTTTATTGCCAGCACATCACATTGCACCATATATCTAATGTGTTGCTCACAGAATCTCTTTTAGTGTTACTTATTCTGTGGATTTTCCCTTACTGAGTCACGCTGCTCTACATTTAATGTATTAGTATGCCTTTTTGTGAGTAGTGGCTTGTTTTGTTATTTCCTGCCTGAATTTCTCCCTAGGGTCTTTACATTATGCTTCTGTCCTCACTAGTATTTGTGACTCTTCCTAATTTAGTATCATTTGTGCATTTCATTAACATGCTGTTTGTTCTTTCTTCCAGATTGCTAATGAAGATGTTAAATAGGAACAATCCTGAAACTGCACCCTTCATTACCCTGCTAGATATTTTTCCCCTAGTCACTATCATAATCTTTTGTTTATAGTCTACTAGCCAGTTTTAACCCACATACTCCTATAAAATCCATTGCAATTCATTTTCCACTTATGACTGAAAAAAACACTGCAGGGAAAATTTCAAAAACATATGGATGCAACCTTGATTCTTTGAAAGTCATGAGGATTGCAAAAAAACCCCTCACAGGTAACCCGGGATTTTCTGTGTATCACTATTATGTGTATCACTATCAAGGAAGAGAAGATTTTAGGAATCAAAATGAGGGTGATGTTCGGGACTATCTGTATTGATCCTCCTCCATTCTTTTATTCATATGCACCATCATATGTGTAGTTACATTCACAATTATTGATGCATTTTCTTAATTATGTGACAAAATTTCCATCTTCCATGCTGTAGATTTCTTACATATTCACAGGCAAACACATAATAGAATTAATACTTTCTTTTAAAATTTTAATCATCATCACATACTGCAGATCAGTAGCTATATATCGATTTGTTAAAAATAGTATTTAACTTTATTATTGCATGGAAGCAAAACAGTTATTAAAAAACATTCTTGTTTGTTTTTTAGCTAATACTTTGCCACTCATAATCATATAAGCTGGGTGAGAGAAACAGATATACCATAGTTTGAAGCTTTGTGAGAAGATTTTCACACAAATTTCAGTTCACATGCCAGACTGAAACAAACTTAATTTGCTCACTGGGTCAAATTGTTCCTTTGTTTACAGTGCAGTACCCTCATTGATTTCAAGCTCAATATAACAGCAATGTTTAGGCCTGTGTACAATGCTGTGACACACAGGATCATTTATGGAAATAGAGTACCTTAAATTTGTAAGACATTGATGTTGGTCTTGAAAAGGAACCATTTTTTTAATACAGCCTTTTAGTTTTGCATGATTGCTTCGGTACAATTAAACAGGCCAACTATTAAAAAAAATTAAAAAGTCCAGTTTAAATAGCTTTTTGGCACTTCAAAGGGTCATATATTAGGGAACTAATTGTTACAGCTTTTACATGTTGCAATTGGCTTTTTTTTCTCAGCATTGATTTATTCTTTTTTTTCTGGATATAAAAGAATAATTCTCTTCATTCTGTTACAGCGGTTTTATGATTGCAACATTTTAGTTCACATAGACATAGAGAATACTTCAAGTAAACTTAGGAGTTGTGAATTACTTTCCTCAGGACTTTTATGGTACTTTTTCGTAGCATCACTTTTCTGTCATGTTGCTCTTAGAGTCTCTCTTCTGAAGTCATAGAGGCAGATGTGTGCCACTCTAGCTAGCTCAGATACAAACCCAGTTTTGAACAACAGAGGGGGTCAACAAGAAGAGGGAAATTCTGTCTTTGATGATGTCCATCCTGACATGGCTAACCAGGCAGGAGTACTCAACACAACTAATGTAGAGGTCCCATATTTCTGTATGGCATTTTACAGTCACGGTGGTGTTAGCTGAATCTCAGAGAGAAAATCAGGTTTCAGAAGTCATTGGTCTTGTGGTTAAAACACCTGGTAGCAACTAATTTAATTCGTAATTTGGCCCTTTACATCCTTGAGCAACTCATGGGAATAAAGATAATCATGTTTTGTGGCACAGTTCTTACTGCTTTCAGTACTAGAGAGAGTTCTGCAAAACTGAGCATGTCCTCCTGTGTATATTTCCAGGTTGCAGTCTAAAGCCCACAGACATCTCTGCCCCCTGATTTGTGGCAGAGGCTCTGTTTCTCATGGACAAAATCAAAGTGAAAGTCCTTTCCTCCTCCTGTCTTGACTATTTCACCTGCTTAATCTGTAAATCCTTTAGTGCAAGGACTGCACCCTACACTGCAGTACTTGAGTGACTGATCTCAGGTCTCTTGCCCTTACCATGGTACAATAAATAAGAGTATCAAAATACCTTGGTGATCCTTCTTATCAGGTTATCACATTTGAGTGGTAGAATCACTGGTTCAAAACATGTTCAATCAATGTTCAAAATATGAGACCATAAATTCATTGTGTATGTATTATCTTTTTTATTATTATTTTTACTATTCAATTTTTTTACTAGAAGAGTTTGCAAAGGTAATGCATTTCCCACAGCTTATTTCAAAATAATATAATTTTTGCTCTGATTGAATGCACAGACTTACATTCCAAATGACTCAGTTCTTGAGAGTATGGTGGCTCTCTTCTGATTGTATCCTCTGTGGAGTCCAGCAGGATGTACCAGCGCAGCAGTGCCTCAGCTCTCTCCTTCCTCCCAGCTAGCAGCTGCAGTGAATTCACAGTATCTGAAGTTCTCCTGCCATTGCAATCCATGGTGACACAATATCCTGTTCTTCACTGCAGAAATAAGAAGAGCAGCTAGCCATGCTCAACAGCACAGCAGGCAAGAGTCTGGTGTGAGTTCATTGCCCATCCTTTTTCCACATCTGCTGTTTTGAGCCAGTGCTAGAGGCCGGACATGCTGCAGTCTTCCAGCAGGTACCATTCTCACTGTTGCATATGGCCCTTTGTGCCTTTGGAGGCTGAATCCCTTTAGGACTTGCCACAGATGTAAGTCCCTTCTGCACCATCTCTTTTGACATACTGGTCACACTAAAAATGTTACAGTCTAGCTCTAAATGCAGAAGGCAGTGAGGACATATATCCAGAGGAAATATAACTCCAAGTTCATACAAAATGTCTTTGCAAAAGAAATAATTTTAATAATATTCTAAATAGATTGTTTTATTTTTTTTCAAACATGGAGCTTTATTCAAGTCGCAAGAGAGGAACACTGGACTAACCTGGCAACACTATTGTAATGAAATGGCATAAGACTCAATTCTACACTATTATGTATAGGTGCACATACAGAGACATCTTGTGTATCTATTCACATACCTGCATATATTTTTGTATGCATATGTGTATGTAAAATTTGAAACTTAGGTCTCTGTTAGCCTGGGAATCTCCCTAATGCATTCCATCTCACAATGCTGCCATGTACTCTAATGTCATTCTCTGAAATAATCTGCCTTGGACGCACTACTTCCAGCAATAATTGCCAGGCAGATGGTGGTGGTGGTAAATTAGGCAGTATTATTGGTGATAAAAGTTAGAAGCTTCAGATTTTCTGAATGACATATTCATATAAAGGCTTTCAGAACAACATCTTTAACGATAAAACCAACATCCAATTTCATCTTTCTTCCATTTCCTGGAACATTTCACTAGTATTTGTTCTGTCTTGTTCTGTCTTTTGTTAGTTACTACTGTGGTTGTGTTATTTTTAAATAGCACTTACTTCCAAATAACTACCCACTTCTTACCTATCACCACCAGCTCTCTTCCCAATTGCTATCAATTCCTATGCCTTACAAAGGAAAAACGCATAAAGTTCCACACTTTAACACAACATAAGATAAAAACATTTGCAAAATAATGTAGGCAGAAATGCTTCTGGTTGCTATTACTTCCACTGCAAATAATGCCATCTGCGTATCATTATGCCCCAGTGCATGCTATCTTACATGTGGACAGAACTTGTACTGTGTTTCTGTCTCTGTACTAAACAGCTTGAAAACTACACCCCAGAATAATGTCACGAAGAATACCCTCTTGGCTTTTTCCAATTAATTTCTCAGCAACAATTTACAATAGAAACCTGTAGTTAAAAGGCAACAAATACTGACTTGACCTTTTAAATTGAAATTCCCATGTTTTAGTTTTTCTGGAAGGAAGGAAGGAAGAGAGGTTCCACAAAAAATAAAATATGAGCAAGTAGCCAGTAATAAACTCCGAAGTTTCTGAAAAGAACAGGAAATGCATGAGAAAATGCTAATGAGTTTGAACATTTAATGTTCGTATGAATGCCAGGTCACAAATCTGCAAAAGTGTCACATATTTAGATATTGTTTTCTCTATTATTGTTCTTTCAACTTCACAAAAATTGTGATTTAAGTCTCACAATACACATTCTTTTTGTTTCCATGCTTAGGAAAGTTTCATTCAATTTGTGATTCTAGTCCAATTACCTTTGTATGTACTATTCAAAATACCTTAAGATGGTGTGTGTGCTTTCTGGCTAAAGTCTCTAAATTTGGTGTGCTTATGGACTTTTTTATCTGTCCTTTCATCTGTTGTATTCTGGCATTCAACAGCAGACCTTCAACTTCTATCTGAAATTGCTGTTGCAAAAAGAGGAAAAGAGGCAGATCTCATAATACTATTTTCAATAGAAAGAGTCTTCCTGCCTTTAGAATAAACTAAGGGTAAGGGTGGTGGGGTTTTTTCCATTTTTTACATTAAAAAAAAAAAAAGAGGGGGTTGAATGAAAAAAAGGGAATTGAAAAAAAGAGAGTTGGCAACTTTCCTATCAATCCACTGTCCTTGTTTATCAACAATTATATTTCCACGGTTACAGAATCACTGTACAACTTACAGTGGTCATTTCTCACCAAGCTGTGAAGACAAATTTGCTTTATGTATTCAGACAGGATGAAAGGTGTACAAGGAACTTAGATTAAATACTGAACTCCAGAGGTCTGTCTCTGCTTTCTCTGGGAAACCTCCAATTTGATTCCACTTGAGATGAGGCAGTGGTCAATGGTTCCTGGCAGACACTCATCACAGGCTTCAGAATGAATCAAACATACCTCATATGGTGTATTTTATATTTAGAATGTCAGAAAACAGCCTGGAAGATTTCCTGCAGGCAACAATCAGCCCAAACTGTATCTCTTTCCAATTTAGAATTTAAAACATTTGATTTTTATGTGCTCTGCAGTTTCGATGCAGTGAAAATATGTAAATTGTTTCTTCTTCCATAAAAAAATAGTTTTTCCAGTCTTGTAGAGTTTCTGAGCTATACTGTCTTTTTTCTTCTGATGTGCTTTAAACAGTGCAGTGGCTTTTTCATGTCTTAACTAGGCAGCAAGCAGTGATTTTTAGATTAAACAGTATGATGAGATTTTTGTCTAGCAGTAAATGCGATGAATCATTGCCCCGTATTCTATTCACCCACAATAATTGGGTTTTACTAAATGAAATCTTTTTGAATATGTAATTTATCTATTTCTATCAAAATTAAATGGAACTAAAACTGAGTTTAATTAGCTCATACTCCAAAATGCAGCAAAATAGCTTTTTTGATATGTGAAAAACTCTGAAGTACTCAAATACTTTTGTTTTCAGAAACGGGCAGGTTGTAAATCGAATTCAAGTCACATTAGGACCAGCTGTTCAGACTAGAGCTTTACTCACACAGAATCATGACAACACCACATTTAAGTCAGATTTCTCTTTGCCAAAGAACTTCTGCTGTGTTCTAGCTTCAAATATAGTGGAGTGCTAAACCATGCCTGTGATTCCTGGATGCTGTTGCATTATAAAGAAAAACCACAGGGATGCAAGCAGCTCTCTCTGACTGATTCTTTTTGGGCGAATTAGAACATTTCCCTTCTATCTGAGCTGAACAGAATACTGTGGACTGTGACAAAGGGAGCAAACTGTCAAAACATTTGCACATACAGTCTTTCAGGGATCATTCAGTTACTCAGGATGTGTCTACAGAGACATGTGCCTGACCTGCTCATGCTTGTAGATGGCTGGTGGGAGTCCAGTTCTGCCTAGAAGCCACAGAGGTGCACTGGCATGGTGCAAGACATCAGTAAATATGACAGTCACCTCAGCAGAGGTTATTTACTAGGTCACAACTCTGAGCGACATGCTGCCAGCTACAGCTTCCAGGCTACCAGCTACAGCTTCGAGGCCACAGCTGGCTCGCACTGGTGAGCTCTGAGCAGGGAGACATGCTGGACTCCCAGTTGTCCACACTCATCCATGCATGTCATGTGAGGAAGACACAGACATCTTGACAATGTCATAGAACAGTGTCATTGTGGGATCAGTGTCTGTCTCTTTCTTTGAAACTAAACTCATCTTTGCTTTAGCATTATGTTATGGTTTCAGACTGACTCTGGAATTCCTTCCAAATAGCTTGGAGCCAACACCCCAGCCTCGGTGAAGATGTTTAACAAAAGAGACAAAAGACATGCAGATGCGGACACTTAAGTACTGTGGCTAGGCTTTTTGTTGGGATCTTCCCCCTAGCAGGGGGAGAGGGGGTTGGTTTCTCTCTGGTTTTCTGCGCAGGTCAGAGAGCGCAGTCTGTCGTGGGAGCGAAGAGGACAGGGACACAGAGACACTATCTCAGCATCACTGGATATTGGATTTTGTGTTCCTTTTCTTCCTTTCCCAACTCAACTGTTTTTCATCCGTGGGTGATTATAACCATTACAAGGCTCGCCGTGAGGAAAGGAGGTGGGAGAAAAGGCTTCGGGTTTTTTTTCCCTGCTTCTACAAAGACAGGATTGCTGCTGGTTTTGTTTTCCATTTCTCCTCTCACCGGAGCCAACCTGGGAATTACCCTGCCACCTTGCCTGAGGGGAGAGCCCAGCCGGCCGGGCACGACATCACCACCTGCTGTCCGTAAATATAAACTGCACCCCTGAGAGGGAGATCGAGGCAGCGGAGGTGCCACAGCGCCACCTGCTGCCCGTGGATATAATTGCAGTCCCCCTTTGGGACTAGCCAAAAAAGACCTTTGACTGTTTTGCCTTGTTATTTGAGGGGTGGAGTGTTGCAGACTGTTCTGTTGTTGTTTGGTTCTTCTCTGGATATATATATATAGTGGTGGTTAAGAACTGTTATCCTTTAATATATATATATATTTCTTTTTTTCTTTTCTTTCCTAATTAAAATTCTGTTTTCCTAAATTTAAAGAAGAGAGATTATTTCTTGGCCAGCATAATATCTTAGTTCTCTCTTGAACTAAGACACATTAGCAAAGCAGCAGGAGGCCACTGCACTGTAGTAGAGTTGATAAGCACAATCTCATGCCACTGGCATGACCTACTTACTAAATGGACAATACACAAACACAAGCGCTCCCACTTCATTTGCACTCTGTGAAAGTAATTAAGACAATGTATACAAAGGCTCTAGATTTAGTTACTCTAAATACATAATAAGGGGCTGTAACAACCAATACCTTTGAAAAGAAGTGAGGATCTACGAAGAATTGATAACATTTTCCAGGGGTCTAAATTTATACATAGGAAAATTACTATGATCACAAACAGCCATTATTTTTAGATAGCTTTCATTGTAAGCAATAAAAGCAATGCTGAGGAACTAAGGAGAAGGATATTCTTCTCTCCTTTGAGACTGACTGGAAGCTTGGCACTGTGAGTGGAAGAATCCGATGAAGTAATATCCCCATCTCCTTCCAGCACAGACTCTGTGAGCCACCTCCACGTGTTCTCCACAGCGCCAGAACCATTAATATTAATCATTCAAAGCATATTAAGGATCGGAACACTTCCTAAGGACTTACAGTCCTGAGATCTCTTACTCCTTGACTAAAGATCTGATCAAAGAGCAATACAATTTTGAACCTCAAAATACATAAACTACTTATAAATACATAACAAAGAGTATTCATAAAGACTGTCCCAGTGAAGGGCACTAATAAAACCTGTAATATGAAAAGAAGAGTCTTCTGTTCCATTTCAGAAGTATGTCTCGTGTAGGATAAAATACAAAGCTAGAGAAAGCCTTTATGGACCATAACTGTAATATGTCTTTGGTTTTAAATGTGAATACCAGAAAGGCAAAAGCATTGCCTTAATCATAATTTAAAAGTTTTATGATCACGGTCAATAGTATCAAACAGGCCAGGCTCATCCAGTAAAATTAATAAAGATAAATGGGCAGAGTCCATCAAAATGAGAAGATTACTCCTTGCTATATAACAGGAATGCTTTCAGTGATATGGTTGAAAGTGTACTCAGAATAGAAGCTCTCAAATAAAGAAACAGAATTTATGAAGTTTTCAGAGAGAATTTGGTCTCTCAAAGGCCTCATGGGTTGCTATTGATTTTTGTGGATTTGAGTTATTATATCAGCTGGAGCTCTCTTCAAATAATTTACTTCATCCTACCCATTTACAGAATTTCCTATTTCACCTTGTCTTTCAGAACACAAACCCAATGAAACAGGTCCTGTCATATTAACATATTTGTTTTGTACATACTTCCCAAGAGTCCTTTATTGAAAGTCATGTAAAAACAGTGCTAGTTACGATTTGCATCACATTCTCCTATGCTCAAGCCCAAGATTTTTCCCTGACAAACCTGAAACTAAATCACTAAAACTGCAGAGAAACAATGTATTAATATTCACCCAAAACACTAACATAAATAAAAATCATGTATGTGTCAGAATAAAGGAACTTTAATTTCATGAGAAGCACTCTCTATCTTAGAGCAAACTGGATTTACCAAGAAAAAACACATTGAAGGATTTTCAATGGCAAAACCAACATGAACCAGTGTGGCAAATCCTGAATCTTAATAGAAAATCTAAAGCCCTTAGGCAAGAGCAGTTAAAAAGAACAGCTCCCTTGGATGGTGTTGTATAGGCCTTTAGGGAGCCAGTAAGACACAGAGGTGGGTATTTCTATAAACTAACTTTTGCCTAGGGAGGTCAATAGCTTTCCATGGGCTCCATCTGCAGTCAGCAGAGAAGAGAGAGATGCTCTCAAAATGGCAATCCAGAGCCAGAGCCAAATTTTACCTCTCTGAATTACTCTCCTGTGGGATTTTTTTTTCTTATCAATGACAGTAGAGCTTTTAGAGGAATATTATTAGCCTTAGGTAAAGGGAGAGTACTCAATTAAACAAGAAGCAATGAGTAATCCCCATCAATTCACACAATAAACTTGGAGCTCAATTTCCCCCATTTGACACCTTTGTTAATTCTGTTAAACAACTTGAGCAACAAACAAGAGGAGTATCTTAGGTCTGCAGTACACTTATTTTCCATTCTAAACCCTGTTTTGTATTCCTCCACCTATAGGAAGTTTTTGTGCATCTGCTATGGAAATCAGAATTTTAAATGAGCCTTTACTGCTTTGGGTAAATCAAAATTAATAAAATTATGGAATGGTCTTATTTAAAAGAATATGATGCCATCCTAAGCCCTCAAAATGTTTAATGAATTCTTAAAGTATGTTAGCTTATTTCTAATTCATAGAATGTACCCTAATTTCCTGTATGTAGCAACCCAACACCACACAATTGTGCAGTGCTACAGGAATTTCTCTTGTATTTAGGGCACCAAGTAGATTTGTCAGTAGCAGTTCAGCACCAAAAATATTGTTTCCTGACTGAGAAACCAGATTCACATAAACCAGAGCGCCTAAAAATCTATGGATGCTCTTTGCAGACAGCAGCAAACTGTAGATATTTTGAAAAGTGCGGAGTCTGCTTCTGGAAAAGAACCTCTCAATGAGAATTGCCATCTTGTAATAAGTCAGACATTTCTCACTAAACTGTTCTTTGCTCTAAATAGAATGGCTGGAATTTTCTATGTGCAAGGTATACTTCAGTTGTTGATATATGTGGAATCATGTGAATAACTCCTATTAAGACTAATGGAAGTTAAATGCATCAGTCCTTGAGTATTACTATTAAAATACACTTGACTTGTACCCTTGATTAACACTGACATCAGACTTGCTTTATTATCTTCAGCAGTAAATTGTTAGTCATTTTAGCTGTCAATAATCATTATTCACCTTCTGTACAGCTGTTAGGAGACAGGGAGTTTTCATTCCTCAGCAAGAACTAGTCCTGAGCAACTATTCAAAACATAGGCTGCTGTAATGTCGATGAGCACTTTATCAGAACCATGTCAGCATTACCAGAAGCCACTTCAGCTGGTTAAACACACCTCATAGGTATGAAAAGGATGATGTGACAGGTTTAAGTACTCCAAAATTCTGCTAAGAAGGGATTACCAATGGTGAAGTGTGCACAAGACAACCATCAGCACAATTAAACAGTAACTGTGGAATTAACAGGAAATTTGGAGGTTTTTTCCTTTTGTTAAAAAAAGAAAGTGGAGAGTCAGCTTGAAAATAAACTTAAGGACCCTGATAAGAAGAGAAGAGACCTTGGGGAGGGAAGGCAGAGCCACGGACACTCAGTTTTGGCCCTGCTGCAACTGCCCCACCAGCATCACCACCACTGCTTCGGACAGACAGTGTCCTCTCACGTGAGACAGATGCTGGGACTAGTCTGTATCTCAGACATGGGAGTGCGACATTGGGAGACCCACACCAGGGAACGTAGAGGGGACCTTGTCGGGGCTTTTTCACCATAGCATGTGTTCTGGAACAGAGTGGGTGGAGGTAGGACTGGAATATGTGCATGTGGGATTAAAATACCAAAAGTCATAGTTGTCATAGACTCAGTTTTACACTCAGGTCAAACCCCACTGATGCCTGTGAGTACTCAGTTTGTGATCCACTCTAAGTAAAAAGTGTGCTCGACCTGAGGAAACATTAAAACAAAGAGGTAATTAGATCCAGCACAACCACAGTTCTGCTACTAAATTATGGTCCAGACACTGAGTGACTTGCAATGGTAATAATAAGAATAATGTTGAGTTCCATCAAGCAAGTTCTGAAATATGAAGTCTATAGTGTTTAAAATATGTTGATATTTCTATTCTCCCACTTTCAGCAAAAAACACAAAGGAATGCATTTCAAACATTACAGTATCAGAATAAGGAATCAACTATAGTGGAAAATTTGACCCAAAGATGTAAGCTGATGTGCTTCATCAAATTTATTGATATAGAATTGATTAGTGCCTGTTTCTCTTCTCAGTCACCAGTGTTCACAGGGTGAGCTGTCACTACTTCAGTGCAAAGACATAGACACAAATACATGATGGTTACACTTTCTGTTGCAAAAGCCAGATTTGAACAAAGGTAGATGCTGGAATAAATTTCCAGCTCCTGTTTTTTCAGGTCAGTGCATTGCGCAAGTTTTCCAGGTAACTTAGCCCAAAGGGTATGGGTAACAGAACAGGCAGAGTACAGGGTAGACTTTTTTTTTGGATCACATTTTCCTGTATCTCCTACCTCTGAACAATGCATGGGAGAAGTTTGATTGTTTGAGATATTAGCCTATAACATTTCAGTCTCTCACACCTCCCTCGACCTGCTGTCCACACTCTTCCCAATGCATCCCAGGGTACCATTGGCTCTCCTCACCAGAAGGCCACACTGCCAGCTCATGGTCAGCTTGTAATCCACCAAGGCTCCCAGATCCTTCTCTGCAGAGCTGCTCTTTAGTAGGCCAGCCTACAGCCTGTACTGGTACTTGGGGTTATTCCTCCCCAGGTGCAGTATCCTGCACTTGCCCTTGTTGAACCTCATTAGGTTTCTTTCTGCTCAACTCTTCAGTGTCTGTTCCATTGTAAAATTCTTCCCTTACAAATTCAAGTATGTGCATCACCTGCTTCTGAGATTTTGCAGAGCATATGACTTTGTTTTCCAGAAAAGCAGCAGAGATTAAAAAGGCCTTTTTCTTTAAATAAAATGTATTAGAAGTTACAAAGGGAAAACATCATTTTTATCATTTTTTAGATGTAGCCCAAAGATAGCTTTTTCTCTTCACAAAGGAGAAAATTGAATTATTCTGAGTGCTTTCTCTTTCCTTCTCTTATCCTCCTCTCAACTTTCTACAAGCAGTGAACAATCATTAAAAAAACATGGAGTCTACAAAAGACACAAAAAAGAAAATCTTGTGTAAAGCTGAAAGAAAGGTTTACTAAAAACATTGGTAATGCTTTCTTCCCTTCTTTTTTTTTCTTTTTTCCCCCCCTTCAAGCCAGAGAGACTCATCCAATAACAGAATCTGGAAACAGAACACAAATCCCATCCAAGAGGCAGAAAATGTAATGACATGGAAAATGTAAAAATGTAAAAATGCAGAAAATGTAAAAGTCTGATGTTTACAATGCCGCTCAGTTAGTGAATGGTGGCAGTAGCAACTATACAGAAAAAAATACTATGTAAGAAACTATTCGTTAGTGAAGGGCTGCTACAGAGTGTGATATATAAATATAACTGCCCTTATTTGCAATAAATATTTAAACATTCTATTAAAAAAAGGTAAAGAAAAACAAACAGAGAGTCCATTACCATGATTTGTTTTTAAAGAAGCTAAAATTATGCATCATTAAGCTGGCAAACTGTAACACTGAGGAATTGTTACTGAAGCAGTTCTTTCTTCTTCTGTTGTTTTTTTTTCTTCTTCAATTTTTCTGTGTGGAAGTGTTTTCTACCCCTTCACATTTTCTGTAAGCTGTGATGCTTAGCAAATATGTACATAATCATATCTGAAAAAAAGGCATACTGGTGAGTAAGATTCAAGTGATAGAGAGTGAAATTCTCTGTTGTTTAAATCCACATAATTTAATTAATTTCCACAGAGTTACGTCACTTTGCCCCTGGTAGGAATTTGGCCTCACAGTTATAAGGTAGAGGCAGAGCAAACATCCTCTATGCACTCTGAGAAAGAATTAAAAATAGCTTCAATGGGGATCTCCATCTTTGCAGCCTCACCAACAGTCACCCTAACCTTAGATGAAAAGAAAGAACTGGTTTCTCACACTCAATGTAAGCTGAAAGCAAGGGAGGGAGAGGATGAGAGTCAGGTATTTTCGATATGTGTAGGAAAGGTAGTTCAGTGCACAGGCTACTACTCTGTTTGCTACAGTCCTGGATGCAGCTCTGCTTTGTGCTGCAGAAAGGTGAAGCTTACTAAGTGTGTGGATCAAAGCTAAAATTTAGACTAAATTTAGCTCTAATCTTAGTCACCCGCTCCTCTTCTGTCCCTCTGCTGTATGGGATCTAGCCCCCTACGCTGGCACCTACTTTTTCCTGCAGCCGGGCAGAAGCAGGACTCCCACCACGAGCTGCCAAGACAACCACACAGCAGCAAACCTCTTCTGGTCTCTGCTCATGCCTCCAGAGTCATGTTGCTCTGCACTGTGCTCCCAGCACTCAACCCCTTCTAAGGCAGATTTTCTTCTTTCTTACTCTCTTATTTTAAAATATAGGTAGAAGAAGGAAAATACAACCCCACCTCCTACAACAGAGTCACAGGGAAGAAAAACTTAGTGATTTTGGTTTGGGTTTTTTTTTTTTTTTGTGTGTGTGCCCTGAAACTGGGAGATTTGATTTTGCTGTTTTATTTTATTTTTCGTACCAGAAAATTCAGATATCCATTTTTCAAGATGCAACACAACAACAAAGCAGAGCTCAAGCATAACAGTTCTTCAGATAAGGGTGTTCTAAAGTGTAGCAAGAAAACCTAATGAGTCACTCATCTAGAAAAAACAGACAAGAGAAATAAGAGATGGAGGACACAATCACAGGATGGGATCTGCTTTTATCCACTGAGAGTCTACAAACACATCCATGTGAAATTTGTGCCACCAACAGACTTTGCAATGTATTTTGGACCATTCAGTGCAGTTAGCTGCCCTGAGAGCTAAATTTTGAATGTTTCTGCACACATCTTTTAAATTAGTTTAAATCAGTTTAACTGAAAAGCTTTTGATCAGTTCAGTATATGAGTTGCAAAGATGACATTAGATTCCTTCCTTCAAAGGCTTAATTTGATATGTTACAGGTACCACAGAGAAATCAGCAATTAAAACCCAAACTGATACCCTCGATGTGTGAGGGGGGAAAACCCAAATACCATTTGAACTGCACTGTTTTCTTGAAAAATGAAAAACAGGAGGCTGCAGGTTTGTTTTCTTTCCTCTTTGATGTTGTGTATCTCCTTGAAAAATTTCAAAAACCTTACATTGTCCTCTGAACAAAACTGAGCACGAGCCTCAAAACCACTCTATTTTCCTAAGAGCAGATATGATTATATGAATAAATTCAGTTGTGAGCTTAATAAGCTTTGGCAGGAAAGGGACTGAAGGAAGGTGAGCAATTGAACAAGCCCAGAAAAATACCCAAATTAACCTTCAACCTCCTCAGGAACACCTAAAGATGCTAAGGGATATTTTTTGAGTTAATTTCACAAGGATGTAGCTCTCTGCTAGTGAAAACAATGTGGGAAATTGCAAAGTAATAGAAAGTATACTGTGTAAAGAAGAGAACATTTTAGGTGCTTCATGAAAGCTCTTTTTTGATCTCTCCTTTAAGCTTTCCTGTGATTTACTCAAAGAAGTATACATTGTCTGGACAACATCGTATTGGACTGAAATCATCAGAGCAGAGCCAGAGTCAGCTTGTCCACTCCCAATTGCCATTTTACGGGGATGTTATTGTGAAAATGCTTGTCCTAATTGTGTTAACACCTGCATTTCTGGAAAATTGAGGGACGCCTCCAAAAGAAGTAAAGGTGGAAAACAGAAGGAGAAAATCCAAAATTGCTGCAATTAAAAACTCTGGCAATGACACCAGGAAAAATGCAGTCTTTGCTGTGCTTCTCAGAAAAGAAATATGGCCAGAAATGGCTCTTTTGGCCATTGCTGTTCTAATAATGATGCATGTTCCCATTTATAGGATAATATCATCTATTGTTTCTGATTGAATTTGTAATTCAAAGAGAGATTACCTGAGGTTCCTAATTACTTAGTGATGCTGCCTATCTGCAATTGGACAAGTTCATGTTTGGAAATAGACACTATCATTTACCAGCAGCAGTTTTGAGGATAGTTTGCATTAGAATTTTTTTCACATCTACTATATGTAATCTTTGTTATGTGACAAGGCAGAAAACATTCATGGACTTTGTGAAATTAAAAAAATAGCAAGTAGTGTATTCTGCCTGCTTGCCACCTACTTTATATCCACTGGTACTTGTTTTTCAATACTATAAGCAAAATAATCTCAGCGCAGAGCAGAGAGTAGGATGGAGAAGAGAGAGATCAATGTCATCTGAGGTTACAGTAGGTTTATCTTTTATGACAGAGTTAAGTTTGGGAACTACACATAATCTGAGTAGGTTTGGGGCAAAGGGTTAGGAAAAGGTCCAGCCATGATATATACCATTCAGTGTGTTCACCTGGAGATATCTCAGCTCAGCTATTGGGAGAGCTAAAAGATAAAGACCAGATGGGAAACAATATTTCTCAAGCAGGTTGCAAAGCCTGTCATTGCCATTATCTGAGGTGCCTATGTAGTGAAGGCTCTGCACAGAAACTTATTCTGCCTCCTCTTGGATTCATGGGTTTGCATGGCCTCCTCCTGATGCAGAGACCAAATGAGTCCTGGCCACCTGGGAGCATCAGAGGGGAAGAAGGAGAGGAAAAAAGCAATTCTAGGGAATTACTACTTTCATTATTCTGAGCTGATAGGGACTGAGGGCACCATCTCTCCAGCCTTTTATTCAGAAGAGGTTCACATCAGGTTTGCCATGGTGATAGTCTCATCTGACAGTCCTGGAACACTGGGACACATTGTGCAGTAGAAATGAGAAAGTAGGGAAATTAGTAGTTTTTAGGCTTTGTTTTCTTTGCCAGCTGTGTGTTGGCCTGCTAGGTATGCCAGACCCCAGACTATTGCAATAATACACAGGAGCTTTGTCAGGATGGATGAGGTGAAGTTGCAATTGGCCTTTTCTCACAGTTCATCCACTTGTATCAGGACTTCTATTCTCTTCCAATATGTATCTGCAATGTTGGCAGGTACCTCTGTGATTACAGACTCAGTTTCTAGTGGCTGTGTCTTTAAACATCTTGCTTTCTTCTGTATTAAGGTGATTGTTGTTGCCATAGCTACGACAGAGTGTGCTGTGAAACCTTTGAAGAAGGTAACCATATAAAGCCAAGGTGTTCCCATCACATCCTCAATGTTTCAAAAAATTCCAAGGGTGTTCCAACAGGGTTTCACAAGCCATGTTCCTTCCCCAGGAAAGAATAACCCTCACAGAAAAGGGATATTTGAGCATGGAGAGAACTGGGTTTATGCTTTTCCAAAAGTCCTTGGAACTTCTGCTGCTTTCTTTCTCACTTAACACATGCCAAGGACACACCAGGAGATCCCACAGAAATGTGCATCAGCTGGGCAGTAGACGTGAATTTCCCAGACATTTACAAGGTGTTCTCTGCTTTTACTGATTGTAAAAGTACTGCTTGTACTGATTGCTTTTCTCTGATTGTAGCACAGTTTTCTTGTGCTACAATCAGTGGCTGAGTTTAAGGCCATTTCTTCCTTCTGTTGCAGCTTTGTACTTACCTTCAGTAAGGATTCTTGAGTGACAGTGACAACAGAACCTAGTTGGAAAACATGATTTGTCAGTGCCTTGAACAGTTTGCTGTTCCTGTGATGCGTGATATGGGCACACAACAAAGAAACAGGGAAGGTTGTAAGTGAATAAGCACGCAGTCTTTGTCCCAGAAAAGAACAAACAACTCTCAACAGAGTGAAAAACAATCCCTCATGTTATCATCTCTGTTCTATCATTCATTTGATCCAAATCAGAACCTCTCCAGGGGTTCTACCATATGCTTGCAAATGTACTGGGTTTTTGTATTAAAAGCCATTACTCTCTATTGACAAAACCATGTACTAACATAACAAGAAGCTCATGAATTTACGAAGTTCAGAAATAATCACAATATGAGACACTAGTGCATCAATATTTATAAGAACTCAAACCATTCTTGCAAGTATGTTTCCACTCTTCTTACTTCAACCATCTCTCCCCTGGAGCAAGGCAGGTCTTCCATCTGTTGCATCAATTTCACTGTAAATAATGGGAATTATATTACTTCCCCATCTCAATAAAGGTCTTAAAGAGCTACAAAGGAAATATTTGTATTAATGGAGGCTGTTACTACCAAATAAAAATATTAAAAGAAATTGCTTCTTATTTTTATTGGTTCCATTTCCTGTCAGAACACCAAATATTTGTATCCCACACAGTATTAGAAAAGATATCTTTTATTTTTCCATAGCAGAAGCCATAAGCCCTAATTGATTCCTGGTCCCAGCGAATAGCATCAAGTTGGCTAAGTGTAGAAAACAAAAGAGTGTACTGTAGCTGAGATCAATACAGCTTGCTTTTGAACTCCACAACTCTCTGGCTACATATGCTGATAAATAGACAGTACTGCCCCTCAGCTACACACCATTAGCTATGCTTTCCCTCAAAGTGTCACAAAGTAAGTGGTATACCTAGCATTATTTAAAAAACAACAAGAAGGTTTGTCATTCTGCTCAGCTAAGGACACTTGGCTGGCATCTGCATTAGCTACAAATGCTATTAGTAGCTCATTTATCTTGATTATTATTCTTCACACAAGTCAGCAGTGGCTTTGCAAGTATTTGTAAAAGCAGCAAAAAAACTTACTTTAAATTTGAAATGTACCACTCTCAAAAAATGAAGCAGCTTGAAAAGAAAATAAACAGATTTACTGCAAACAAAACAAATATACTAAAGTAACAGAGCTGAGCTTAAAGTGTTATAGTATGACATCAAAATACTGAACTGTGCTTTCAAAAGCTTGGTAAAGTGTACTTTCAGATGTTAATCTTTTAAAACTACTTTGGCATTTTTCCCACAAACAAAAGTGTGACTGCAATAACCAAGTTCCAGACACTGTATTCTTTTTTTTTCCAGGTTAGTACAATCTTCTCAAGGCATCTAAGGCATAGTCATTAGTTTCACAATAAGATAACTGAAAAGAAATTCAGTTCACCTTCACAAAATAAGAAAAAGAGTTCAAAGATCAGAAATGTAACGGCAAGTCCTTCAAAGGACGTGTATACAAGGCTGTATATACGGAGAGCTCACTAGGAACTCATCTTCCCCTCCTTTTCCCATTCCCTCTTTGATCTCAAGCTAAACATCAGAACCCAGCTTTTAAAAAGACTTGAAGTGCCTTTCATTTTCTCTCAGCTGCCTGAGGAGCAACAACTCCCACATCTTACATGAAATAATTTATTTCTGCCTAAAAATAACTTTAGTTTCAAATGCCCCCTGCAAAGAGGTTGAAATAATTTATCCTCAACTCTGTGAAGACAAAAGAAGGAAATTGCATGGGTAAGCTCTACCTCCAGCAGGGAAAAAGGCAGAGGAGTCATTACAGATCTGGCTGGAGCAGTAATGGAACATTTCGTGTTTGTCACTTCCGTAAGAAGGAGGTACAGTTCAATGTGGCAACCTTTCGACTCCTCGCACACAGATCATTAACATTAGGCTGAGCTGAACTTTTATTAGGTATGATCTAGAAATTCTTACCTTTCAGGTGTTTTCTGGGTTTCCCCAGCACCACCTCCTTACTTCCTGTAAATGCTGAGAGCTGTGGGACTTTTTGCTCATTTAAACTATTAATTCTTTTTTGCTTCTCAGGTAACATTGCTCAGGGTCAGGTGCATAGCATAAGCTTTTGCTTTCAATTTTAATTTCAAGATTAATTTAACAGGTAAGATCTGGAGGTTTCATTGTCCACAGACACACCTTTCTTTGCTCATTCTTCTTCATGTCATAGCACAAGTCAGGATGGAGAACAGCTAGAGGTGATAAACAAATCTTCAAGCACAAATTCAGACCAGTTAACCAACCAAGGGTCATATTCTCATGTGCAAAACTACTGCTTTGTGGTTTTCAGGGCAGTAGATGCATGAGACATTTCACCGCTGATGTTTGGCTGGGTGGACCGAGAGAATACAATCTCTCCAGTTACTTACATATTCCATTATGACAGCATGTCTGGTGAAAAGAAACTTTCCACCTCCAAAAATGCTGACATCCAAAACAGTACAGAGCTTTCAATTCCAATTTCAAATGTTTTAGTACATTTTTCTTCCAAAGGTCTCTTCACTGCAAAATCAATAGGGTTGAATGCAGATGCCTGACGTGACTTGACAACATGAAATTTCTTGTTTGCTAGCAAACAATAAGGCAGGACTCTTGAATAGTTACATGATGCAATTTTTAAATATTTAAAACTGATAGAGATCCAGGTTTTGTCATGATTGATGCTGCAAATATGAGGATATGCAAAATGTTTTGACATTTCTAGCTTAAGCCCCATTACACATCCCGTGTGCTTTCTCTCTGAGGTGCATTTTGGCATGAAAGGTTCTCTTCCCAGCCAGGAGCCAGATGGACCGCTCCATGAGCCTTCACACTGTAAATAAAGTTTGGCCCTGAAAAGACTAATGATTGTAACAGGGACCCTGTTGCAGCAACAGATAATAAAAAAAAAAGGATACATGTTGGTTTGAAGCTGTGATTTTATTAGATGCTTAGGCTGTCCTTTTGATTCCATATGAAAAGTATCTCACATAAACAGGTAATATGGTTTGAATACGCCAGTACCAGATTCTATGTGTGAAGACTTGCTAAATGGTTGTCTGTATAGCAACATCAGAAAGAACAGCCTTACTCATGAGAGCAAACTCACTTGGAAACCCATACTAACTGACCCTGGCTTGATCTTGCCCTTCTTGTAGCATGAGCCTTGAAACATCTGCACTGCTAAAGGAAACACAATCTGCAGCACAAGGACCATCCCACAGTGGGAAGAACATGATATCTTTTAGCCTCTAGATTTTGTGCCAGCTGTCCTACCTGGCACAGTTTTGAATGTTAGCACTAGAAAAAGTGCTTCCCTAAGACTGAAGAGTAGAACAGGCTGGCACTGCGGGGGAGATGGGGGGATTAGGAGAACCCCAAACAACCTTTAGGTACTATCACTTTGAAGATGACTGTGATCCATGTATCTACAGAGACCCAGCCATGAAACTGAAGACTATAACTTTCTTCTTCCTACTGCAGATTAAAGACAGTGACTCCAACTCAGTTTTAGAAGAGTCACTTAAGCCTAACAAGAAAGCTGCCACAAATGCAAAGTGTTTTCATTTATCTGTAGCATTTAAAATTCTATTATCTTTTTTTGTTATATCTGCAGCAGCTATATAGAGAGGACAGTGTTAAAGCTACTACACAATGTAATTCAGTACAAGTAGTTTACTGTTAACATATAACCTTGATATTCAGAAAAAAACCCTTCAAAATCATTATCATTTATTTAAACACTTATGAGGAATTGTTAGACATGCAAGTCCCACATAATGAAAAATATAATTTATAGTAACTTTTCTTAAAAATAGGAAGTAATTTTTCAAAACAAGTGTTCCCAACTCACACTCTTTAGAACCACTTAACAGTGTTTATTTGTCTAGGGGTTTTTTTGTTGTTGTTGTTGGTTTTTGGGGTTTTTTTTGTAATGTGATCATAAAAGATGACCAATTGCCATGCTTTAAATAGAAGCATTCTACATTACCATACAGGAACCCATATGTTTATGATGCATTTCATGTATGCACAGTAGCAAATTGTGTTGGTACTGGTGGCTTTGACAATCATTTTAACAACACTGGAAAACTGTAGAGTTCTCAAATGCTGGGGACTTTTTTTCTTTTCCTTTCAGTTACTTTAGCTTCCCATTTTAAAAAACAATGACACATACGAAGAATAAATGCAATGGTTTTAATGTGTCTCACTGCTTTTCAGTATAAAAAAAATTTCTATCAGAGTCCTACAGCCAGTTTTTGACCAAGACAAGAAATTTAAAGATGAGAAAGCAGCTTAATATCATTAAAGCCAACCATGTGATTACATCAGGAGTGGATGCAGACTAGGGCTGTTGTGGAAAGATGGGTAGCTTGTGAAAATGGACTCCTTATTAAACAGGCAACAATGGTATCAACAGCTTAATTGCCCAGGCCCACCCCGAAGTTGATCTCTGAGGGAGCAGAAGTAACAGGAGGGGAGGAAACCCTCTCAGCTCAGGCAAGACAGCAGCCACTGTCCCAGCCTGCAGGTTGCAGTGGTCACAGTCCTTGCTGTGTTTGATCCTGCCTGTGTACAAATCCTCTCTAAGCTATGCTAACGTGGAGTTGAACAGAGACGTTATGGTCTCTGCAGGGTTCCAGCACTTCAGCCTTTTGGCATTTGACAGCTGGGGGACTGTGAGTGCTCTGGAGAGTTGCGGGGAATGCTGGAAGGGCCAAATTATGGTCTAATCAAGAGAAGTGGGCAGTTCCTTTCCTGCTGTTCCATTCCCTGTCCCCCTGCTATTCCCATGCAGTTATGATACTAATAATATGTGAGGAGAGAATTTCAAGTCACTGCTGAAGATATCATGCCAAACTTGAATACCTGAATAATACACACTTCTGTTAAGAATCCTGTATGCAACATCACTGGGGTGTTTTCTTCATAGCAACCCCTGGATTTTGAAGCAAGAATTTGCCTGAGTGATTACCTCTCTTTGCCAGTGGCACCTGAAAGAAATACCATTCAGTTTTGCAGAGAAGAGGTAGCAGTTTCTTCAGAAGAATCACCTGGCATAGGTGCAGATCAATTGAAACTAAGCACTAGATCTATTTTGAAAGGTTTCAAACCGGTTTCTGAGGTGTCAAAGGGATGCACAAATTGTTGTAGGAGAAGCAAGTGGAATGAAAAACAAACTGCTTCTCGGGTATGTAGAGATGCTGAGACTTCAAGATGTAGAAACTTCAAGTGCCAAAGTGACCGAGGCTGTAAAATAATCTCTCTCGGAAAAGAGAGATCTGTTGGAGAAATGAAAACAAACACAGAACATGAAATAATCCTGGAAGCAGACTGGAGGAAATACTCTGAGCTATAAAACACTGAGAGCAAAACTGCATTTGTCTCTCATTATAGGCTTGGACAGAATACAATTTTTCTCTGTCATTTTGAAGTGAGAGGGGAAGAATTGCATGGCAGCAGGCCTAAAGAGACAAAGGCTCTTCCCTATTGAGATTTATAGTTAATTCTGAGAGATGACAATACTTTTAACTGACAAAATCAATGTAGCTGCGGGTCTGGTAGATAAAACTGCTGCTTCTTTTGGTAGTTGAACCCTTCTAAGTAGAACAACATTTTCTTTTGAGGAATGTAAGTTTACAAAGGAACACCAGCGGTGTATGTAGAAGTTTTGTTTCCAGGCTGCAAGGCTGCTGCCTGAGTTCCAAACAGTCTTAGTGCTTCTGGTGTGACAAGTTTACCCTCCAATACTTGAACGTGGCCAACTATCCATGAAGCCATGGAGGGTACTGGGATTAGTGATGTAAACATGAAGAGAAGGCTTTGTTTTAATTGCTTGTGATGGCACAAATCAAGTAACCCAGAATAACTGTATTTAGATTACCTTCTTGCCCCCATTTTCTTTGAAAGATTGAAAGGGCATTAACTCAGTGGTTTTAAAAATCCAACTTGACATATATCCTGAATACATTGCATGTTACTGTAGTGTCCTCAGCCAGTGGCACCTGAAAGAAATACCATTCAGTTTTGCAGAGAAGAGGTGGCAATTTCTTCTGAAGCATCACCTGGCATAGGTGCAGACCAATTGAAACTAAGCACTATATATATTTTGACTGGTTTCAAACCAGTTTCTGACATGTAAAATTCAAGAACTCCTATGCATACTACGTATTGATCAGCTGTCTCTGGTTTCTCTGATAACAATAGTGACTTAAGTAGGAGAGGTGGTAGGAGTTCTTTGGGAACTACTGTGGTGCGGTTTTCAGTAACATTTATCTCTCCATTAGTCTGTCTTGAGGACTTTGGTAATGCTCTGCCCTCCTTTTCTTCTCTTTTAAACTGGCAAGAGAATTACTAGATGGAGCAAATACCTAGCTGTTGGATTCCTTTCTTGGTTTCTTATGGGGAGAAGGAATCCCTTACCTAAGAAATTCACCCCGCTAACTGAATTTTAATAAAGCTTTCACCACTCCCAAATAAATAACAGTCTTTTTCAACTGAAAATGATAAAAAAATTTTGAATTGCTCTAGCAATGAAAAATCTTGGTCTCTGGCTCCTTGGATACTGTGGAATGGAAATGAGGGTGAAATGTCTGCTCCTGGAACTAAAAATTAAGTAGGTACTGGTACCAGTTGCTAGATTGGGTAAAAATAAACCTGTCTTTTATTAAGGGCAGTGCATAGTAATTATTTCTCATTATCTTATCTATAAGTGTTCTTAATTTTATTTTGTCACCACTATTACATCATAGTGAATTTGGGGACTCTTTACCTACTTAGGAAAATGTCATCTCTTAGTCAAGAGTCTTATCTTGCTACAAGGAGAAAAGTATGGTGAGATAAAAGTCGGAGGGAATCTGGATGAATCTATCTCAGTGGGGCTGAGTGTCACAGTGCAGTGACAAGGGCACAACAAGATGTTAAACCATGTAAAACAAGGCTGCTGGGATACTGGCTTTGCATTTTAGGTGACCAGTATTTAAAGTGGGAAGCCAAGTTTCAAGATAGTAAGATCTGTCCCAAAAGAATGCCCAGTCCTTCCCCTCCAACGTATGAATGACTGAACAAGCGCCATTTGAGAAATGGCAGCTTCCAAAAGCACATTCTTCCCAGAAGACTTTGCTAGCTCATCAATTCAAATAAGGGACTACCTAATACAGCAACTTAACACTGCCTCCAAAACCAACAACTTCAACTTATTTATTTGCTCTGCATTTCCCTTACACGTAAGAAGACTTTCAGGGCATGGATAGGCAATAAGCATAAGTGTATGTATAAAACAAAGCAACTAATACTATTATGCCAATTTTAGAACAGCTTCCTGAGCCCCTAGACACTGTGGCCTTTGGCAGCTAACCTTAGGCATAAACAGCAAGAAAATTCTACACATAAGGCTGAAATTCTTCAATAGCATAATAGCTTTTAAAATGTAGCCCTTAAAAGCTTTTTTGCATGATTTCCAGAAGTGTAGGTACAAGAGATTATTTGAAACCTACACTGTGAGCTATATGATTTCTAAATATAACTAATCATCTCTGTGGGTTGTTGTGGCTTTTATAAACATACTGCTTCTGTCACTTTCAAACTAATACTAATATTTAATAATTGTATCTGTGTTTGTAGCCTACAGTAAACATTAGACAGTTAGTTTAGCTCTCTTTAGCTAGACCTGTGTAAATCTTATTATCTTGTATATGACTTGACTGAAAATAAGTATAGACAGTTAACACCATGGCACAGTCAACATGTAATAGCTAGTTAAAACTCTGATAGCATGACACTGTTTCAGTCCTTCTAGATTGTTTGGAATAACTTGTGAAATCTACTGAAGATCTCCTCAGTAAAATAAAATAAAATAATAAAATAGAATAAAATAAAGATATTTCTGCTTAGAAAATCTGGGAGACAAGTATCCAGCATTTTCAAAAATGCAATGCTTTGTAGATAATCAACACTGGGAACTGGCACCTCTTGGAACTTCTGGCTTTAAGCCTTGGGTTCAATTTGAGACAAATGATTGTGTTCACTGAACAGTCACTATATCTAGGTGAACGTCTGCATCCAGTGTGTGCTTGTCCTACTTAAAAATGTCAGCTAGAAAGAAGATGGATGATTAGCCTACCCTGTTTATATTTCACCATTAAAGGCACAAAAGGAATACACATTAATCACTGACCTGATACAAAGTCTGGCATTGCATCTGAAAGAGAAAATCATTATTTTAATTGGAACTAATGGCTTGTGGCCATGATAACTCATGGCAGGACACAATATTCATGTCACTTTGTCTGGTGACAGAATATCTTATGCCCACTTGCTCACAGTCTGCCACAGTGTCAGCTGAAGTGTCTGTCTTCAGGCCAGATGTACAAAAAAGGCTTTGTTGCCTTTCATCCTTAAAAGATAGATTTGAAGTTTTTTACCTAATGTCACCTTAAAGTGACAAACCCAAGGACATGCCAGAACTACTCTTGTCAATGCTTAATCAAGAGCCAGTAATTACCTCTGTGCATTTATTCCTCTTTTGTATTTTGTACCAAGTGTGTTCATGTCAGTGTTGAGAATAAGTAGATGGATGTTTCACCCAGTAAAATGTTCCTCAAAGAAGGAAAAATGAGGAAGAGAATTTTACTCCTGCCACTGAGTTAAGTGCCATGGGTGATGTTGTCTACTAAATAACACTAACATATCCAAAGAGAGAAAATAATGATTATACTCAAAGTTAAATCTGAAAAATTCAGAAGTTGTTAATGCTTATGTATTGTGTTTTTTTGTTATTTCTGGAATTCACAGAGTTCCAAAACAGAGATTGTTATAACTCTTAACAGATATCATGGTTTATTATGCTGAGAACTAGAATCTGAACTGACATCTGATTTGGAATCTTGACTGTAATCTTCTCAAGATAGTAGAGATATCTTCATGCCATAGCAAAAAGAAATCCATGAATAATAATCTTGGCTTTGCCCTAATGCCCTTCAGAGTCATCACTTTAAATTCCTCCTACATCAGTTCAGGCTTCAAGTTCAGAGCACTCGAACATAACAGTACAGTCCCACTAGAGGCTATGGAGTAGTGTATTGATCAGTCTTCTCCCTAGAGCTGCTTCAACTCCTTTAAGCTATCTCTTTATTTATTTTTTTTAACAAACCTTAGGTAATAGGCCTAGGATCAAGCAATTTATTTAAAATTCACTGTTCTACAGGACATTTTTGTAATTAGCTGCATTTCCCAGCAACTCAGTTGTACAATTACTATACTTATCTTAAAACCTAAAATTTTTTTTTCTGTTCTCCAGTTTCTTACCTAAACAATTACCAAATGCTGAGTTATGCTTGCAAATAAAAAAAAAAAGCCCACTAGACTTTTGAGCTGTATCGCAGTGTAGCTATTTGTCCATTAGTGAGCCAGAAAATGTTAATTTCCAAGGTGGCACATAATAAAATTAATCAACTTTTACAGATATCATAATTTAAAAAAGAATATTTCACATTACAACTTCAAAATCACCAGCTCCTATTGACATCATACTGTAAACCAACACTCATATTTCAGCATAAATGCCAGCAGTCTCTTTTTTCTTCAAACTCTTCTATTGACACTTCAAAGTAATTGATCTGTGCCTCATCATAATCTACCATATCATATTCTTCTGCATGTGCCCAAATCAATGTCAAATTAATCATTACGATTGGTTTTGCATCACATTTTTCTTTTTTATTTCAAGATACAAAGGCAGTATTTCTCATGTGCCTCGAAAACAACATTTCCATATACTCCATCTCAGATGATTTCCAATTGAAATCCATTTTTTCCCCTTCCTGTCCTGTGAAATCAAATCTGCATACACATTGTTATATTTGAAATAGACATGACCAATTTTTCCAGTGGGAATTGAGAATCTTATTTAAGCTAGTGCAATAATCCAAAATTTCTGCAAACCTATTCCAAAGTGTTCTTTTCTTTTTTTTTTTTAATCTTGAAAATGAAAGATCTATCCTAAATTTATTTTCCAGTAGTGAACCATGGCATGCAAAATCTGGTCTTTAGCTCAAGGACACACTGACTTCAATGAGGCTTGGATTCTTATTTAAAAATTATCCTGTCCTGGGACTCCTTAAGTTTTGAGTAGTAACACCTTTTCATAGGAGGTGTCCAGCCTCTTATTCTTAGCACTTACTGTTCCCAAGTGTTCTACAAAGAATTTTTTTCTGAAAATGGATCTTCTTGATCTTATACCGTCAGTGTCTTTAGTAGTCATATATGACCCTGGAATATGACCAAGGGCAGTAGGAGAAGAAATTCAGTATATCAACATCACAGAGTTCTCTGAAAAATTACTCTCTAGACCACTTGCAGCAGAAATTACAATAGATCTTGTAAATATATCTCTTGTGTATAATTCTCTGCTTAGGCAAGTTTTCACTGTGGATCGAATTGTGGTCCATGAGAGGACATTATCACTAAACAAAAAATAAACCTTAAGAAATTATGATGCTTTGTGAAATAGTAGAGGCATGGGGGAAGTTATTGACTATTCTAAAATGAATGCAGGAACAGTCTGTGCTAAATTCATTCACCTTCCCAGAGATCATTGTGGGATGACAGCTTTGCTAACAGGGCATTTCTAGGCAGAGGCATGGTCTGCCCTAATAGAGCCATTATGAAAATAAATGATTCTCTTTATCCCTTCTCAACGGAAATAAGGGCTTATGAAGCTGCATTTTGAGATAGTCTGCAGTGGTACATATGGTCTTCTTCTTGATTTGTTTCAAAGACAAATAACTCTGAGAAGTTCCATTTAAAAAGTAATAAAGATCATACTAGGCTTAAATCTAGGGTATGCTAAGCTTACTGTTTTAAAGAAAACTTATCAGAGAAGTTACTTTTTTCTGTCCTCTTCTATAGTTAAATAAATTAACGTGAAGCCTGATTTTTAAGAAAGCTTGAAAATACCATCACATTCCTCATGAGTCTTACTCATTTTCTTAGAAAATGAAATGTGAACACAAGATTCTGAGAGCCGTGATAGTCCAGCCATGTTTGATTTTGACAACTGTTTAAAATAATTAGAATTGGAGAGATTATTCCTATGGAAAAGCTAAATTCAAGAGTACATGCCCTTTTTCTCTACTTTATATACTACAATTTATATATATGTACAGTTTTGTGTGTGCTGTCTAGCAATAATAGCTGTAACTTCTAAGGTTCCAAATGACAGCCTTTAAAATTATAAAAATGCTTAAGAAAAGCCTTTAATGCCAATAAATGTTGAAGTCTTGTATCTCTGAAATACTCAATCTTAGTTGCCTGTCATCCATCCATGGCCCTTGTCCCTGTAGATGTATTGCCTGTACATTCTGCAGCTGCTTTTCAACCTCAGACTGAGAGAGGTTGCTGTGGGGCCTGTCTACAAATGCATACTGTTAGAAGATGTGTACTAGCACTCTGCCTCTTAAACATGTTCTGCTGTATGTTGAAGAATTAACAGAACATAAATACAGGAGGCTAGTCCTAACGGAAAAGATTGTTTAAGTAGCCAAAACCTGAGAAGGTTTAACAAGAAGGAATCCACAAACCCATTAAAATGAAACACTATTTAATTCGCTACTAAACATTACTAATTTTGCTCTTTAATTTACTAGTAAGTGGAAGGGGGACCCAACTGTCAGGAACAGAGATAGTGTTGGCATGAAAATGACATGGATGCCAATGAATTTGGGGGAAAATGTACTGTCACAGATTTGACCAGTACAATTATGTCAACTTAGAGAAGACTTTACAAGTGACAATTTCACACTTGGGTCAGTTCAGTCACTGGCTAAGCATCTTGACAAGATATGAAATGAAAGACAGTGATATGCTCTTTCGAGAGTACTATAGAGTAAAATGCTCATACCAGCTAGATTGTCATTTGAAAAGCTTATGAGCAGGAGATATGAGTGGGTCAGCAGCAAAACTCATGGTGCCCTAACCTTAATGTAGATGTAAAAATGCAAAAAGTCAGTTTTAGGACACTAAAGAAGGAACTACTCTCTCCAATAAGATATTCTTGTAATACAAAGTAATCTTCCTGATCTTAAACTTTTAATTTAATCCATATTCTGATGATCTGTAGGATAGAAATTGACAAGCTGTTTTCCCAGATCTCTAAACTGTCCTAATGACTTGGCATCCTGATCAAGACACCAATCCATATGTTTAATAATTCCTGCTCTTTCAATTCCCCAAGTTATATACAAAGAAATTGTACTCCATAAACCAGAGAGGACAAGTAACTAATTTCCATATAACAGCATAACATTTTTAAACCTGTCTTAGTTCAAGAGAGAACTAAGATATTATGCTGGCCAAGAAATAATCTCTCTTCTTTAAATTTAGGAAAACAGAATTTTAATTAGGAAAGAAAAGAAAAAAAGAAATATATATATATATTAAAGGATAAGAGTTCTTAACCACCACTATATATATCCAGAGAAGAACCAAACAACAACAGAACAGTCTGNCAACCCCCTCTCTCCCCTGCTAGGGGAAAGATCCCAAACAAAGGACCGAGCCAGAGTAGTTAGTGTCTGCATATGCATGTCTTTTGTCTCTTTTGTTAGCCATCTTCACTGAGGCTGGGGTGTTGGCTCCAAGCTATTTGGAAGGAATTTCAGCTTGGGTTTGAAACTGTAACAAAACCCAATGAAATTGTTATGAGGAGTGTAAAAACCTAATTGGTCTACATATGGAAGGCCATTCAAAACTTGGTTCATTCCTGTTCCCTTTATCTGTTTTCCTTACTCTTACCAATCCTTTTTTTTTTTTTTTCCTGTGAGGAAGAGCAAAGCAGCTAAAGACCAGAAATACATGCAGTTACCAGGATGATATCTTAGACCTTTGTGCATAGCAGTTCTGCTACCCCTAGTAACAGAACAGTGTTAACACTTTTATTCTTCATTTCCTCATTCTGAACAGTTTGTTTTGTTAGGATTTAATGCTACTGATCATTAAACCACCTCTTTATTTTTATAATTGGAATGGGTATAGTCATCTCGAAGCGTTCTCCCCTCTTTGTTGGAATTAGGTTCTTTAATTCAGTCATTTGAACCATATGGTACCACTTGCAAGATGCTGTGACTCTACTTCTTAGAAAGAGGTTTAGTCTCTTCATCTTTGGTCCTGGAATACATAACAAATGTGTTACTATCTGAGCAGTGCAGTTTAGGTATGATGGCTTTCCATGAAAAAATTCCGAGAGAAACAGGAAGTGAACAACTCACCACATTCACTTACAAATGTTCTCAGCACTTCACAGTAGTGAAAGTAGGCCATCATGGGAATATGTAGCCTGCAACACCACTCTCCTCTCTATTGTATAACAGTGCACTAGCACCCTGTTTGTCACTTGCAAACTCTTGATTATTCAACAGAAAAATTCATTAAAACATGTGGAGTGGAAATCACAAATGCCACAAAATAAGAATATGAATTAGAAGAAAAATTAGCTGAAAGCATTTTGGAGCTGTGTATGAGGAGACAGAGCAAATTGTCCAAAATTCTAGACAAACCATAATTGCAGAATTATAATACAACTTTTTGAACCACACTAAAGTATGCAGCTTGGAGAAATGCAACTGAATTTCTTTTGGGTCGTTTAGACATATTCAGTTGCTTACTGTGCTTTCTGACTATGACAAAGAAAAGGGAGGGAGACTGCCCAATACTGATGCCCATTTAAAATTTCCTCAGTAGATAAAAATTAATGCTCTGGGCTATAAAAGCTGGCTTTAGGATAATAAAAGATTAGCTACGGAAATGCAGGAAGCCACAGAATTTTCTCTGCATGGTAAAGTACATTGTACTAAACCGGGGGTTTGATACAGGATTTCTGATATTGTATCAAAAATAAAGCAAATCATTAATCTGACCATTCTAAGCTAAACTTAATTAAACGTTGAATACTTCTTTTATCAATTTCTTGTTTCTTTCACCCACCTCTTAAAGAAATGTTGTTCTTGGGCTTAGAAAGTTTCATATAATGTCAAAGACTTTGCCATCATCACAGATAATGGTTTGTTTGCCTGAGGGGAAAATGGAATGAATTACAAGTAATTCAAAACATTCTTTCTAATTTCTTTTTCCCCTGCTCTATGGCATTTCTTTAACTGTAATCAGATGTAGTTTTAGCCCTATGGGGCTGCAATTCAGAACAGGAACTCTTTTAACCCTCAGTTGTCCCTGGAAAGGTCCTCTTTTATAGATAGCTTCTCTACATTTGATGTGTTCCTCAACATTTGCGGTTTTATTACTAGCCTGAGGAAAGAAAAAAATAATTAAAAAAAAAAGAAATAGCCAGTCTGATGGCTAATATTCAGAAAATTTTGGCTTTGACCATGTCAAGATTACCAGTATCCATCAGTTAGAATGGAGATGTTTTTTAAAAAATGGCTTTCAAAAGTAATCTCATTTGCTCAAAATAAAATATATATTTCACATGTAATTAATAACTTGGGCTAATTGGAAAATATTATGGATAAGATAACATAGGAAATCAAACAAGTATGTTATGAAATGCAAACATGTCTGCAGTTCAAATACTGCTGTTCTAATACTTCATGACAGTATAGTTATTTTATGATATGAGAGAATGAAACTGCTGCCAATAAGGCATTCTCTGTTTATATACAGAATTCTTATTCTTTGTCAGATTATTAAGGAAGGAGCGCAAAGCATCACCATGTCACTGAATTTAGACAAGCCCCCTTTCTAGAAACAGAGGAGTGCTAAAGTTTTCAATACCAGCACACAAAATACCATTGAAAACAGTAGGCTGCTTTTCCAACTCTTATGCTTTCTAAATCTTGTCCCTTTCTTGTTCTTCATTACAAAATAAAACCCTGTAAATCCACTGATCCAGTCCAGCATTTCAGTCTCAATGCATGCTTCTTTAGAAGGTTCTAGAAAATAAACATCAGAGAGAAAGCCTGTGCTAAAAGCAAATAGATCTCAAATTATAGGTGTGTTGGAGCTGCAACCACCAAAACATGTTCAGGAAACAGGAGGCATCTAAAAAAACACCTTTTTTGTGGTAGGACGCCAAGACTTTCTGTGAGTGTCTATACAGAAGGGCCAATTATTTAGTAGGGCCTGTTGCAATAGGACAAGGGATAATGGTTTTAAACTGAAAGAGGGTTGATTCGGACCGCATATAAGAAAGAAATTTTTTACAATGAGGGTGATGAAACACTGGAATTGGTTTCCCAGAGAGATAGGAGATGTCCAGTCCTTGGAAACATTCAAGATCAAATTGGATGGAGCTCTGAGCAACCTGGTCTAGTTGAAGATGTCACTGCCTGTGGCAGGGGGATTGGACCAGATGACCTTTAAAGGCCCCCTCCAACCCAAACTATTCCATGATTCTATGATATCTTCTGGGAAAAGACTCAATGCCACAGTTCTGTAGTCCCAGATTTGTGAGATAAGCATAAGCCCATGGAAAATACTAGATATTGGTTGAGGGTAATGAATACATTTTTTCTTTGCCTTTTGAAAAATATAAGCAAGACAGAAGAGGAACAAGAAGAGGGGAGGGTTAAGTGAACCAAAACATAGCTTAACTACTGCTTGTCTTTGCCTCTCTCAAGTAGTAGACTACAAGTTCCTGTTTAGTTTTAAAGATTGACTCAGGCTTTGGGTATTTGACTTGTCTGGAAAAAAAAGGCGGTGATGTAACAAAGGTGAGAGATTTGGGAAATCAGGGATTGAACTCTTGTTCTCTTGAACTGTCAGTTTTGCTGAAGAAAAGTGAGGAAATATCAGTACTGCCTCAGCAAAATAATTAAGACTCTGAAGTGAGTTGACAAAGTCCTCAACATATGCAGCCCTTTTAATACATTGTGCATTCATCAATATATGGGGAGAGATTGAGGAAATGGCAGTAAAATGTCAGCCATAGTAACACCTTCTAGAGCTCTCACTTCTAGGAACAGCTAAAAATGGAGGAGTCTGGGAAACAGCAATAGTGATGAAAAGGCTTTGAGTGAAAACTTCTAACATACTGTAACATTTTAATGCAACTATAAGCAGAAAATAACATTTTTCTCACTCACCAAAGTAACACCTCTCTTTGTCAATGGAATAGCTGATATATCAGTTAAAATAAAATGTAAATTGAATTTTCCATCTGGCCACTCTTACACCCAATAATTCAAGCCAAATAATGTGTTGTCTTTAAGGAAATCATTCTACCAAACAAAACTGCACACCCTAACTATTTTTTCTTGTTCTCATAACTCATCTTAAAACTCAAGATAATGATTAACCTTGACAAAGCTGAAAACAAGTCTGGTTTTAAGCAACTTTTTTCTACCTTGGCTTTAAACTCCCTGTCAAAGTCATGTGGTTATATTCTTCTCAATCTAGCCAATGACAGGAAATTAAATCAAGTACATTTAAATGTGTCTGTTTAGATAAAGCCATTATTCTTTCATTTAACGAACACCATAGTTATCCAATTCTAGATGGATTCCTGAGTTAAATGAATTTATGCAACCTTAATGTTATCTTACATTAGCTTTTTTCCTTTTTTTCTTTCCCTTGTTTTTTACTTTTGGTCTGGTTTGAGTTTTGTTGTTTGTTTTGTAACTACCTGTTTTGGGGTGGGTTTTTTTAAATATGATAAATTCCACATCAACTTTCTTGTGTATTTGTCACTCTTACCTCAGTAGTCAGTGACATTTTCTTCAACTACATTTTGATGGACAAGGCAATCCACTTTGTCGTCTAACTCTTATATCAAAGTGACAGAAGATTCTGCAGTTTAACACCTGGAGAAATTTTCATTACTTCTACAAGATTTAGATAACACTTCCATTAACAATGTTTAGATCAATGCTTCAAAACATACAGTTGTAAAACTTGCCTTCAGGCTCCTACGTGTAGTTTTAAAGACAAACATTTCAGATGAATAAACATAGTGTGAATAAGAACTCACCTTTTACAGAAACCACTTTTGATGTCTAAACAAGACATTTGTTAATGATGCAGCAATAACAATTTCCTGTTGCCCATTATACAGAAGGTATTTGTTTTGTGAGGTGAAGGATTTTGTTTCTGAACACAAACATCCCCTCAACCCAGAAAAACAAACCTAATCAAGTAAAATGTCCTCTTAATGTTAAAAAAAAAAAGAAAAGAAAAAAGAAATTCTTTTTGCAGTTTCACTTAACAAAAGCAATTGGTAAAATGCTTTGTCAATTTTTAAAATAGTAAAAGGCTAAAAAAAGAAACTGAATTTGAAATAAAATGTGGTATACCTTACTGAGTTGGCAAAGTCAAGAAAAGTTAACTGAATTTAAATATCTGAATTTGTACTACTGAACTTCAAGATGTCTTTGAACTGTGGGGATTGTTGCAGAGAGAGAGAGACCAGAGGCTCTGGTCCAAGAGTGTAACACTCCCAAAGGAGACAAAAGAATTAAAACACAACACAGCCTTGTATATGTTTGCCTATGTCGTGGGTTTATGTGCTTAGGGTTTTTTTTTTATATATAAGAGGAAGATTGGCTTCTGTTGGAAGCCTCTGGAAGTTTCCCTCCACCCTATAGAGCAGGGCCAATGAGGGCCAGCTCAGAGGAAAACTTCCTGCTTTTGAACCATTAAGTTACGCCCCTGCTTGAAAACATATTTAAGAAGTTGTGGCGCAGTTAGAATT